>JAUTXW010003222.1:45000-340000 GCA_030620095.1 Kuschelorhynchus macadamiae
GTTTGGTAAAAACGCGTCACCAGTTCCCCTCTTTAGCCGATCCTCATTTTCATCTTAGTGCGTTACGTGTCGGTAACCAAGGTTTAATTTTCTGATATCAAATGCATCAATTTGCTACAGATGGGTAAGCAAAGGGGCCAAATGGTCCAAGGTCCCACCACCACCCGGTTCCCTAACCTAGGGAACCGCCCCTCTAGGGCCTGAGTCTATGTGTGTCAGCTCGTACACATCCGGATGTGTGTACTTACATCGGACCTCTCCTATATGCTTCGCGGACATATAGGGAGTATCTCTGATATGGGTAAGGGAGAAAGATTGTCTAAACTAAAGCATAAAATGTTTAAGTTAGAAAATTTGCTGGAAGATGTTTCTAGCTCTTCAAAGAAGTTTTATTAAAGTATTTTTATTAATAATTAAGTAGGTCATTAATGTCAACAGCAGATAAAATATATTCATGGTAAATATTATATATACAGTGCCGGCGGGCCTTTCTCGCCCTTAATACATAAAATCCGAGCCTAAAAATTTTGGTTGTATAAAAATATTGTATACGTCATAGTTACATATGCTTGTATGTCATAGCTCTCAGCAGTGGCGGCTGAGATGTGTGAGCTGCCAAAAAAAAATTATGCAAACACAATAAAAATGTAATATAATATATAATTTTCGCGAAGGCAAATGAGATAAAACATAAAGTCAAAGTAAGCTTTATTGTTTAAAGAAAAAATCTCGTTAACAAAGCTATAAAAAAATGAGTAACATTTAGCCTAATTATACCCATAAAATATAAATAAATATATGCACATATACATACATATACAATATATATAAATACATATATATACACACATATGCACATGCATAAACACATACACACTCAAACATGCATACACACACACATAGATACATATAAATATACTACTATTAAATTTAATTTAACTACTAAATTAATTCCTTAAAATAAAATAAAAATCAAAGGTATAAAAACAAAGGACATATTAACAGTTGACTGACATAACATAGAAACATAAATGTAAAAAGCGATAAGAAATTAAGAGATAAACAAATAAATATTTCAACACCACAAGTCGCTAGTTAAACCCGTCTCGAAAGAAATCATCCAAGTCATAAAATGGTCGCCTAAAAAGAAACGACTGTAATTTTTTTAACACCCTCTCACTTTGTTCTTGTCTTAAATCTAGAGGCAGATGATTAAAAATTATCTTACTATTATAAATAATTGAATTTAGGGCTTGAGCAGACGAAAGAATAGGAAAAGAAATAATACGTGAAGAACGCGTATTATAGAGTTACCGTTAATTATATCTTTAAATTTCTTGTCCATCATACAAGCAGATTTCAAAATATAAATGCAAAGCAACGTAAGAATTCTCTCAGAAATAAATAGTGGACGACAAGAGTCTCTCACTCTAGCCTTACAGATGTATCGAACCGCTCTTTTCTGAACAATAAAAATTATGTTGAAGAGTTGCCATGAACATGTTCCCCAAAAACAAATTCCGTGCCTGAGGTAAGAGTCGATTAATGCAAAGTATGTGTTTCTAGATATGGCATAATCTAGCTCGTTACTAATCACTCTCAAATTTTAACCTTTTATCGATATAAATACCCATTTATTCTCTGTCAGACAATTTTACGGAGAGTTATCAACGGACACTTCGTTAAAGTCACATTTAAACGACATTACACAAGTTTTGTTTGTATTTAATGTAAGATAGTTCGCGTCACACCACCTCTTTTTGGTAAGTAAGTCTCTATTTACCAAAGTATTCAAAACAGTGGCATTATTACTATGTCAGAGGACAGTGGCATCATCTGCAAACAGAGTAAACGTACCCGATATTTTTACCGATGACAAGTCATTGATATAATATGATATATAATAGAAAGAGTATGGGACCCAAAACCGAGCCCTGAGGTACCCCATACTCAACTCTAAGACCATCCGATGTTTGGCCATTGAAACAAACACTTTGTTGTCTCCCTGTTAGATATGATCTAAACCAATCCATATAATCTATATATTTAAAACACTAAGCCAGATTTTTCAGTTCGTGAGAGTTGTAATGCAGCAATTTACATGATTTTTTTTGAAATGATCGTTTGGTTACCAAGGCCGTTTAACAGTATTTTTTGTATTGTTTTATTGCGTATTTTTTCTATTTCACGTTTTCCTTCCATAACATTTCTGGAATATGTGGAGAATGCGCCCCTTATATACAGAAACTCAACGCGCCAACTAACGGAAAAGACAGAACAAGGTGTACCGGGCCAGTTAGTTTATTATAATTTGTTTACCGCAACATCGCTCGCCAATTCTACTTAGGCTGATCGATATCATCAAGGTCGAATCGTTGGTTGTCACATGCTGTTCAACCTCGTCTCGTTCTTCGGATGAATTTTTGAAGTAATGTCTGGTCTATGACTTTATTCTCGGCGGTACGTTCTGTGCTCGTTCAGAAGTTGCCGACCGCACGTTGCAGCTACAAAACTATGCAGTAAGAAAAAATTAGTAAATAGGTCAGGTCCCAGTCGACAAATCCAGCTTAGCCCGCGTAATGTGCGAAGATAAACCGAGAACGTCCATTGTGTCATGAAGATAGGCAAGACGCTGTTTCCAGCAAGTAAAAATTTGACGGAACAAATTAGTCGGACGCTGCAAGAATCCATTTAGGCGGGTACAGTCAGCTTTTGTTAAAGACTGTATTGATATGAAAATGAGGCGGAGCATTCAAGAAGAGAGCTCTAGGTGGTGGGAGGAACCTTGTCACGGCGCATCCTGACTTCAGAAGCTAGATTTGTTGACATGTTCGGGGTACGTTGCATTTGATGGTGTGATTGTGGTAAGTTTTATGACACGTGTTAATTTGTATTGTGTAAGTTTTATAACTCCTTAAAGTGTGCAATATGGATATCAATTGCTTTTTATAATCATTGTAAACTCAAGTTGAAAGGAAAGACGACCTTTACGGGATATCGTCATAGAGAAACAAGGATCTAGCCGGGGTAAATCATATAAAAGACATTTTAATCCGAAAATATATTCAATAAATAATTGGATATAGGAGTGTAATAGTAAAAACGTTCTTTTTTGTTTTCCGTGTGGCTTTTTACGGGAGATAAATCATTAAATCAAATTAGTTCATTGTTAATAAAATATATTAGAAAAAAAACTCCCCTCTCTTATTTCTGCAGCACTAAAATTTTCTCGCCACTGCAAAATCAATTAAGTTACCTTCCTAAAGAAAGCGCTTATAGTCAGTTCGCTGGTTTGATGTTCAGGGGTCTTTCTCAAAATACCTTGAATCCCATAGGCTGGCATTGGGTGTCCACCATTCACAACACCCATTGTTTTATGTGCTTCCTATTGGTTCATGGTATATTTCCGCAGAGTATAACATTTTTGTTGAATATTCAGTGTAAGTTTCCGAACTCGGCTTTGGATGCGGCGCATATGTGTTCGATTCCCCGATGAGGCGGATGACTTGTTTTGTTATTTTTTTAAACAAAACTTGTAATTAATAAAAATGCTGATTAGGTTAGGTTACGATTGGATGTTTGTTGTAAAGAAAGCGCGCGATAGCGCTCCAACAAGGTTGAGGGCTTCCAATGACAGCCTATGGGCTTCATGGTCATGTGTCTTTTTCGCCCTTAATACAGAATGTCAATTATATGTCATGGTTACATATTCTTGTCTATCATAACTCTCAGCAGGCCTTTCTCTCCAATGCAAAATTAATTAATTATTTAAACTATATTCCAAAAGAATGTGCACATGCATTCTAAAGCATAGCGTCCACTAAGGGGTCGCAATGCAATAATCTGCCTAGTATGAAAATATATGGAACGGGCTGCATCAGACAGCGATGGAACGGATTTTTGAGTTACTTCCTAGGTGATTTTGTGGACTGTGCGATGCGATCTGCCTCTAGTCGAAGCAGCGCGGAAGAATTTTTTTGGTTTAAATAGTTTTGCTGTAACTTCACATATAATCACGATCTATAAAGAGCTGTTGACATCCGTAGTAGTGATGAAACGAGACTAAGGGCTCATCTCCTCTCGACTTTGGCTAATCTCGTCTCGTCTCGTCTCGGAATTTTGGTCGAGACGAGATTAGATCAATACCTTGTCGTCTCGACTTTAAGTACATTAACCTATCTGGTTAAAGGTTATATAAATATGTTCAATGAAGATGAAATTTTAGCTGTAAATACTCACAGTGAATCAGTGAACTGCGGGTGTTTACAAATTGACCCCAATTTTTATCCTGGGGTATCGGTAATCTTGACCAAAATAGGCTGATACCAATAAGTAGCGTTTGGACTGATATCACAAAAATAATTTATCTATTTTTGTGCCGATATCTCAATTGCGTGACAAATACAAAAATAGACGGCACTTTTGCAGAAAAGCCATACATTTTTTGTATGCACTAGAAAGTTGTGAAAGGTTCTTCGATTAAATTATGATTGTCCCCCTGCCCAGGTGGGCAGATATAATTAGATTGTATCAAATTATTATTATACTAAATAATATACTTTAACACATAGAATGTTAATAGGTATTGTGGAAATATTTTAAATTAAATATACAGTTAAAATATGAATTTCAAAAATGTATCTGAAATTTTGCTTATATTGCGAACTTGTTACAAGAAAAAGCCTTCTTGGACAGCAGCAGGGGCGGCTTGTCCCATGAGGCATGGGCAATTAGGCATGGAAAATTATACGTGTTAATCGATTATATCATTTATATTACTTCTTATTCACTTCTTTATTCTCAATTTTTCATTTTTACTATTTGCATCCATAAGCATTTGCAGCATAATTTTGCTTCGTGAGAAATCCATTCAAAGACGGCCCTGCCTTTTACTTTACTCTAATCCAAACGCGCATCGTCAATCGTCATATAGGACGGGTTCTGTGAATCCATCTCATTTCTTCTTTAGAAGGGTTATTGTTAGAGGCACGCCTCGCGCTTTCGTGTCTAGCGTATTACTAATATATGCATAAGCGGGTGGCGTGTTGTAATCCAGCCGAGTTAAGCTTTAAGTAGGGTTAGCGCATAAAAATATTCTTTTGAGGCACGCCTCTAATATAAATTTAAAGGGAATAAGCGGCAGATTTCGGATTGGCCTATTGGACAAACAGTCGTTAACAGGTTGAGAATTGAAACTGCACGTGTTTTGGGCTAGTTTTAAGTAGGTAGTAGGCGTAGGTATGTTACATTTGCCGTTTTCCGCATTGTCTTGATTCGGTTGCAGGTTGCAGTGTTCTTTTAATTTTAATTTATTAATGTGGATTGCATATTTATATTAGCTATTAACTAAGTAAAGTGTTAACAGTGGAGGGGTCAGTGATTTTCAGTTTTAAGAGCAGTGTCTGGATTTTCGGATTTAATTTGATTTAAATTTTCCAGTTACTCATTATAGAAAAAATGGATTTATCGGGTCCTAGCGCATCGTTACAATTTCCCCAGGTAAATGTACATATTCGCAATGCTTGTGATCTTGTAAATTTTTTAATAAATCAGCAGAATTTTTCAAGCCATTCCTATGAAGATAAATTATACATAGTTAAAGAAGTAAAGCGACCTGTTCCAGATTTAAGTAAACGTCTTGTTGCTATAGGTGGGGTAGGAAGATCAAATCGGGGCTTTCATAACACTTGTTATGAAAAGTACGACTGGCTCACTGGCAGTGTAACATTAAGTAAATTATTTTGTTGGCCATGTATTTTATTTGCAACAAATAATAGCGACAAAGTTTGCACAAAAAGTGGTTATAGTGATTTAAAAAATTTATCTCGAGGTCTGTTACTACACAATAAAAGTACCCAACATATTTCTTCAAATGGTAAGCTTACTCTCATGAGAAAATAAAAGCAAAATATTGCCACAGCTATAGACAATGCGCGTAAAACAGAAATTGAAATTTTTAATGCTAGGGTTAAAAAGAACAGACAAATTTTAAAAAGTCTCTGATATTACATTACACTTCTGTATGCAAGAGTTACCTTTCAGGGGGCATGCTGAATCAAATGAATCTTTAAATCGCGGTAATTTCAAAGAGCTAGTTATTCTTGTTAGGAAATTTAAAAACATTTTTAGAACATGATAATGATAATAGATCTGTTTTTTCTGGGACATCCAAAACAATTCGAAATGAATTAATTGATTTAGTTGCTTATGTTGTAAATAAAATAATACATTGAGGACGAAATTCCAAATTATTTGTTTTTTTTCTGGCAAGTTGATGAAACCACTGACATAAGCTGCCATTCACAATTATCCGTCATTTTTCGTTACGTTATAAATGGCCAACCTGTTGAGTGATTCATGGGATTTTATGACGTAAGTTCTGGGCGTTCTGCCCAAGATTTATTTCAATTTTTATCCACCAAATTCGAAAAATTTGGCTTGCATTTGAAATTAGTGGCTCAAACATATGATGTGGCTTGTGTAATGTCGGGATAAATAAACGGTTTACAGACAAAAATTAAATCTATAGCACCACAAGCATTGTTTATTCATTGCTATGCACATGTATTTAATTTGGTTTTAAGTAACGCGTGCAGTTCAATTCATAAGGTTAAAGTATTTTTCTCAACCCTATTAGGTTTTTCATCATATTTTTCTAAATCTACAAAGCGGACCCAAGTGTTAAAACAAATTGAAGGACCTACTAATGTAGCAACTCGTTGGAATTTTACTTCACGCGCAGTTTTGACAGTTAATAACAATAAGGACAAATTACTTGAGACTTTTAATTTTATTATTAAGTAGCGATTTCGATCAAAAATCAATTAGAGAAACAGTAGGTTTAAAAACTTTTTTAGAGGATCCTCAGAACATATTTTTTTAGAAACATTTGAATTAATTTTAAACCAAACAGATATCGTTTTTTCTATTTTACAAAATAGAAATACAGATGTTGTTAAAACAAGAAATTTACTACAGACTACTCTAACTAAAATTCGTGAGTTTAGGAGTAACAGTACTTATTTTGATTGAATTTATGAAAAACTGGATGACGGGAAACTCGAAACGTCGTAATGATTTGAAATGTCCGAAAAACTCAACAGTTAAAGAATTTTTTTGGAATTCTTGATATTATAGAGAATCAAATAGAGGTTAGTTTTTGTGACATAGAAAAACTATATTTCTTTGATCTAATAAATATTTCAAAATTTTCCATTTTTGCAAAAGAATTTTCTCATGAGGTTTTAACAAATTTGACCACCCAATACAATATATTTGATATAAATCAATTAAAAAGCGAATTAATTGTTTTATACGGGAACGATATGATAGAAAGTTGCACAAACCCTTATGAAATGTTGATCTTTTTTCATAATGATTTAAAACTTGGTATGCCAGAACTTTTTAAATTATTATGTATTGCTGTTGTTTTGCCAGTGAGTATATTGGTAATATGGCAAAAATCTCAATTGAAAAAGGATTTATAAAATCACAGGATGAGAATGTTTTCAAAGAGGAAGTAATAGATCATTTTGCTGAACTGAAGAATCGCAGAATTCCTTTAATTTAGAAAAAACTTTTAATTTTTATAACTCGCGTTTTTCCTTTAGAATTAACTTTGTTTCACATTTGAATATAGGTATATTTATTTTACGCCGCGGTGACTTTTTTTAAAGTTTATTTTGTAATTTTTTTACAAAATTATTGCTATTAATTTTAAAATTTATATTTATATATTTAATGTCTTTATCCTCCGACTAACCCTCTTCTCTCTACTCCCACCATACTGGATAGGTGCGTAATAGGTACAAATTTTCATATAAACAAAACTTTATAAATTTAACAATTTAAATTGGTAATATTTTTTCAAAATTTATTTTGCGATTGACGAAGTAGAGTGGTCACTAGAGTAACTTAGAAATCTAACCATATTAAAAAAATAATTTTCTTCAAATG
Source organism: Kuschelorhynchus macadamiae (assembly GCA_030620095.1). Classification (NCBI taxonomy): domain Eukaryota; kingdom Metazoa; phylum Arthropoda; class Insecta; order Coleoptera; family Curculionidae; genus Kuschelorhynchus; species Kuschelorhynchus macadamiae. The sequence goes on from JAUTXW010003222.1 coordinate 52,957, forward strand.
TGCCTCACCATTTTCTAATACCACGAGCCGAACCTGGACAACAGTATTGCAAAAATTAAGAAGTATTTGGATTATTTTTGAGGCTTTTGATTTATTGCTATGTTTCTGTAAAAAATCGACCACTGTGTGACACTAGAGGCGGTCTGGATAACAATTTTCACAAATTATCACACATTCTTTTGTAAAATAATAACATGATCGTAGAAAAAATATTACATGTAAGTCAAGCATTAAAGTATTTTTTTCACTCCTGTGATTGCGGTTCAAAATTTCCAAACTTATTAGTGCACTTGTTACATAAATTACTATTATCAAGCTATTAATAAAAATAAGATAAAAAATAGTATTGGCAAAAATTTGAAATATTTTCACTTGGTGCTAGATTTTTTTTGTAATTTTTCAGAAGTGTTTTTAATATGTTAAATAGGTAAGTACCTAAATTTCTTAAAATCGTTTTAAATTTTAATTACAAAATGAATCTAATATAAAACAAAAGAGTTGTGGTAATTTTTAAAAGCAACTCAATTTTTAAAGGGCTACCACATTTAAACAAATTATTACTAAAGAAACTAATTATCCAATTTACCTCAAATTTTGCACATAAATCAACTATTACATAGGAATGAATTGGTAACATTTCAATATGAATCCAAATAAGTAAAAAAAATAGCGGTATAATAAAATATTTAAAAAATCAGCCTGAAAATATTATTTATTAATTTAATTTCAATTTTTATGAACGAATTAAGTGTGATATAAAAATAAATTGGTAAAGTTATGGTACGAATTTAAGATTACGAAAGAAAATGGCGGCCAAATAAAATGTTTAAAAAATCTTTTTATTCAAATAACTTTAAATTTTGAAGAAAAATTAACTGTGATTGAGGAATAAACTGGTACGAATTCACTATGATCGAACCAAATGACGGTGTGTGTCAATGTAAAAACTACTAGGCAGAAACTGGTAAAATATTGGAAGGATTTCAATATGGTGGAACTGAATGGTGTCGAATATAAATGTTCGAAAAGACGGTATATATATGTGTTATTAAATCACTATGTACCGAACTAAATTGGGTCACATTTCACTATTCCTAATAACGAGGAAAGTTCCATTAAAGGAAAATTTACCGATTTTATCGCATATTAACCTTTATTTTCAAGATGTCGATAAAAAAGCCATTTGTCAGAAATATTAAACTAAATTGATCTTTTGATGAAACAAGAAGTAACAAAAAACAATGAAATCTATTGTTCCCGTTAGCCAAAAGTTCTTTGGATCGAAGTGTTTTAAAACTCGCGTTTTTTATTGTGACTTTTTTTTTTCGTAAAGCTGCAATGGCTAATTTTCAAAAAATGGCTGTTCAGCCGCCAAATCCAGTAAAACCGGAAATAGTATTTAATGTTTTTTTTTCATCAAAAATTTTCCTTGCATTGAGTAATATAGGTGTGAAATTGTGTGGCCTTTGTTCTCTATTTTTATCTCCATTTTTTGTGGTAGTTTTGTCATGCTCGGTTGACGATAGCGGCCACGCTGTGTTGCCGAATCGAAAAAAATTGAATATCCAATTAGCTGTCGAAAATCATATTATCACTTATTATTACCACATTTCATTCGCGCACTTACATCATCAAAGAAAGATAGTAATCTTGTTTATAAATGGGCATATATAAACAAAGATAGTAACTTTCAAAGAAAAAAAAAAACAAAAAAACTTAAAGGCAGTTATATTTTATTGTTGGCATAACGAGTTCGCTTTGACAATGACGCCTTTCCGAAAATGAGGGGTACGTTGTCCTATCCCACCACATCTTTAGTAAGAAAAATTTATGAATGAGCACACTTCGTGAACTCACCATCTAGTAGTGATGTCCAGTGTTTGTAGCGTATCATACCCCTTGTTTTTTTTTAAGCTCAGCTAACGGCAGCTTTTCATCTGGAGAGCACTATGGGTTCGGGGGTAAATGAAAAATAATTTTATTAAATTTACTTTGATGTTAGATATTAAAATTTAATTATTAAATTTTGGTGTGTTCTTTAAAATCAAAAGTAAATCTTAAAAAAAAATACATTACATAATCCAAGTGGACTACTAAAAGGGCGCCACGCTGTTTTTTTATATACTTAATAAAGGAAAACTGCGAAACCAAAATAAATAATCTTTAGCCTAAGCTAGTTCCTATACCAAAAAAAAACTGAAATAAAAATTAGGTGAGTGTAGGCAGGATAAATGAAAACATGAGGTAAATTTTCTATACTTACAATACCATATATTATATAGCAAATGTACAATTTAAATAAGATAATTCAAAATAGGTAAAAAAAAGAGGAATTTAATATGCCAATATTTTCACAAAGAAAATTAAATAAGCCCCATAGTCGACTATAGTTCACTTAACTCATTAATAATTTTAACACCTTTAATTATTGTTACATAAATGAAAGTCAGAAAGAAATATTTAATTAACTGGTTCACTTTTATATAGCATAAATTGTTTAAACTGTAAATCAAATGTAAAAATGTATAATATTAAATATGCTTGTAGTAAAAAAATTAATAAAAATGGATAATTAATAAAAAAAAATATTATCTGGCCTTTATAAATCCTTCCAGGGATGTCAGGACTTCAAGGGCTGCATCAAAACATTAAAAGAGGATCACTTCAAAATCACAGGAACAGTAATAGTGTCTGGAACTAACAACATTCGAACAGAACTGGATCAAATAAAGAAGTCTAGGTGGGACAACAGATTACATTTCTTTTAAGACCATAATTCATAACTCATGGTACGGTACGGTATGCCAAAACTTAGGAGTCGAATCCCATGTGGATTCTAAAAGGAGAGGGAAAACCATGGATGAGTACTCCAAAAAAAAAACAAAAACTGGGAAATACATAACATTTTTCAAAACGAAGAAAAAGGTATGTGAAATTATTATAAGCGGCTTACCTTAACTAAATCCCAAAGTTACTATACAAAAAAAACTCCAAAACGTTTGATTCCGGCATGGCCAAAGATTGCTGGATAAAAATCCAGGTTTTCTCCAAAACACAAACTTTACTTTGGCTCTCAGATAAAGCAGATAGTTAATCCATACGAAGAAACAAAAATTGAAATCACTACTACTGGGTATATTCGGGATGATTCCAGATTTTTCTTCGGATCAACACATGGAGGTGTTGTAAGTACCTCGACTCCCAACCAGAATGACGATACCAAGGGATGAAGACCGTTGGCCAACCAAGAAGGTCGGGCACGGAAATAGTCAGTAAAGTGACTTGTGAAAGGAAGCAGCAAATTCAAATTCACCATGAAACTTAAGAAAAATCATTAACTCGATTTGGCAACACTGCAACTGAAAACCGAAAGTAGAAACGCAAGTCGACGTCGACGCCGTGAATCCATGACTTGAGAGTACCAAAAGGATATGTTCATATTAAATATAAAATTCCTTTACCTGCTTTGAATATTGAAATGATTGGCAAATATTGTGATTTTATCTGGATGGCAACGTAAAAATAAATATGAAGTAAATTACTTGTTTTGATTTATGTACAAATTATAAAAAAATGACATTTCCACCCTCAAATTAAATATTACGTTATAAATCCCACTTATATCGGCGTGAATTAAACTGTTCACCAAATGAAACAATTTAGCTCATAAAAAATATAATGCTACATGTTAACTCAGGATTGAACAACTATCTACACATAAACAAGGATATTGTATGCCACTGAAAATATCAGATATCACGATTGAGCAGCATAGGGACAACATATAGCAAGAAATTGTTGATATTATCAAACGAACCTCTAATACTTAAAAGTAATATGTATGGTAATAATGGATTATATAAAAAGTATCTATATGAAAAAAACACAGATAAACTTATTATATCTTTGAAAAGAAATTACTTTGTTCACAAAAAAAAATTGAAATTGAAATTCAAAAGAGTCTTATCTTTAATATGATGTTAGCAACCATGGTAAAGCAATGTTTTTAAAATGAAATTCTTCCTCAAGCCCACCAATAAGGGCTTGCATTTTAACAGCTACATCATCAACATATTTTCAACAAGTGTTATTTCTATATCGAATTTCACATTTTACTTTTAACAAATATGATCTACAAGCCTACGCTTTCTCATAAAGTATAGGTCTTGCTATGAAAGTAGCCCCTTTTTATTTATTTATTCATTATGAAAGGGTCTAGGACCCAATTGTACAAAGTATAAATCTAAGACTAATACTAGTGCTTAAATTAATAAAAGTGTATAATACTAAGGAACACAACTGAAGTCAAAATAACATAAGTCATAAATAAAACATTACATAAGAATGACAATACTAAATGTAAATTATAATCTAATTTGAGTAGCAACAAGTCTTGTATTTTTAAGTTTTAGCTTTAGTGAGTTTAATGATATATGAAATAGATTAAATGGTGAAGATATGAGACGAGAGTACAAATTTTGTCTTGTTTCGCAGCATCACTATCAGTGATATGTATATATACATATCTATATATATATATATATACAGTCAGTCTCTGTACAGTCTCTATTCGGACGCGAGAAAGAAAGCTTCGAAAATGCCAAATGTGATTTTGGCGAAACGTCAGCAAAACTGTTCTTTTCAGAACGACAGTAGTGAACGGATGTACACCCGGAATGAAAACACATTATATATATATTTATTTTTATATATATATATATATATATATATATATATATATATATATATATATATATATATATATATATATATATATATATATTTTCAATTTATGGGCATATTTTTTCTGATTATCTTCCTGAAAGAAACGTGTTTTAATAGTGGATAATAACAGAGATATGAGTTTAGCATGCCATATGAAGCATACATTCCTCAAAAATTTAGTAATTTCATTACACACCCTCCTTAGATAAAATATTTATACATATTTAATAATACATTACTAGTCATACATTCCCCAAAAATGTAGTAACTTCATTACAGCCTTGAAATAATAACACTACCCTCTTGCTGTTGTTTTAGCATTCATGACACGTGTGGTGAAGTCGTATAGCCTGTGTTAAAGGCTGTACTCATGTAGTGGTTTTTACTTCTTTTAAATATTTCTTTAATTAAATTATATTTTAAAGTGATTCTTTTGTCAATGGCTTTTGAAAAGATATAAATGTTTTCAAAAATAATTATCTAAAAATCTGTTACTGGATTTTTCGTAACCCCACCCTTAGGGGGATGAAAATGAGTGAACCGTGTTTTTCCTTTTTTACAATATCTCTTCAGCACAATGAGATTTTAGGGGAATTCTGCTGTTAATAAACAGAGTATAACAATAACTTTTATAAGAGATATAAAGTTGAACTTTAGTGTCCATTGCTAAAATTCATCTACTTACTCATGTTTTTAGCGTAATAGACAATTAAGAATATTATAAAGAAACATAATTTAAATAGTTTCATTTTTAATTATTAGTTATTGTTATATACAAGTTTTTTATTTCCATTTGCACATGCGAGAAGTGCAAGGTCTCAGCTAGTCTAATACAAAGTAAATAAACAAAACTGATAATTAAAATATCTGAACACTTAAAACAAAAATATAGATGCTTTACCAAAATTATTCGATAAACTGCTGCTGAGACACATAATACATTTTAATAGAGCATTTTACTGTTTTATTTTTGACCAAGGTCAAATTGACCTGTTAATTGACCAGCGCACAACTTTATTACTGTGGACAAAATTTCTTTGTTTTAGGATTGAGTCACTTATACCTCACCCTTGACATCAGCTTAATTCTTTACTTCAACAAATCCCTTTAACCCTTTATTTTTTTATTTTTAAGAAATTCAAATTATTATGGTAGATTTGGTTGGGCTTATAGTTTGGTAAAAACTAAAACCAATTATAATTTTAAAGACAAAATAAATACGTAAACATTTTAATTTCAGTTGCTGTCCTGATACATGAAAAAATATCTGCCAATTATAAATTATAAATACCTGATGCAAAGCATAGCTTCCTATTATTAAAACCACATATGATATTGGCAGTCCATTTGAAGAATCTGGAACCAACACTGGAGTAATCCAAACCAAAAAAGCTGCAATTATTCCAAAGAGTAGTCGATAAGGTATTGATTTTACAAAAATATCTAATGGTTTTGGACCTGTAGTATACTTAGCTATAACTAGAGGCAACATTAATTGTACAGGAATCAGTGGAATAGCCATCAGCCCAAGTTTTTCTTTAGGAATGCCTGCCTCCACAAGTTTTAGAGTCATAACACTATCAGTTGAAGAAAAGCCTATCTAAAACAAAACATTTCTAGTGAATTGACAGTAGTTTTGGATAACTAACAAGTACAATGCATTAATAATTTATACCTCATACAAATCCAAATAAAAATCCTGAGAGTTAAAATTTTTGCTTGTATCATAGTTCAATAGATTTATCGAGAGGGGTCTGGTAAACTATCCTGACAGACAATTTTTTGCATTTTTTTTCAGAAAGTACATATTTGTTTTATTATATTTTAAAATTAAAAATTGAAAAATATGCAAGAATTTTCCTAAAAAAAATCACACTCAATCAGCCTTAAAATGAATTGAGCAATGTTGCCAGATTTTAGATTTATCAATTTATTAAGGGAAATGAAATCACTAATTGAAAATTCCTTGGACAATAGAATTGTAATGTTATTATTTATTGTGATTATTATAGCTCTAATGAAGGTTAATAGGACACCTAACATAATAATAAAATAGGTTTTGTAACAAATTAATTACTAGTTTTGTCAAAAAAAAATTTTAATTTAGTTTTATGTGAATAATTACTTATAGGTATTTCTTTAATTATGAATATGGCAACCGCAAATCAAATTATAAACATAGATGGCAATGGGAACAATCGAAAATTACATTTAATTTGTATAATAATTACATTTTAATGTATTTTTTGAGTGCTGATGAAAATTTTCCGCACATTTTCTCAATTTGGACTGCTAGAATGGTGGATAAAAACAAAAATAAATGAGATTTAAGGGTATTAACATCGTTTACCGAAGCCATCGAAAATTGTACCTATTTATCTTTTAATATTATATTAGTAAAGGTTAATTAAGCCTTGTAAGTCTGCAATATATTTACTTACCTTGCATGTTAAAAGAACTAATACCAAGCTCTGAATAGACGGCAGCATCAGGATGTTTTTTAAGGAGGTATAAGCTGTTTTTATATCTCTTTCATGAATAACTTCATGTTCTGGATCATGTGGTTCAATTTCTTTTTTAATTAAAGCAACTAAAGTAGTTGAGACCAGAAAAATGATTCCCCAGAAAAAGAAAAAACTAGGTAGTGTTACTAAACCTAAAATTAAATGGTGAATTAATAAAAAAAAATCAATTAATGCACACAACTTACCAACATCTTGTGGAACACTCCTAAGGTAACTGTTACAAAAACTAGCAGACTCAAGAGCCATAAAAACAACATAGCTAAGAAAAAAACCTGCGGATTGTCCAATACTGTTACAGGTAGAAGCATGACCAACATTACATTTCCTCAACATTGTTAAAGCCCATCCATCTACTGCAATATCTTGAGTTGCAGCCAAAAAATTTAAACAGAAGAATAGAAAAGTTAGGATTCCTATATTTGGTGGGGTATTCTCATTTCCTAACCACTGCTCCACGTGACTTGAGAGAATTAACATAAAAAAACCTAAGTAAAAAAACATACATAAAGTACCTACCTAAATTATCTATATAAAAACAAAATTTTATACCTATAAGATACTGGGTAGGTATTAACCATGTCTTCCTTCGCCCCATTCTGGTAGAAAAAATTGCATCTACCAAGGGTGCCCATAGCAGTTTTAAACTAAACGGCCATGTCACGAAACTAAATTCTGCCTAAAAATAAATTTGTTTTAACTACAGTTTAAAGAAATGTATATGAAAGAGTTACCTGCTGTTTATAGCTTACGCCCTTGTTCTGTAAAATCATGGGTATAGCAGAGCTTAAACCTAATGGAATACCCTGAAGCGTATAAAGAAAAAATAACAGCAAAATATTCCATTTGTCACCCTTGATATCACTTTTGGAATGTATAGGTATGCTTGCCTGTCCGTTTTCCAAAAGGGAAGCCGTGTTATTATTATTTTTTTGCTTTTTTCTTTCCATTTTAAGACCCAAAAATTCGAAATTTAGGTTAATTTTTGGGCCACGTCAGATTAATTAACATATGTTTTTCCACTAAAAATCAATTAACCCAACCGCCAACATAAAACAATATTACCTAAATATTATTTATCTAAAAAGATGGCAAAAGAAAATCAAATCATCGTTATATTCTCGATAATATCTCCAAAATTCTTAATACATACTAAAAACTCTAGAGCACTCATATTCAGCATTTGTTTACTATTTGTTGTTGTTTCTTGATTGTTGGCGCGGATACTAGTCCATTTGCCAGATTGCTCCCCGTCCGGGGCTTACTCGCTTGATCCGGCGACCCTCGGAGCGAGATACACCATATTCCAGTTTGGGGACGTTAACGATGCTTCCAGGGCACTGATCAAACCGTAGTTCTGTCCTCTGGATGCAGGATATATGTGTTTAATTCAAAGTGCTCTGTGGTCTTGTTCTTCTTAGCGATGATGTGTGTTATTTTGAGGTTAGTTGCAACAAAAAAGGGAAGGGACATACACTACAACAGTTTATAGTCCGGGTTCAAATGTTATCTACCTTAGGTATCTTTGCAGGTCTAAACGAAAATTTGTAGGATTAAATTTTAATTTTGTTATCATTTAAAAATTTTATTAATGTGTTCATACTTTCAGTGGAAACATTTGACAACACAGTTTCGATATTAATAGGGGCTCGAATGCCCATATTTATTAAATTTTGATATAAATTTGAATTTGGTATTATGTTAATCGGACACTCAAAAAATATATGATTTAAATCCTCCACCAGACCGCAATCACAAAAAGGGTCATCTCTTATACCAATATTGAATAAATGTTGTTTAGTAAGACAGTGACCAGTTCTCATTCTAACCATGGTGGTAACATGTCTACGACTATAGAAAGGTACCTTCATAAACCATCTTTTTTTAGGGAAACTACTTTGAACTTTTGCATAAAATTTGCCCCTTACTGCCAGACTTTGTTTCCACTCATGGGTAAACTTGGAAGTTATTTTATTTTTTATTTCATTAAAAATGTCACCATTTTCAATTTTAGTATTTTTTGGAATATTAAGACTTCGACCGATATTGGCTAGTTTATCTGCTTGGACATTTCCCTGTATTTTGCAATGTCCTGGAATCCATGCAAGTATAATATTTCAAATCCTTTATCAATTGCATCAAATATATCTTTTTTAATTTTTAGTACTTGATAACTATTTTTGTGATTATAAGAGTTATTCTTAAGTTTTGTAATAGCGCTCAGAGAATCTGTTAATATTAAGGTTTTGTAAATGTTTTTATCTATTGTTATTTTTATGGCCTCCTGAATGGCTGTCAATTCGCCAGAAAAAATTGACAATTCTTTGTGGAGTTTTGAGGAATAGTTAAAATTAATTGATGGTATGTGTATTCCAAATCCTACATTGTTTGATCCTTTAGATGCATCAGTATAAATAAAAGTATGAGTCGCCTTATATTTTTCAGAATTAGCATGAAATGATTGCAATACTTCTGATGGTCCAGTTTTTTTAAGTTTTAGATCTACAAATTTTAATGGTTTCAGCTGAAAATGGAAATCAAAAATGTGACAGGGCAGTTGTTTTGTTTTGAGCATTTTATTTACAAATGGAAGAAAGTATTCGACAGCCTGTGTCAGATATGGTGTGTTATATTCGTTTTGCAGGCGCGCACTATTAATATATGACATTCGAAGCTCAATTATTAAGTTTACCAAGGGGTGATCTATAATAGTAAAAATATGAGAAAGAAACTTGGTTGTCAAGATTAGTCTTCTGTGATGTAAATCAAAATTTGTTGATTCAGCCAACAGGGAGTTGGTTGGAGTAGATTTCATACATCCTAGGCAAAATCGAAGACCTTCATGGAATATGCTGTTAATTTTTGATATATTAGCCTTGGAGGTAGGGTATATGAAAATAGATCCAAAATCTAAATGTGACCTAACTAATGCATTGAAACCTATTAGTAATATTTGAGGGTCAGCTCCCCACCATATTCTACCAAATGATTTGAGCAAATTTAGGCCTTTTTTGGCTTTTAATATCATATTTTGAATATGAGGGTCCCATTTTAGGTGCTTTTGAATAGTTACTCCCAGGTATTTGGCTTGATTTTTAAATGGTATCGAATAATCATTGATTGCAATATTAGGTGGCTGAAAACTTTGGCGACCCTTTGTAAACCATACTGCTTCACATTTTTCATGAGAAATGCTCAGATTGTGATTTGAGAGCCAAATATGAATTCTATCTAAGGCCTTGTTTAAATTATTGGTTACGTCTTGGAGGTTATGGTGTTCACTTAAAATCGTCAGATCATCCGCATAGCCGATAATATTAACATTTTTCAAAGGCAAGTTAAAAATGTCTAACATATAAATGTTAAACAAAATAGTGCTTAATGGCGATCCTTGTGGAAGTCCATGATTGGCTAAAAATGGTCCGAGAAGCTGCCCATTTTTGTTCCTAGAGTAATTTAATCTATTCTTAAGTATATTGAAAATAATGTTACATATTTCAATGGGTATTTCTAAGTCTATCAGTTTTTTATATAGTTTGTATATATTTACGGAATCATAGGCTGATTTTATGTCAAGAAAAACAGCTATTATCTTATTTTTTCGCTCCAAGGCCAAATTTACTCTTGATGTTATATAGGCAATGCCACTATAAATTCCCATCCCTTTTCTAAAAGCAATTTGTTGTGGGCTAAACATGTTTTTGTGTTCAAGAAACCATTCTAACCGATTTTTTATCATTATTTCCAATGTTTTAAGATAACAGGAGGATAAAACTATGGGTCGAAAATTATCCAGGTTGGTAGGGTTTTTTTCTTGGTTTTACAAAGCTAATAACATTGAATTTTTTCCAGTTAGAGGGTAATTGTTCACCTGCTAGACATTTATTAAAAGTTTCTAAAAGGAATGTTTTTGCCTTAAAAGGGAATGATTTAATCATTTTATATGATGTATCATCTAAACCTGTGGCTGAAAATTTTTTATCTTTAAGGCTATTTTCCAATTCAGACATAGTAAAAGGGTTAATATGATCAGTTTGTATTAATGTAAACAGAGGGTTTATATTTATGACAGACATTCTTTTAAGGATATTCATTATAATATGATCTTCAATTGTATCTTTGTTGAAAGTTTTTTTAACATTAGCGAATTTTTTTATGATGTTCCAAATATATGTTATGTTCGAATTTCTATTTAATGTTTGACAGAAACTTTTAAATTTATAAGTTTTTTTACTTTTTAATTTTTTTTTTGTTATAGCTATTATTCTTTTGGCTTCTAAAAAATTACAAATGTTTACGTTTTCTCTAAGTCTTTTCAGCGCAAGTGCTCTAGTTTTAATTAATGTAGTACATTCTGTGTCCCACCAGGGGTTATTTAGTTTTGTTGAAATATTGCATGTTTTCATGGGTATGGAGTAGGATGCTGCTTCATTTATGACTTTCTCAAACTCTTGGAAGTCTGTAAAGGTATCGGAATCTCGTATACTCATCAGGAGTTTATTATGAAACAGGTTCAGGTCTGCTTTAAAATGGTTTCTTATTTGAAAGGTTTCTAGGAAAGGAGATTGATTTGAGATTGTTTTATAATTAATGGTTACCAATGTCGGGAAATGGTCACTGTTGCCACAATCTGGAAGTACACTCCAGTCAGATATTGCCGCAAGATTAGAACTAATAATAGTAAGGTCAACAGCACTTGTATTTGAACCTGGAGGTTGTAGTAGAGTGGCTGATCCATCATTAAGGATATTAAGATTATTGTTAAATATGAAGTCGCTAACATTTTTACCACCAAGGTTAGACGTAGCACTGTCCCACATGGGGTGATGCGAGTTAAGATCGCCCATTAAAAGATAGTTTTCTGTTGTGCAAAAAATATTTTTTAAAAATTGTTCGTCTATGTTTTTATTCGAATTTGAATATACATTTACAATGTTAAGATTTGCTATTTTAATAGTAATGTATTGTATATTATTGTTGTTAAATTTTTTAATTAAGGAGAAATCAACATTATTTTTAATACAGGTGGCAACACCGCCAAAACCATCTGGTCTATCCTGTCTCAATATTTTAAAATTTTTTAAATAGAAATTTTTTTCTTCTTTTAACCAGGTTTCATTTATTAATATTAGATCAGGATTATATTTGTGGATTATAGTTGTAAGGTTAATTCTATTTGCATTTAGACTGCGGATATTCCATTGAATAATTTTTAGTTTCATTTTTTTTTTTTTTTTTTTTATTTAATTTTAATAGAAGTCTTCGCTCTGATCTAGATCCATATAATTGTCAGTATTTATATGGTCATTAATTATTTTTTTGAGTATGATTTTTTTTTCATATGAAAGTTTTGTAATATTATTATGAAGATGTTGTATTAACTCTTCAAATGTTTGTCGTGTCGATATATTGGAAGCATTATCTTGTGCACTAGAGTTAGGCGTAGGTGAGTGGCTATCACGATGAGAAAGGGCATTTGTCGAAATATTTTCCATATCTGGCCTGCCGTTTGGCATGTATAGGTTTTCTTGGTGGGCTGACTTATCATATTCTTTCATAATCATTCTTCGTTTCACGGGGTCATTTGATACTGTTTGTTGATATGTTCGTTTATTTTTTGAGTTAAAATCTGTTATTCTTCTTTGGGAAACTGCAATAGATGTTGATGTATGTTCGTTATTTTTTTGAAAATCGAACGATCTTATTGTCGGAAAGTCGCTAGGATTATATACGAAACCAGTATTTTCTGGTAGGTAGGATTTTTGGCATGCTTTGTTGGCATCAAAAAAGGACATATTATCAAATGCCATTAGCTTTTTTATATTTTGTTGCCTTAGGTATTCGGGGCACTTTTTATATGTAGTTTTATGGTCACCTCTGCAAAAATGGCACAGGGGTTGACACGAGTAGGTGTTTGGGTCTTTGGATATAATATGCTCATTTTCATTGGCATTAATTACTGAAGAACAATTTGAGCATTTCGCTTTACCCTTACAATTTTTTGTGGTATGACCAAACAAAAGGCAATTAAAGCATTGTGTAACAGGGGGCACATAAATACCTACGGGTAGAGACAGTTTATCATAAAATATAACATTTCTTGGGATCGTTGTTCCGCTAAAAGTAAATAAAATTGTCCCTGTGGGAACTTTTTCATTCTTACCATCTTTCAGGACATTTCTATTTAATCTAATTGCTTTTACAATTTTAATATTGGGGTTAGAGGGTTTACAAATATGATGTACTTGTTTTTCAATGTCTAGCCATAAATCTACCTTACGCACTAAACCTTTACATGTGACGTGATTATATGGGATAAACGCTTTGTATCCTTTTTCTTTAAGTTTTGAATTTTTAACAAGGTTATTTGCTGTATTATAATCATTGCATTCCACAGACACTCTATTGGAACCTTTGTTGTCCACTTTTTTAATATTGTCTATTTTTAGCTCAAATATTTCACGCGCAATTCGGATGGTGCTGAATTTACCAATACTATCATTTGAACGTTCTAGGGAGGATTCAATATACACTATGTAGGGACCCAAATCGTTTGCATTATATAATATTTCTACCATTTTTGTGTTGTTTTCTAAATTATCACATTTTTTCGTGTTTTCCTTTTGTGTAATACCTATAATATCGTTTATTTCATCACTATTGTGGCGGGAAGGGTTTCCCCTCCCCCACCCGGGTCGTCCATGTTTCCACCAAAATTTAAATTATGTTAAGAAAAAAGTTTTATATTATATTTTAGTATTTGATTAATTTAAACTTTATGTATGTTTAATATTTTCCTTATATTAGACTTGCAAAGACTTACCAGTCACACTGAGTCAACACCAAAACAGAAAAACAAAAAAAAAAAAAAAAGTTAGTATTAATCAGACACGTGTGTATTTGTTCACCGTCGATACACGCTGCTGCTTCGACCACAGTTTTCACAGCACTGTTACTATTTGTTATTTTCTGATTCTGATATTACTTGCTATCTTCACATACTACCTCATCAGAGGCTACTGCTACTAGTCCAAATTGCAACTTTAAAAAGACGGGTGCCTGGACGTTGTTGGGCTCAAAGCTAGTTGGGACGTGACGCTAATAACAGAGGGTTACTTCTGCATTTTCATTAAACAACGACATCATTGAAAATATTGAAGTATGAACAAATTTCGTTTATTTTCTGGTGCGAGCTACGCAGCTCTATAAATAGAGTGTAAGTCTTGCACTGCGTAAGGCGTTCTTTTTTTATCAAACCTATACTTTTGTATGTAAAAGAGTTTTAAATATTGGACTCTGTTTTAGGTAAGCCCTGGTTAGGTCTTTGTTTGAGTAAATACAAAAAAGTGTATTTAGAATAAAGCAATATGCCCCAATGTAACTTTAATCAAAAATACTGAAGTAACACCTTTGTTACCGAGGTCACAGCCATAACTTTTCAAACGGTGGTTCATTCCCTTAGACAAGGAAATGATGTTCTGTAGCCCCAGGCCTCATCATAGGCAGGGGTCCCAGTACAGAGCTCTCACGGTGCTTTGCGGTGATTTATAACTGAGGAGTGTAGTGTCCACATGCGGGGCCCGACGAGGGGTAATCAGTAGGTTATAAGCAGAATATAAGAAGGAAGACTTTTTTTGAGTTGTCATTTATTTTCAAAGGGCGCTCTCGTAAAATCCCGCCTGGTTCAAGGGCCCTGAATACTTTTAGCTCCAGACCCCATAACTATTTAATCCAACCCTAGTAAAGATCTTAATTTTAAACTTCTAGAAACAGTTACTTACGTTCCACCTATATACGAAACAAAAGTGTCGATAATTAATTTGCATCAATTAATGTTTCTATTTAAATTGAATTGACTAAGAATATGAAATATGGTTATTTTTTTAGTGTTCCCCAATTTTTAGATAAAAAGGGCAAGAAAAAGTTTATTTAAGAAATCACGCTTCTTGGGATTAGACCGTGTCAAATTAGAATTACTATCCGACGCTTCGCCTTTGATTGCACGAGGCATTTTCAGGGATCTTTACACCACGAGATCTTAACACTGAAATGCATTTCGTCGGATAGTAATTCGAATTTGACTCGGTCTTATCCCAAGAACCATGATTTTTTAATTGACCAAAGCCGTGAAAGCTTCCGTTGTAGAGTTTATTTAATGTCTTTTTATAATTTTTAGAAGTTTCATACAGAACCAGATAGATTTCTAAAAAGTTTTTTTTACCAAAATTTAAAATTTTAAATTTACAAATACTTAATAAATATGCGGATTAGGTTAGGTTATGATTGGTTAGGAAGGTATGGTGTAAAGAAAACACGCGGTAGCGTGCTACTCAAATTGCGAGTCTATATTAAAACTTTTTCTTAACAAAACCTATACTTTTAAGTAGAATCTATTAGCTTTAGGTTAGCTCAGGTCCGTCGATAAAACCGTTGTTAAAGCTATAAACCACCATTAAAGCCGTAAATTCAAATATCAAGTAACCGAATGAATTAAGCGCGCCCCTAAATTGATGTGATTGTTATGATTCCTGGCAGATTTGAGGTCTTGTTTTCCAGGGGAGTGCTGTGGGCAATGTATGTGAATAATAATTTTAGTAGATAAAGTTAACATTTGGCACTAGATATAAAAAATAAAAAGCTGTAGTGAAGTAAAAACATAGCAACAAAATACCACTGTCTGATGGTACTTCAGCTCAGCTTACATTAATTACATACTGCGCTTACACCAATTCCAAACTCTACACTTTGCCAGGTTTAAAAATTTATTCTGAAAAATATGAATTAAGAAAACCCAAACGAGCTTTAAAGAAACTAAACATATATTTTATTTATGATATTTATAACACGAAAATGCACTCCAAAAACAAAATTAATATAACTCTAACAACCCGATAAAGATTTTTTGATATGTATACAATAAAATGAAACAGGAAATTGTAGTTGTGGGTAGCCTTATATTAAAAACAACTTATAGTAAAAATACAAAAGTTTATTTTTCACAGATTTACCAGTGTCGTAGCTACAAATCTTGGCCCCTCCCCCTCAAAGTTGTAAGCAAAGGGCCCTCTATATACACTCATAGAAAAGAGGTGATGACTAAGAAAAAAAAAAAGGTCAGCATAGTTGTTCTTGGGATCCATTATGCATTATCACCGGACCCCTTAGCATCAGGGCTCCTCGAATTTTGGCGGTGAAATTTATTGTTCAGGACCTAAAATCCGCTTGGACTTCCATCAATCATATATGACTTTGAGTGCACTCGTATTTCAAATCCGGTTTGAGGTCTGATTTTATGGCTTTAATGATGGTCTATAGCTTTAATAATGATTTTATAGACGAACCTGGGCTAACCTAATGTTAACGGAAAAAATCCAACAATCTAAGTTATATCAAAAAATACTTGGCCTAATATAGATCCGTAATTTTGTTGCGAACCTGACCAATCCTAACCTAACCTGTATCTTTCAATTTCAATTTCAAGCTATGTTTTTGGTACTGCACTTCGCAACTTGCCAGGTTGCTCTCCGCCCGGGGCTTATTTAGAGCTGGAGCTACCCTTCCAGATAATCTACACCTAAGCAAAATGACGGTATGTAAATTTTAGGCATGAAATGAGTTTATGTGATAGCACGCAACAGTTTGTTTCTGTCTTTAGCGGCACTATGCTCCATGCGGCTTCGGATAGTATGGGCTCTTTATTATTTATATTAAATTGTTTCGGCGCTTATGTTTGGTACGGTTTTGGTCAGAGATTTCTTACTTTCAAATATCAAGTATAAACGCAACTATATCTCTACACGTGACTTGTAAAGCTTTGTTTTCATGGGTACTTTTTTAGCGTAGTATTACTAGTAGTAGTTTTTTTCTTTTATTTATAGGTAGTAGTCTGAGAACTTTGTGGACAAACGCCCTTTGATGTGTTGGTACTAGCATGAAATATCTTCGGCACATCGGGCTGTCTTCCAAATTTTCACAAGCAAACCTACGTCCCACGTCCACCAGAGGCGATTAGGGGTTTGGCAGATTTTGTGGTGGTCTTCTCTTTGTTACCACTTTGTCTTTGCCTCTCATTTATTTCCTTTTCCTTATTTCTCGTAATGTTTGTGAGCAGTGGTTGAAATGTCCTCTAATTTATTTCACTCTGGATCATTTTCTCCAAAATGTTGGCTGTATTTAGCTAGAAGCCCAGTATATATCCTAATTGTAACCTGTAGTCTTCCCATCTTGTGCAGTTAAGCTGGGTATGCTCCGCAGTATGTGCAAATGCGGTGTTCGGTTATTTAAATCTTTGACGAACGACTTTAAGGACCCGTGCCATGTTAAACCCTCTAAGTATAATAATGAACTTCTGTGCATGAATTCCACCCAAGTGATAAAGTTTGGAGTGTGTTTCTTTATCCACTGGGCATAAGTAATATATCCTGTAGATGTAGTCCCGTATAGGCCCATTACCATTAGCAGAATTTTCCTTTTCTATTTGCTCCACTTTACTCTTGTGCAATTTATTAGTCATTATTTCTTGACAGGCTGAAGCTGCATATATTAATATAGAATAGCCCTCTTTGTAGTGCGTGGTCCACTTATATTCTGCATTAGTTGAGATAACGAAGCTGTCCACTCTTTTGGCCCTTAAGTCACACTTTGTATGTGTTCCCTAAAATTTTCATGACTTCCTAGAATAATGCTCAGGTACTGCCTTGCTAGGTGAAATCACTGTCTTTTTTAATAAAAATCATATATTTTCGTGGTTTTTCCTTTTAATAGAGATAATTCGGACTTTTCTAGTGCCAGATCTAGGCCCATGTTGTCAAGCCACACGCTTACTCATTTGAGGACTATGTTTCCTTTTGTTCTGCTTTTACCAGTATGACTAGATCATCAGCGATGCATATTGTTAGGACATCTTTCCCTAGGTCTTGTTCCAGTACCCCTTTATAAATAATGTTTCACAGAGTCGGTCCCAATATAGATATATGTGGCACACCAACATTCATTTACCTTAACCTCTTTTTAATTTTAAGTTACCTGTTTTCAAAATAGCTCTCAACAGAAGTATAATAATGTACTGAGACTTCTGCGAAGTTCTTTAATAATATAGTTTCACGTGGTTGAATTCCTTTGGAGTTTCTTACGCTGTTAAATACAACCTTTACTTCTTGAACTGTTGATCGACCTTTTCTGAAGCTTAAGTGATTATTTTATAGCCCCTCTTTTAGTTTTAATTCTCTTTGTAGGCTTTCCATATTGCCTATTTTGAACAACTTTCCCATTAAGAATTACCCTTGCTATTTTTGATCTCTGCGGAAATTCCTGGTTTCAACCAATTTGTTCATATATGCTAATGCTGTGGTGCAGTTTTTGATCATTTCCTTTACTAATTCCGGTGGAATTCTGTCAGAACCAGGAGCCTTTTGCGGTTTTCATATATTCCGCTGCCATATCAATCAATCAAAACAAGCGTTATTGTCAAAGACAAAGTTTATCTTAAAGACAAAGCAACTTATAACTAGTACTAAATTAAAGTAAACTATTATATAAATATAAATTGTCGGTTTAAACAGTGTAATAATATTACGTAACATGTCGTGTCAATAATTTAAAGTATAACAAGCTAGTAAATAGTAAATAAAACAATAGACAAATTCTAAATTGCAACACTGACTATACTTAATACAGGTAAACAACAGTGGCGGCTCGTGGTCAACTTTTCAGGAGGGTCAATACATATATAAACCACAAAACACACATCTGAAAAAATCAGACATACGAAACAATAAAATGAGTCGTTTCGGATTGTAAAGTCTTAACTGTGGCTACCTTTCTTTAAAACATTAATTTAAACCAAAAAATCAACAAACAAAATGTAAAGTCTTTAAAATAAAATCTATAAAAATACGCATCAACTGACAAAAATATTTAAGTTTCCTCGGCGCGGCTGTTGACCCAAACTTCGCCAACGTAAGTCTTATATTACCTATGCGCCCCTATGCGAATTTGATCGGGAAAACTCGCGAAAAACTCGCCTCTGTTTATAATCACGAGGTAAACGCGGGGCGTCAGCCGTAACCGATGCCAACGAAACGAAACCTCCTGAGATCGCAGTGCGAGGCATCGATAGTGTGTCGCGGAATTAACAGACCGGTCAATGAATTTATACGCTTACAATAATAGAGAGAATTTCCAAATTTAAAAAAAATTGTAAATATATAAATTATGTATTATTTTATTTATTTGTTTCTGTTTGGAAATATTTATTGGGGGATCATTGACCATATGGCCTAATGGAGGAGCCGCCACTGGTAAACATTTAATTAAAAAATAACAAAGCCCAATATTGCATTTTTTGAAAGAAGAGCTAAACTAATTAAAAGAAATAATAAAACAGAAAACAAAAACACTATTATAAAATATAGCAAAACAGTTACAAAAAGCCAGACTTATATATTTAATATTTAGTTTTACAATAATTGTGAAGTTTTCTAGAATCCCAACTTTCTGACGTTTATTCCAGCAACTTTTCTGTGTTGAAAAAGAGATACCTTGTTTTCTTTCCCCTGGCAGATTGTAAGACGAGGATGGATTTTTAAGGTGCTTGAATGCTGTTTTATAGCCATTTCTCCATAGGTTTTTTTCTGTTTCATAGCAAAGTTCCCTCCTTGCTTTTTTGATATGTCTTTTTTAATAATGAAACAAAAAGGTTTGTCTGTATAACATGTATATTAACCAAATCTTCGATTATAGTAGAGCTACTAACGAGTCATCATCAATGCTACTACGCAGTGAACGGGCAGAAAGATACAAATTTCTAAAGTCAATGTACTTAAAAACTTTTTACATGTAACAAAGACAAAACAAAAGTTAATGAATACTAAAATAAAATTTTTTATTTGTTGCTTAAAAAGTAGCCATATTTCTGAGGTTTTATCATGCCTGCAAAACTATGCCTCCTTTATAAGTTAAACCATTATTAGATTCCATTTTACGTTCTTATAACTTTAATATTTCTGTTTAAGAAATATACTGCTATACCTGTGTTCGTCAATTATCCATTTACGACGTTTCGTAAGTTTTTGGTTTTGTTCGTTAGCAATACCTATTCCTTCTCTTTCTGATGTTCTGAAGAACCTTGATTGTGCTGTTGCTATTTGCTGCGCACATTTCTGCGTTTTTTCATGGTTCTATAAACGGGGCACTTCAACGTTTTCGTTTTATGATCTTTTTTATCACATAATTTAGCAGAATTCCCCTTTTTCGCAGGTTTCAGCCTTGTGACCCTCTACGTCACATTTAAAACAGGAAGTTTTCTTTGTTTTCTTCTCTTAAAGTCTTTTGCTTACTGCCCGTAGTCCTGGGAAGTCTAACATCTTCGAAGTGTTATTCTTTCGTGTACCCTACACTTAATCCAACCTATTTTTACACTAACATCCTCAAGCATTTTTTGGGCTATTGTTTAATTTGTCATCACTATCGCAATTTGTTTTCCTATTGCTGTCCTCAGGCTTTTAACCAGGAATTTATTATTATATAAATACATTGTTATAATTAAGGTATGCCGAACTGTTTTACTAGTTCTCCTTCAGTTTTTTGTTCTGCTGTCACTGCATCAAGATCTATTACAGGACTTTCTCTCTTTTTGTTTAGTACCGCTCAACTGGGCCCCTTTGATTTTACCTCTTATTTCGTTTTTACGCTTGGCTAATGGTTACTTTCTCTTTGTTGTTTACAATAAGAAGCATATCTCCTTCTGCTGTTTTTCTCATCTCTGTCACCACCACTTCAACTTTTCTGGGATCTGTTTTCGTCTTTTTGTAGCAGCTCGGCAAATGTGCGCCCTGCTCTTTCTGCAATTACGATTTTCCTTTCATTACGCTTTGTATTTATCATCCTTTGTGCGTGTATGGCTACGTTTAGCTTAGTGTCTCTAAATATATGGGTATTATTGCGCTAGTCCCGTTTTCTATCAGTTACCATGTTTTCCCGCTCAGCTGCTTCAGGGCGTTTGTGGTGCGCCTATGTATGAATATGACTTTTCGGTGGTCTTTGTTTGTTCTGTTTGTGTGAATATCACTGTGACCCTTCTTGTGTTTCCGCTATCTACTGGTTCTAAAATCTGCAAGAAGTAATACATGCCCTCAATGCCTTTCTTTATTTCTGTTTTTATATTTGCAGGTATCAGCTTTCTTAGGATTGAAATCTTAGAGGTTAATTTTTTATTTGCGGGTTTCTCCTAGTGATTTTCTAAAGCGTTTCCTAGTTTCAAGCTGAGACGATTCATTTTCATATGTTGGTCTTCAGGGAAAGCTGAGTCAGGTTTAGAATATTTTCTCTTCGCTCGTGCCTGCAAGGATATTCCTCCTTACAGTGGGTTACAGACGCTATACCATAGTTTTCTGTGTTACACGGCACTTCAGTCTTTCTTTTCTCTTAATTTTTAATTCTATATGAGAAAAAACCTTGTAATGTACGTCTGACTTCCTCGTTTTGAAAAATTAAAACCAAACAAAAATATCATTAGTAGAAGCAAAAAGGTGAAAAGTGTCAGCGTCGGGAGAACTAAGCTTTGTGTACCATATTGGAATTTATGCAGAAATCTAGTGACAATAATTTTTTTTTCTATTTATGGTTGGAACGTTAAAAACCACAAGTAAAAATTTAAATAGCCAAACCAAATGTCAATGTCAGTTGTCAAATCGGAACGCCGGATTTTTTTAGTGATAAGATTTGAAAGAAGTTGTTGTGGTATATAGGTATATTGTTAATTTGTTGATTTAAATTAAATATCATAAGGCAGGGTCTCGGTATGCGAAAAACTACCAGTAAAGGTCGGAAGACAAATAACGATGAATCTGAAGAATCATCGATTAATAATAATTCAGCTTCATTACAAATGGAACTTGGTAAGTAATTTTTTTTTCTTTTAAAAATAAATTGATTACTTATATTTACACATATTTGTGACCTTTCAGAATTACTAGCTCTAAAAGCTAAAAATTCAGAACTAACAAGAGCACATGCCAAATTAATCCATGAAAATTTCGAGATGAGAAATGAAATAATATCGCTTCGTCGTGAATTGATTGATGGCGACGGAAAATCCATTGTAAGTTACAATATTCCTAGGGAGGTAATTTATTTGAAAACTAGAATGGCAAATATTAATTTGTAGGTCAATGAAGCTGCAGATTTTATTACAAAATTGTCTCAAGAAATAAAGAAATGCACACCATCCTTGATAGATATATTAAACTTATTTTTACAAATTACAGACAAAACACCTAAGTCAAATACTCGGTCAAGCCAATTTAGTACCTCTAATCGATTCTCTGATAAAGGTAAAATAATATTTTTAGTTTTGGGCTTACATTTATAATTTTTTCTTAGTTGACTCAATTTCAGGAGGTACACCAAAAGCTAAAGCACTAACCCATAGTGTTAAACCTCATACTGTTAATGGAACAGTATTAAACTTAAATCCAACTATTTCATTAGCTCGATTAAATCCTATTACCGACGAAAGAATAAATGAATCTAGTGGTAGAACTACAAGTATTGATTGTAGAAATTCATTACCTTCTACTTCCAACATTACAAATAGTGGTATGATAGTTGATTTGGAAAATAGGAATCTTAGTCCACCTATGGCCGATGGTGATGTAAGTTTTTAGAATATAATTGAACTACACTTTTATTTATATCAAAGTTTGTTAATAAGTATATACTTAGTTACATATTAATATATAGCTATAGGGATTTCTTACCATACATTTTATGTATGTTTTCAATTGTTTAAATATTTAATATTAGTTAAGAGTCACAGACTAGTCTAGGTTGATATAGATAATCTGTAGTGTTTTTTTTTTGTTTAAAATAATTCTGGCTTTAAAATGAAAAAACATGGTTTTATTAAAATTTTTAACTCCATGGTTAAAATTATATCTAACTTATAAATTTTCCACAGTTAGGAAATAAATGAATACACTAAATAGAAACTATATTTTCTAGACCACAAATGACGAATTTGTGTTAAGAAGAAGCCAGTTGAAACAAAGAACTTCTACACCTACGTTTGTAAATTCTGATGGTATGTATATTACTCCAATATAGCTCAATAATACTAATTCTGTGTGCAAATGAGTGGTTTAAATAAAACAAATTTAAAAAATATGGTTTAAGTAAAAAAATATTGGTATAAAATTCCTTGGAATCCCATTTAGGCCAAAAATTGACTTTTGCACTTTTGTCCACATATCTTCGAAGTATCATACACATTTATATAGGTATAAAGTTTTAAGCTCGGATTCAATTAAAGAAAACTATCAAAAGGGGCCCCTAGAGGTAAACCACTGACTAGTTTTTGTACATCAGGTTACACAAAATTTTAGGATAACACAGGGTACACAAATATTTACATTTTGTAATTTACTCTTTTAAATACCTCCTGGTAATGATTGTCATTGGAATTGGTACAAATATCAGAGTTTCTGTGTCATCTTGGGAACACTGTTTTAAATTTTGAAATGTTGACTGAGAAATTTATAATTTGTGCTCTTAAATATCCCCTCTATGAATTTACAGTTGAATTGTACAATGTCAAAATAATGTCCACTATGATGGCTTCATCATTTTGCCTTTTTAAAAAATGACTGCTAATTTATAACTTGCATCCTTAAACACTCCCATATACTGATTTTCAGCTGTACACATAATAAAATTTGTGCTTTATATTGGCATCAACATTTTGAATTTTTAAATCCTTAAATTCCACTGTTACTTTTATTCCACTTAGGAGTACATGATCTATGTTCACACTCCTGAGTGTTGCTACCTATGTGTTATTTGTAAGGTTTTATTGATGAATTTTTTTATAATCCAACAATTTTACAAAAATATTTTGTTTTTTTATGTATACATTTCTTCCTTGCATTATAAAAACTAAAGTTATAGCATGAATAAACAGTATTTCATTTGAAGTCTACAAAACTGAACAGTGCATTGCTGTTTTTTGTGGAATATGGATATATGTATGGTATACCTATAAATGGTGGTTATGTTACAGTTGTTGTTGTTGTTATGAGGCGCTGAATTTGACCGAATTTTGATGTTACATTAGTGATTATTTAAAAAATACCTATCCTGGTGAGTTTGCCGTTTTCTGGTCTCCTAATAGAAATAAAAACACTATGTGATCTATCGATTTATTTACGTAATTACCGCTTTTTGATTTCGCCTTTTTTTAACGTCAAAAACCAACCACCTGTCATCAGTTCCAGTACGTCATCCGAAAGTGAGGTTACTTTATCAAATCTTCTTCTTTGGACGTTTCTTGGCACAGTTGCGCAAGGATCATACTTTACTTTGTCGACTGGACTTTTTTCAGCACTAAAAATCATCAACCAGTATGTCTCAATTATGCTTCAAATGTAATAAGGATATAGATGATTGCACTGACTTGACAACCTCCGAGCTGAGAGTAATTGAGCTTAAAACAAAACGAAGCTTAAAATACTTTTGTGAAGCCTGCCAGGAGGGTCTACGCCTAATACCTATTCTTCAGAAGCGCATTGAAACTCTAGAACAACGACTAGAGTCACTAGAGCTCAAAGTGGCTGATAACTCAGCTACTGCTGCCAATAGACAGTCTGACTCCTCCTCAGAGCTAGCAGAACTGAACAATTTAAATAAAGCTAGTGGTATTTCAAATAAGGCTAGCGATAATCTGGTTTCTGAGGTAATGGAAAGACAGAAGCGGATGATGAACATAATGATTTTTAAATACAGTATTCCTGAAGGAGAGCATGATGCTACACATATTGCTGCTTTATTAAGTGATGTATGTAATCAACCAATAACTGTAGCAAATATTACTAGAATGGGAAAACCAAACCGTAACGGGCATAAGGCGATGAAAATTTCTCTTAATGATGCCCAAGATAGCATTAAGATTTTGAAAACCAAAAACAAACAAATTCTACGTGAATGTCGGATTTTCATCGAAGCAGACCTGACCCCACTACAACTGGAGGAGCTTAATGAAATTAAGAAAGAGTTGATGGAAAGGAAAGCAAACGGAGAAGCTGATCTAGTTATCAGATACTCTAATGGCCGTCCCAGTATCGTGACAAAAAACTAACGGACCATGACCCACCTGTTTCAACGAATAGCTTGCAGTGTTATTACCAAAATACGCGAGGTTTGAATACAAAAACGTGCACCTTCTATAACGCTGTTGCAGCGAGCGGCGATATAGACGTCATAGCAATCTCGGAGACCTGGCTGAAACCCGAAGTTCTTAGCACCGAATTGTTCCCACCTGGTTACATGGTATATCGCTCTGATAGGAAGTATAACATTGTGGATGCAACAAGGGGCGGAGGAGTATTATTGGGTGTTAAAGATGAACTCGCATCTGTGGAGTTAAATAGCGTCGTTCCATCGATTGACATTGTAGGATGTAAGTGTAGAGTTAACTATTTTACGTTTTATATTATTCTTATGTATATTCCACCATCTGTTAATTTTACAATTTACAATTCGTTTCAAAAATATATACATAACATTTATTTACAGCACCTAACTGATTAAACAGCTGTATGTGCCAGAATTCAATATAAACAATATGTATAAACAGTAAACAATAATAATAATGTGTACAACAACATTTACAACTCTAATAAAAATAAAAATATCCCATCCCCCCCTTATACATAATAAAAACCTACCATTAAAATAACATCACATGCTTTATTGTATATATTACAAACTAAATACTCTAGAGAAGTATGCAAAATGGCTAAAAATGTAGTTTTTACAGTTCCTTTTAAAAAATTTTTGATTTCTTATTCCTCTAATGGATAGTGGTAAAATATTATACAATTTAGGACCAAGATATGTTAAAAATTTTTGATTAATATTTCTACTACTTAAAGGTATTTGAAGATTTCTTTGAGCATTACATCTAGTATTGTGTTGATGATTAACATATTGTTTTAGTTTATCTCTTGTATGTATGTATGAACAGGTTTCCAGAATATAGAGGGATCTTACATCAAAAACATCTTCGTTGTACAACAAAAATGTTGGATAACGTTTCTCTTTTTTGTATATCACCTTTAAAATATAATTTTGTACAATATTTAATTGTTTCAAGGTGGTTTTGTACAAACCTCCCCAAACCACGATTCCATATCTAATCAAAGACTCGACCAATGATTTGTATACCAACATCAGTAAACGCACAGACAATATTTCACGGAGAACATAGAACTTATAAATCAATTTTCTGATATTATTTTTTAACTTAAATATTTGATTTTCCCACTTTAAGTGTTGATCTATTATTATCCCCAGATATTTTGTATGAGAGACTCCCTTAATGTCATCCTCAAAATTGTCCACTGAGATAGCAGAGAAATCTGGCCGGTTTGTTGAGTTAATAGAAAACGCGATATAATTAGTCTTGCTCAAATTTAGAGTTAGTTTGTGATGATCTAACCAATGTTCTACTTTAATCAGTCCCAATTTGACGCGCTCCCTCACACTAACCCAGCTATCCCCTGAAAAAAGCAGAGCTGTATCATCAGCATACGATATCATTGAGCCATTAATATCAAGGTCAGTTAGGGAATTTAAATAGATTATAAATAAGATTGGTCCAAGAACTGTTCCTTGTGGGACACCTATTTTAATATTTAGAGGGTCACTGTAGGAGTCTCTAATCCTGAGTACCTGTTTTCTATTGGTTAAATATGATTTGAGTACTTGTAACGCAGTACCTCTCACTTCATAGCTATCAAGAATACTAAGAAGTTTTTCATGAGGCACTGTGTCAAATGCTTTTGCTAAGTCTAAAAATACAGCAATACTCTTCTTTCCGGCATTCAGTTTATCAGTAACCTGACCAGCCAGCTCACATATTGCCGGAAATTAAAAGATCCAAAGACTTAAAGTTATTTTTCTATGAATATTATAAACAATATCCTACCGAAATTAATAAAAATGTATATACAGAATATAGTAAAATATATCGTAAGCAACTTCTGAAAGCTAAAGAAACATTTTACAGTAGTAAAATACATCAATCTGAAAATAAAAGTAAGTGCATATGGGGTATAATTAACTATGAGACTGGTCATACAAAATCAAAAATATTACCTGACAATGTAAGCCCTGATCAGTTTAACTCTTTTTTTGTTAACAATGCTGAAAACATTCTACAATCCTTAACAGTGACTCCTGCTGATCCCATTGTGGTATTGAACAGTAAAAATCATAAGCAACAACACTCTGTTTTTATAAGGCCAGTAACCCCAGATGATATTAAGATCATAATACAAAAATTAAAGAACAAAAAAACCGAGGATATCTACTCAGTTAACTCCCTTGTTGTTAGGGCATGCAGTCGGTATATCACTGAACCCCTTGCTGACACAATAAATGCCTGCTTGCTTGAAGGGCGTTTCCCAGATGCATTGAAGGTGGCTAGGGTCGTTCCTATATACAAAAAAGGGGATTACAATGATATGAGTAACTATAGGCAAATATCAATTCTACCCATTTTCTCTAAAATTTTCGAAGTCATTATGTGTGAGAGTGTATTTTCTTTCTTTGATCAACATAGCATTTTTTCAGATGGTCAATATGGTTTCCGTGGGGGCCTGTCTACATCTGATGCAATGTGTAGGCTGTCAGAGTATGTGTGGGAATCTTTTGAAGCGGGTCTTGATAGTGAATGCTTGTTGACAGACCTCACCTCTGCCTTCGACTGTGTCGACCACAGCATTCTGCTCAGTAAAATGGAGCACTATGGTGTTAGAGGGATAACTCTGGACCTATTTAAGTCTTACCTTAGTAATCGACACCAGCAAGTTTTCATCAACGGTAAGCTGAGCTCATCCTTACAAATAAAGAGAGGTGTACCTCAGGGGTCTATACTAGGACCCCTACTTTTTCTTATCTTCATTAATGACCTCCCAGGTTCAATAACATACAGTCAGTGTTTGACCTTGCTCTACGCAGATGATGCCAGTTTTATTATAAGATGTAATAGAGATCATATTCTGTCTGATGTATCTCGGAGGATGTTTGATGAGGCTAGATTGTGGTTTGCTACAAATAAGCTCCTATTAAATGAGTCTAAAACATTAGACATGAAGTTCAGATTAACCGGTGGTAGAGCTGATGTGTCTCTGAAGTTCTTGGGTTTGCAGCTGGATCCTGCTTTATCTTGGAATGAACATATTAATACTCTCTGTAATAGACTCTCTTCTTGCCTATATGCACTGCGTAGGGTACGTTTTACAGCTGGTCAACATGCTGCTTTGATAGCTTACC
The DNA here is from genome assembly GCA_030620095.1 of Kuschelorhynchus macadamiae. Lineage (NCBI taxonomy): Eukaryota > Metazoa > Arthropoda > Insecta > Coleoptera > Curculionidae > Kuschelorhynchus > Kuschelorhynchus macadamiae. The sequence goes on from JAUTXW010003222.1 coordinate 81,534, forward strand.
ATGGCTTATTCCACGCAAGAATGAGCTATGGAATACTGGCTTGGGGTGATGCAGCGCACACTAACCTGCTGAGAGTATTTATGAAGCAAAAACAAGCCATCAGAATAATTTTTAACATGAAATCCACAGAGAGTTGTAAACCTCTTTTTCTTCGACACTCTATACTGACTCTCTTTGGTCAGATAGTTCTTGAGAATATATGTTACCTAAAAAAGTACATTCATCAACACAATACTCATTCAGACATTCATGACCATGATACCCGACACAAGGGAAATATTTTAAAACCACAGAACAGGCTTCATAGGAATAATACTGTTGGCATAGATCTATACAATCTATTGCCTCTTGCTTTCAGGCAACTGAATTCATTACGGTTCAGAACTCAATTAAAAAAATATTTAACAGCCATTGCTCCTTATTCAGTGACTGATTTCCAAAGTGCCATAAGAGAGAATAAGGAGATCAACTTACTATTAGTGTAGATTTAATGGTATTTTAATTCAATGTTTTGTAGTTGATACTTGTATGTTTTAAGTCTAATATGTATTATTATGTTAAGTATTTCTTCTATGTAACGTATTTTATTTTATTGAATTCCTTTTTGACCTATCTATGAAAATGTATTTTTTCTTCAGACTAATAAACTTAAATAAATAAAAATAAATAAAAATTGCGTCACATGTACTTAGCCCCCCCACGAAACCAAATTGAGTCTTTGATAGTATGTTATTTACCTTTAAAAATTTAACAAGTCGATCTTTGAGGCATTTTTCAAAATATTTACCAAAATTGTTCATTATGCTTATAGGTCTGTAATTATTAATATCATGTTTATTTCCTGCTTTATGTACAGGATTAATTATTGTGGTTTTAAAGTGAGTTGGAACAATTCCGGTTTTAAATATGAGATTAATGATATGAGAGAGTGGATTTAAAAGTTGTAGGTGATAAGTTTTAATGATCTTAGCGGGCACATTATCGATCCCAGGGGCACTGTTATTTTTAAGCCTATGTATATGACTAATAAGCTCGTTATTAGAAGCTGGAAGGAGAAACATAGATGAAATGGATGTATAATCCATATATATGTCATCAGTTGAGGAGATTTTATCCGCCATTTCAACCCCAACATTTATAAAAAAATCATTACAGTAGTTAGCCATATCTTTGTCATTTTTAAACTTGTTTTCGTTATTTAATATATTTATTTCTTGATTATTATTAGTCTTTTTTTCATTGGTTGCCTCGGAAATTATTTTATAAATTTGTTTAATATCATTTTTACTCTCTTCAATTTTGTTCTTATAATAATTATACTTACATTTAGCAATAAGTTTATTTAACATGTTGCGATAGGTTCTATATTTGTGATGCAATTCCTGATTTTAACATTTTAGCAGCCGTTTTTTTAGTTTGTCCCTTTTTTTGATTGAGTGTATTATGCCATTTGTTATCCAGGGCTTTACTTTCACATACTCACGAATGTTAATAACTTTAGATACTTTTGATTGTTTATATATATTCAAAAAAATGTGATAAAAGGTATTCGTAGCTTCTTCAGAATCATTGGATTGTAAAACTGATGACCAATCTTGATTCTGTAGTAGATTTTTCATTTGCTTGTAATCAACTTTTTCTATAGTAGTGCTTTTTATATTCCTAGAATGAATATTATTTTGTTTTAATATGATGTTTAACATAATCGGGTAATGGTCCGTTAAGTTAGAATTTAGCACAAAAGATTGGTAGTGTATAAGACCTGTTTTCAATTTTTTTCTTACAAACAAATGATCAATACAAGAAGCAGATGTAGAAGTAACCCTTGTACAATAATTTATATAGGGCACAAATCCGAAATTATTCATAGTAGACATATACAAGTTAGTGCTGTCATTATTAGTATCACAAATATTCAAATTAATGTCCCCAGTGAAAACCTCTATTTGGTTTTTTAAATTGCTTTCAAAATAAGTGTTAATATCCTGAATAAAGTGTAGTTCGTTAGTAGAGGGGGGTCTGTACAAGCAAGTTATTCCAAATGTAATATTTGATTTTTCAAAGGTGAGTCTACTTAAAGTTACTTGAGATTCAGAAAGCTTTATGTCAACTATATGCACATTTAAGTTCTGTTTAGTGTAAATCAACATCCCATCATTCTTGTTGTACTTTGCATTATTATAATGGACATTATACCCAGGTACATTGAAGTATTCACACTGTTCGCCCAAAAGCTGAAAGCATTCACTCAGTACAATAACATCACAGTAGGACAATTCATAAGCTTGTAGTGTTACTAAGAGGCTTTCAAAATTTTTTTTAACACTTTTTATATTTATATGTATAATATTAATTAATTTTTGTCCAATGTTTATTTGTGAACTAAGAATATCTCTACAAATACTTCCCTGCGGTAGTTGATCGTTTTCTTCTAGGTCCTCCAAATTAGTAAGAACTTCAGTTTCTATTTGTAGAGCCATTATGATTGTCCATAGTCTATTTTACTTCTTACTATTTCTAACAGATATTTATAAGTTAATACTAATGAGCTAGAGATATTTTTGGAACGTTTGCTGATTCTAAACTTTTTATATGATAGCAAGTTTATACTGTTGGGTGACTTTAATATACCCTCTTAAATTAACCGTGATTCGCATGATCCCAAGCATGTCCTGGTCAAAGAGCTAGCAAATCTGCTCGATGTCGTTCAATATAACAGTCTCTTGAATTCCAGTGACCGACTTCTTGACCTTGTATTCTCAAATTTGACTTGTTCTGTTGAACACTATACTGATGCGTCATTTGTTGATGAGGACCCGTACCACCCTGCCCTTTTAATTGAATTTACAAAATCATGCCCTCATGTCGAGAATTTCCCTGTTAATGATAATCTACATGAGGAATTTAATTTCAGGAAAACTAATTTTCCACTTATGTATCGTCTTTTGTTTGACGCTGATTGGAAACTAGTCTATAATACTTATTTATTTATTTATTTATTTATTTATCAACGGGCATAACCCAATATTACAATAGAACAAAATATATTAACAAGAAAAACAATTAAAACTAATAACTAATAACTAATTAAGTAACCCAACCCTAACCAAGACTCAACACAGCTAAGTTGCAAAATAGTTAACAGAACAAAGGTAACATTAATAAGGAACAACCTTATGCAACATAAGACTTCACGCTCCTGGCAAAGCTTGCACGCCCCTCAAAGCAGTCAATAAGATGGGAATATTGGTTAGCCAATCTAACAGATCTTGCCAGAAAAGAATTATGGCCATAGTTTGTGCGATGTGTTGAATTGTGGAAGGAAACCGCCTGTCTAGTTTGCCTTGGTTGGACGTGGAGGCCTATCTTATTAAGAAGTCTAGGACAGGAGCTCTGAGAGTGTAGAATGCTATGAATCATTTTAAGATCTCTAAATTTGCGGCGAGTTTCTAGATTGTCCAAATTTAAGGTTGACTCCATATGACGGTAGTCAATCCTGTCGTGGTAATTGATTGGTAGACCAGTCTGCTTAAAGGCTACATATCGAAGAAATTTATGTTGCACTCCCTCAATCCTATTAATATGTTTGTTATAGTAAGGGGACCAGATACAAGAGCTGTATTCAAGATGAGGACGCACAAGTGAGCAATATAGCTGTCGCATGGAAGCTATATTTTGAAAATCCTTTGAGCACCTTTTAACAAATCCAAGCATCTGAAATGACTTTCGCACTATACTTAAAATGTGTGGAACAAAGCTTAGACCACTATCAAGCATTACCCCCAAGTCTCTGATCTCGGAGACAGACTCCAGCATGACATTGACAATTCTGTAAGTGTGGTCTAAAGGCTCTCTACACCTTCTGAAACACATTGAAAAGCACTTTCCAACATTCAAGTCCATACCGTTTGCACCACACCAACTGACCAGTCTATTTAAATCTGACTGAAGCCTATGGCAATCATCCACTGATGACACTCTAAGGAAGAATTTTAAGTCATCAGCAAAGAGTAGAAATTGGCTGTGATGGAAACAGGTTGAGATATCATTTATGAAAAGGTTAAACAGCAGGGGCCCCAGATGTGAACCCTGTGGAACACCAGACAATACAGGTATCTCACATGATTTGAAGCTAAGGACTCTAACAACCTGTGTATGACCGGTCAAATAAGATTCGAGCCACTTCAATAGAGAGCCCGTAATTCCAGCCGTCTTTAGTTTATGCACTAAGAGCATATGATGTACTCTATCAAAGGCCTTGGAGAAGTCGGTATACAAAGCATGCACCCGATACCCCTCCTCCAAGGACTCGGACAGGAAGTCTGTGAATGAAAGAACATTCAACTCTGTTGATCGTCCCACACTGAAACCAAACTGTTCGCCAATGAGCCGACCCCGAAGAAAATATGTCAAGACCTCACACACAAGCCTCTCAAACATCTTGGGAATCGTGCTCAGAATACTAATGGGTCTATAATTTTGTATCTGTGCATTGTCTCCGGTCTTAGGAATAGGTGTTATAAAACTAGTCTTCCAGTAACTGGGAAATACACCAGTATCCAAGGATAAGTTAAATATAATGAAAAGGGGTCGAGCCAACAGAAAACTGCACTGTCTCAGGAAAATTGGTGGTAAACCATCAGGGCCAGGACCCTTGTTCACATCCAGCCCGGATAATTCAGTATATATATCAGACAAGGACACTTTTAAGTGGGATATATGAAGATTATTAAGAGTTACATCATCAGGAATATCACATGATTTGCTGTTGTACATTTCCGAAAAGTAATCGGCAAACAAATCGACAATAGCCTCACCAGAAGAGCCAACAGTATCCCTGTAAGACAACACACTAGGAATCTGAAAATTAGAATATCTGGAGCACACAAACCTCCAAAAGTTCTTCAAGTTAGTCGTCAGGGATAATTCTGTAATATACACATAGTCACTATAACATTGTCTCTTTAAAGTTTTACACTTAGCCCTAACATTACAAAATTTGACATAATCAGAATACAATTTTGTGTTAACATACTGCTTATGTAATTTTTTTTTCTCAATTATAATGGCCTTCAACTCAGTGGAAAACTAAACTGGAAATTTTTTAGTAGAATACTTTTTCAATGGTACAATACTATCAATACATAGATATATTATTTCATAAAAAATATTGACCATTTCATTAACAGACCTGTTCAGAAACAAGGCATCCCAGTTGAAGTTTGAAAGAAACAAGGAAACCGCATTAAAATCTACTGCATGAAAGTCTCTATAAAAACCCTGACCCACAATTTCATGTTTCCTCCTGCACATAGATGTTTCAAGCATAAAGGATAAGGGTGGATGGTATCTGTCAGGTTGTATTATTTCTTCCTCAGCCAAATGAATATTCAGGTTTTGATCTTCTGAGAAGACTAGGTCTAACATAGAAGTGGTTTCATTCTCAATGGTATTTACCTGGAATAGGTTATGATGGGAGCACATGATCGACACAACCTCCAAGGCTCCAACCTCGTTTGGGGATGCGCCAGGTTGTACTGTAGCAATAGAGCTCAGTTCTTCACTTGACCAAAAACCGTGGGGTAAGTTGAAATCACCAAGTATGCATAGTTTGCAGTTGGGAAGATCATCACTCAGTCTATCAATAGATTCACTGAAAGCCATATAACACTCAATAGCGGCCCTGGGAGGAAAATATCCAGTACCGACAATAGTTTGATGATCACCCGAGCCAACCAAGACAAAGAGATGCTCCATATGGGGGTCAGACACAAGTTGGGAGCTTTTGATGCTCTTATGTACTGCAATAAGGACACCACCCCCTCTTGAGTGCACACTAGTTTCACTGGATCTGTCTTTTCTATACACATTATAGTCATACATATGTAACTCCCCACTGGAAATGTCACTGGTCAAGCAAGTCTCATTGAAAACAATAACACTATATTGTGAGTAGGAAGCATTAATAAGCAAGGAACCCAATTTGGTTCGAAGTCCTCTAACATTTTGAAAATAAAACAGCATATTGGTAAAGGAATTTGCTAGTTTTTTGACACTATTCTGGGTATGCCATTAAAATATTTTAGAATTAGATCTTTTTCCCCATTCTGCTTTCTTGTCTTTACCTCAGTTTTAAGACTGTTTAGGTGCTGGCGTTGTTGAGAAGTTAGGTCATTATCTAGGAAAACCTTTTTTGATCTATCAAGGTTCTTTTTATTTTTCATTACCTTATGAACATCATCAGCATTATGTAATACAACTCGTAATGACCGATAGCCATTTTTATTACCCCTTCCTATACGAGAAACGCTTTTTAGTTGTATGTTATGATTTACTAGATTAGAAATAAGTGACTCAGCTGCATCTTGATCTTCCTGTTCGCTTGTTTCTGGCAAGTTAAAGATCATTAAATTACATGATCTTTTTTGACGTTCTGACATTTCATTAATTACATCATCTTCCGAGCTCATGTGGTTATGGTTTACGACTGGTATGTTTTGGTTGTCAACACATTTTGGGCCGTTTTTAATAGAAGATAGTTCAGCTTTAATAAGATTGAGTGCTGAATCAAAATTGATATTCATCTCCTTTAAGTCCTCTTTGAGTCCCCTAACTTCATTAACGAGTTCCAGAATTGGATGGATATTGGATTTAATTTCGGCCACTTCAGCTTCCAGGGAGGAAACCCGAGTAGCAAGGCCAAACATCTCCTGAAGCCTTGGTACACAATCCTTGCATATATAGGGTAATATCCGATTGGATAAGGTCAAGGTTCTAATCTCGGTGGAGCTAACTTCTGAGCATTTTCTGCACATGACCCTTTTACAGTAGTCGCAGGGAAATCCGAAGATGTCATTAGAGCTTTTGGTTGGTTCTCTAAAAATACACAATTGTTTGCACCTAAAGCATGTGCCAGACATTTTGAGGTTAAAAACGAGAATTGGAGAATTTTCTACTGACTGACAATGTGAATGAAGCATGTGATGCCTTGTACAGTGTATTGAATAGCATTTTCTTAGAATGCGTTCCTACCAAAGTTAGTCGGCGAAGGCGTTTTCCACCTTGGTTTTCGAAGGACATCATCAGAAGTATCTTCAAAAAGGAGAAAGCCTATAGGGACTACCGACTATATAAAAGTGCCTTTTATTATCAACATTTTAACAACTTAAGAAAACAAATTAAACTACAAATCAATCTCGCATACCGACAATATATCTCCACTGCTGAGACAAATATCACCAGGGATCCGACCAACTTTTGGTCTTTCGTGCGAAATAGGAGAGAACACTCCAGAATCCCCGGTGTGGTGAGGAGCACTGAAGCAGAATATACCACTTCCCAGGAGATTGTTGACGCGTTCGCAAATTATTTCCATAGTGTCTACAAGATATTAACCCGGTTTGATGGAATGCAAAACAGTTTATCAAATGCTGAGATTATTGACGTCCCCTATATTACTTCTGATGACATCGTAAGAACAGCAAAGAAACTTAAGGACAAACTAACATCTGGTTCTGATGGCATACCAAGCTTTCTGGTTAGAGACTCCATTGGTGTCTTAGCTGACCCTTTAACTCATATATTTAACATGATGCTTTCAACTAGCTCCTTTCCAGATCTGTGGAAAGTAGCTAGAGTGACCCCAATACTAAAAAAGGGAGACTCCAGCGTTCTGCAAAATTATAGGCCTATATCGCTCCTTTGTAATTTCTCCAAGATATTTGAGATTCTGGTTCATGGTGTGATTTCCCCTCGCGTCAAAAATATGCTTTCAACTGCCCAACATGGGTTTGTGAACTCCAGATCGTGCATAACTAATCTAGGCTCTCTTTCTCAGCTGGCTTGTCAGGTCGTTGACGCTCGCGGTCAGCTTGATGTCATATATACTGATTTTCAGAAGGCCTTCGATCAGATTGACCACTTCATTCTACTGTCAAAGCTTGACCACCTGGGGATGTCGGAACGACTCCTGTCTTTGTTCAGGTCTTATTTGATTGGTCGTGTGCAGTATGTACAATATGAGGGAGTCAAATCACGTTCATACAGTCCAACCTCTGGAGTACCTCAAGGGTCTAACCTTGGGCCTTTGTTGTTTCTAATCTTTATCGACGACCTTATCAACACAATACAGGGTCTTAAGCTGGTATATGCTGACGATATGAAAGTATTTCGCACGATTGACCATATTGAAGACTGTGAGGATCTTCAGAATGATCTCACAATACTGAGTGACTGGTTCAACAGAAACCGGCTAAAACTCAATGAGGCTAAATGCAACGTAATCAGTTTCAATAGAAAGAACAGCCCAATTGCTTTTAATTATGCATTGGATGGTATTACTTTAAATAGGGTTCATTCCATTGTCGATCTTGGAGTGGTTTTTGATGGAAGACTATCATTCATTCCACACATGGAACAGTTAATCACATCTGCCTCTAGGTCATTAGGTTTTATCATCAGAAATAGCAAACATTTTACCAATTTATCAACCTTTAAACTTTTATACAGTTTTGTAAGATCCAAGCTCGATTATGCTTCCATTGTGTGGAACCCAATATATAATTGTCACATCACTGGCCTTGAGTCCATACAGAGGCGCTTCTTGAAATACGTCTCATTTAAAGTTAGTGGTGTCTACCCCCCAAGAGGCTGCGATCACACTACTCTTCTTACCCAATTTAACGTTCCATCACTTTTAATGAGAAGACGGATTCAGTCGGTTAAATTCCTCTACGAACTTCTGCATGGTCATATTGATTGTCCATCACTCCTTGAGAGCATTAATTTTTGGGTACCTCGACTGGAAGCCAGACATACCACAGTGTTTTATCTCCCTTCCGGCAATTCCAATCTCATAAAGCAATGTCCTCTGCACTTCATGTGCAGTGAATTTAACCGAGTAAGCAGGGTCTGCGATATTATTGCCACCCCTCTCAAAAGCATTGTAAGCATTATGGAAACTATAATTATTTAATTTTTATATAATTTTCTTTTTTTCTAATTATTTATTTTTCTTTCTGTGATTGTTTATGATATATCCTATTTAGTTTTATGTTAAACTTAGACTTAGTGTTTTGCAAACCATGTATTTAGATTTTCCTATAAGTGGGTCTTGTAACCTGTTGGAAATAAATGCTTTATTATTATTATTATTATTATTATTATTATTATTATTATTATATACCCTCTTATGATATCATATAACACCATGATCAATACTTTTAAAATAGAAAAATTTAGTCAGAGACGAAGTATGCATAGTGTTATATTTATTTATTACATTGTAAATAACTTAAAGCATTGTAAATGTTCCTTGATTAACAAAATAAGATTTCATGTTCCTAAAATTAACCTTAGAATTAGGCAACCTAAGCTTTTCTATATTGATCCCTTAAGTTGTTCACCAATCAAGAATATGGCTCAGGAATGTAACAACATTTTACAGAAGTGCGATATTGACATTTTTAATCAGTGCAAATAGTATTAAAGCATATTTTAAGTAGGAGTGAATGTTATTTCTTATTTCTATTGTTCTTGCAATCTAAATGTGTTAATGCTTCTGCAAATTATTTATTATGTTTTAGTGTCTTTTACTTCTGTTAGTGCTAGTTGGATTTACTTTTAATTCTTAGTCTTAGAAATGTAAGAATTCTATATACATTCTTATTTAGTAAGTAACCACTCTTCCATTATAATTACTTTTTTAAGTGTTCTGTAAGAGTATAATAAATAAAATAAAATAAAATAAACAATAACAATCTGTTTGACTTGTTAGCTTTAATATTCGAGAAAAATGAAAGCTTGCTCGACTTTCCCAATTTTTTGTCGTTTTATTATTTTATAATATTAGTGCGGGTATGATAGTGAAATTTTATTAAGAAGGTGGTATTTGTTTCAATTTCTCTCAAGCTAGCTCATTGAAATATGGATTTTTAATTATAAAAACGCTAAATTTTTGAATCTTACAAGCAGATTTTAGTTTGGCTTAAATTTTCTTAAGTTAATTCACCTACTTAGTTTTGCAATAGTAAACATAGGTACTGGAAAACACTGTTGTAATATTGATCGATCACTGATAATCTGAAAAGTAAAAAAGAAAAAAGCAAATATAAAACATATTCTTAAATCAATCTTAAAATTTGAATAGCTCAAATTCATAACGGTCAGAATAATGGTAAAAGCGTTATTGCTTGTATTCCTCGTTTCCATGACAACATAATGAATATGCTGCCCTCCAAGGGACGTAGTCTGCACAGAATGAGTTATGGGATGCGCTATATAAGTCAGTTTGTGATATGGTTATTTATTCTTAATCTTGTTTGTAATGTGTATTATACATTTTCAAGTTTTATAATATATTATAATTAAAACCCATCCAAGTTCAAGATGGAGTGCATGTAAACAAAAGTGGTTGTGCGAGCAATACACATTTAAATAAAGGTAACGGATTATGACCATGATTAGCAAATTGAAAGCTGTATTTGATGTGAAGAGTTTATAATTTTATTATTGTCTGTTGATTTGTGACAATATTTTCTGTATATATTTCACCAATAAATATTGATTGTTTGATTGATTAATTTCAGGTTTATTTACCTGAAATAGTATATTGCATGGAATTAAGACTCTGTATACTGAATACTAATTAAATTTCAGAAAGTCTGACTTTTTTTAGTCTTCCATTAATGCCTGCTATGTTGATTTTTTTATTCTGGACTTATTTGAATCCTGTCATAATAACACCAGAGGAGTACAGTAAGACTATTTTTAAATTTTTGCTCGATAGCAGCTCATAATTTGAGAAAAAAAAAACATGAAAACATAAAATTTAATGTGTAGGAGAAATTAGTATATCTAATAATGTATCATTATTTTTAGAGAATTTGCAAGCTGAAGATGATAACGAAAATAGATCTGACGATGATTTAGATGCTTCACAAGATTCTCCATCTGTTAGGTTAGTTTGTTTACATATTGTTAAACGAATAGCCCTGATGTTAGTATGGAAAACGACAAAAGTGTGTGTTATCTTTAAAACTAAAAATATTTTGTTAGGCGATAGCACATCACCTATCAATATATTTTATTCATCGATTTGACGATAATTATTGACCTATGTGTCCCTAACTAAAGTTCTTTGCTATCTATGTATATTTAATAAAATTATTGATGAGAAAAAAAAGGTTCTCATCTTTGTAAATATGTAATCCGTTTAGACATAGTTATCGATGTTCTCGGCTATCTATTGATATTAACACCTATGTATCGATATTATTGTATACCTATCAGCAATTTATATTTTGTATGTACCTGTTGTTATTTGATATGTCTCTGACCTATTGGTAACTATTGATATATTGATAAAACGCCCATCGCTACTAGAGACCCAGATTTTGCAAAATAAAAATGTCTTCCTATTCCTTTCTAGTGAAACCAATTTATTATGACCATCTCATCTAACAAAATGTTTTTGAGTTTGGTCGCAATTTGGGGAAAATCGCCAAGCGGGAAAATTTACTTTCTATCACTAGCCGTTATTTTTTGGTGAGAACTTTTTGGGTATACACTTAACACATTTAGTAGAACATTCTGTAGATAAAAAATAAAAGTGCAGAGCATTACCAATAGAAAAAAGTATATGGAATTGAATTAAACATCAAATAAATATTTTAATACATTTTGAGTAGAATCAAGTGCAATAGGAAACTTACATTTTTTTTAAATTGGGAACCGGTAAACGGAAATAAAGTTAATGGTGTGACGATTTATATACCTCGTTGAAAGCCTTAATCTGTTAATTTTTTTTGTGCATCCCTAATTATAACTAGTCTAGTTCACAAAACTCAAAATTGTGTGAATTCTTGCTACTGCTACGAGTGAGAGCTCATTGGATTGAGAATGACGCATAAAAAAATGTTCAAAAGTTTCAAACCTACACATAAACCATTTCAGAAGTTATTAACAAATAAAAATAAAAAAAGGAGTTTAGTTTTCTCAAATAACTCAGAAACTATTAACATTTTAGACATTTTAGAAATGGATTCTTAAAGAGGAAGACATTTCGATAAAAAAATTCGGACTCCCGGAACTGTATTTCTATTATTAATAATTTTACTTTAATATTGAAAACAGAGCTAGGCGCGGCGAGCGTTAAGCCGTACGATGCCCCAAAACCAGCTGTAACAACCTTTTTTTACACTGTTGACTAATTTAAAAATTAAAAAAATTATTGTATTATCTAGACACTTGAATCTCACCGAAAAAAAATGCACTATTGTAAATTAACGATTTTGTTTTAGAGTTTTTGTTTATATATCAAGTCGGAAAATTTGTAAACAAAAGTCATTAAAATTATTTCGCTTTAATTTAATTAAATTAAAATTATTAATAGAGATAGAGTTCCGGGGGTCGGGACTTTCTTAATGGAAATTTCTTCCTCTTTTAAGGATCAATTTTTCAATTTTTTTTAAATTTACAGTTACAGAGTTATTTACCAAAATTAAACTCCTTTTTTAAATCTTAATTTGTTAATAACTTTCGAAATTGTTTATGTTCGGGTTTGAAACTTTCGAACATTTTTCTAGACATCATTCCGAACCTAATGATCCCTAACTCATATTTTTACTCGTAGTAGCAAGAATTCACACCCATTTTGGGTTTGTGAACTAGACTAAATTATTCAGTAATAAAAGGAAAACCAAAAGCATTTTATGTTGCAATCCTGTTTTTGATGTAATTTGAAAAATCTTAAAATTTATAGAAAATAATCTATTTCTTTATAGAAAATATCAATATTTTCTATAAATATATAATCTAAATTTGGAAATTAATTTTTTAGGAGGCTTACTACTATACATGAAGAAAGTATATGTCCAGCTAATGGAAAAACACAAAGCAGTTTAGGAGAGGTAATAAATATACTGGCTTTTAAAAGGGTGGTATCGACTACCCTTTTAAAAGCCTGAAATAAAATGTGTGTATTTCCTAAAACTTTGCTCAGTTTCCTATTATTATATTGAAATGTAATAATATGCAATCCGTTTTACAGGGTATCCGGTAAGTATAAGGTATGCTCCTGGTAGCGTACAGGGGTGGTCAAAATAACACTAGTTTGTTATAGAAAAGGAAATCCGAAAGTGCCCTTAATGGAGATTCAGAGCCCCAAAGAGGTACCCAGCAATTTACCTTTTTGAATTAATATATCTTAAAATTAGGGAGCACTGGAAGGTTTGCGTAATATCAGTGGTGTCATCCACTTGCACAGAAAAAAACTGTGTGTTTATTGACGCTATGGTGGACATTTTTTACAGTGTCATGAATGTGGGAATTGAGTGTTATGTACCCATTAAGCGAATAAGTTCTAGGAAGTTTCCAAGGTGGTTCTCACCAGAATTAAAGCATACTATTTTTCTCAAAAAAATTGCTCATAAAGAATACAAAAAACGCCCTTCTGGTGAGAACTACCAAGAATTTAGTAGGCTCAGACGTCTCTGTAAGGATTTAACAAAAAACACTTACTGTATACTTACTTATGTGATATGATGAACCATAGACTGAAAAACTTTTATAATTTTGTAAATTCTAAACTTAAGTCTAAAGATTTACCAAAACAATTTACTTACAACAATCTAACTAGCTCTAATGGTCAGGAAATAGCAAATTATTTTGCAGATTTCTTCGCCAGCGTTTATAGTACAAAAACCTGTGATATACCAACTGTTGTGATATCATTAAAGACAGGACCAACACTCTTAGTTTTGCAGAGCACATCAATGCTATTGCATTAAAGTCTCTAAAACTTTTGGGTTTTCTAAAAAGATCTTGCACTGACTTTTCTAACATCAATTCAGTTAAGCTTCTCTACATCACCCTTGTGCGACCTCACTTGGAGTACGCTCCTTCAATTTGGACTCCCAATTACCAAGTCCACAAAAGTAGGATTGAACAAGTTCAACATAAATTCCTCCGCTACATACGATTTAAGTTTAACCTTAATCCTGACTTAACTTATTCTGAACTTGAGTCTCTGCTTAGTATTGAACTACAAGCTGAACTGTCCTGAACTCCTTGAGGATATAGGCCTGCACATCCCGGCAAGGGTGACCCGTAGCCATGAAACCTTCCATGTACCTTTTCATCGCACAAATTATGGATATTTCTCACCTCTTCCTAGATTGTGTAGACTGGCTAATTCGGTTAGGATCGACAATTTCGATTTTTTTATGCCAGCGACCAGATTTTTTAATTTAGTAAAGTCAAACAAATTTAGTTAGCGAATAGCATTGTCATATGGTGTAGTGTAGTATTGTTCATGTTGCAATTTTTGTTTTTCGATTTCAGTTCAAATGTAAAAATGTTGTTTAAATTATGTTTACATTCTTTTAAATAAAATTGCATTTACTATGTAAAATTGGGCATTGCCCGTTAATTGATAAATAAATAAATAAATAATTTCATTTTTTACATGATCATTTAAATAATCAGAAATGCATTCAATTATTTCGTTTTGAATAGTTTTCGAGTCACCAGTAAAAACATTTTTAATTTTTTCATGATGATCTTTTAATTCTTGGGAACTTCTCGATATTAATAAACCTAAAAGCTTTTTAAAATTCCCCCTATTTATTGACTCGCTGCTCTCATCATGGCCGCGAAAGACTAACTCTTGTTTTGTAATAAATAGTCTATTTAATCGGATGTTTTCGTTAAAATGTATTTTATATAGTTTAGCATTTTCTTTTAAAGTGTCAGCTATAGTGCTTTGATTTTTTACAAATGTTTTTAGCATTAATTCGCATTTTAAATGCTCCGCCCAGTCTTCATGTTTATGTAAAGACCTTCATATATTTAACTTACCTGCAAATCCTTCCTTATTCAACACTGAATATTTATTGGAAACTAGTAAACAAGGCCAGCAAAACAATTTTTGTAATATTTGACTACTACATAACCATTTGTATGCCGAAAACCAGGATGACGATTAAAACTGATCTTGTTCCATCGATTAAATGGAGTTTCCAACAAAATGCAAACCACATCTGTGATCGGATTCATCAATAATGTAAATTAATAAACCCGACACCAAATAAAGTTGTAACAACACCATAAATAAATATAACACAAAAAAGTCAAGTAAACAGCAAAGGAACTAACCGGTTGCAGCGAAATCCGTGTAAATAAAAGTAAACAACCACCCCAAACTGAACGCCACGTGGGTATAGTGTACTGCGTTAGCAATTCACCGAGAGCGTTGTATGGTGCTGGTTAACATTATTCTTCTAAGCGCTCGACGTCATCGAGTACGCGTTGTCATGGCAACGTAGTAGGAAAATCGTAAACTAAACATAGCACCCCCAGCAAAGTCGAAGCGGTTTGCTCCACTGTTATAGTTGTTATAATAAAGTTCGATTGAAAGTTTTAAAAAGACATGCCGCCAACGGTCAAGTAAAATATTTATTCGAGATGTACAGTTTATTTTATATATATATATATATATATATATATATATATATATATATATATATTATTTTTTTATTTTTATATAATGTGTTAGTTTCTCGTATATTAGTTAGCCCTTATTGTTGCATTTGCTGTTTATATATTCAAAAGTCAAAGTCAAAAACTGCTTTATTGTAATAAGAATTATCTCATATACAAAGCAAGTAAACTTAAACTAAAAAAAAACTATAACCATTCTCAGCACTATCATACAATGACTTTGGCAGCCAGTTATCAATTTAATGGTATGAAAAAGAAAAAATAATATAAATGAAATAAATAAAACATATTTAAATAGAGGTCTTAATTAAAAAGTATAAAATTGTTGCTTCAATTTCAGTACAAAGGTGGAAAACGACTCTAGCAACAGAAATGATATATATTGATTTGTTTGAGTACCAATAAAATACCTGTACATTTTTTAAACTCTAGATTATCTGGATTCTATTTAGTTTTTTATATTTTTGTGTTTTGTACAGGATGTTTTCTCGTTGTACTTGGAACGACATTCCAAGATTCTCTCAAATTTCGTTGCAATTATTGTTTCTATAAGATCTTCCCTGAACTGGCGTCGAATATATAAGCTTCTTTAAATGTCAATTTTCATGCCTGGCGACCTCGATGGCTATAAATTAGGCCTACTTCGTCCACCCATATATCGATCACCAAAAGTATTTGATATGCGGCTGTACATAAACCACATCTGATTTTTAATTTCCGAAGGTACATTTTCTAATAAACCTTTTAAGTTTTATTGCAGGTACGTGCCACGATTTAATCTGTTTTCAAAAAAGTACGGTCCAATTAGATGATTCCCATTAATGCTCGACCACACGTTAACTATGAATCTTTATGGGTGTTTTGTACTATTGCATGAGGATTTTCTTTATGCCAGATATGCAAATTGTGGCAATTTATTACTTTGTGTCGGGTGAAGACTGCTTTGTATGTGAACAAAACAATACTAGTAAATGTAAATGTCTAAATTGTTGCAAAAACCAATTTGCGTAAATGGCTTTTGCAGGATAATTAACGGGATAATGATAAGCAATTCGAAGGGTCCATGAACTTGGGCCGACTGCTTTCTTTCATTATTAGAGCGATTTTCAGCAATCTTACCCAAAATTCTTCCTCTAATTGAGGGTTCATTGTTCTACTTGAAGACCCTTCTCCACCTCGATGTGGCAAAAATTTTTTAAAGTGACTACCTACTTTTGGCAGTTTTTTTTAAATTTCACTTGACTTTATTTGCTCTTGAGTCTGGGTTATAGATTGCAAACGTTTGCGTTTTGCGTCGCCGTTTGCGCTGTCGTTGAAGTTTACTTAACGTAAAGCAACGGCTACGGTTATATTTTTACCGAATCATCAGGCCGGATACGCTACTTTCTTTGCCGCCTTCTCTTCAACAGCTTTACAGCTGCGGTACACATTAATATGTCCACAATGATATGATTTTGATTATCCATCTCATTTTGTAGTACCTGATTTCTTAGAGTAAAACTTATATTTTAATGTCTCGTTTTAAAAGTAACATTTATAGTTGCAGATTTGATATTTATACATATTTTTTTATAGAATCGATAATAAAATTTGTATAAGAGTTTGCGTACTATATACATCTCAGTGGAAGTGGGTAAATATAAATTTATAGCTTTATTCTGAATTATTTTAAGATTTTTGAATTTATTTATGGTGATAAACCACATAGATAGATGTTAAGTGGTAAATGAACTAACTAACGAAATAAGTTGCCTTACAATTTAATTAGTCTATGTTTCCTTTTGGAGCTGCTAGAAAGAGTAATGTAGGGCTAGTGGTTATGTGGTCGAATTTTGCATAATTGAGATTGGTTTCGAGGTCGATCATTTTATAAAAAAAAACCAAAAGTTAGGTTTGCGATCGTAGATATTTCCGAGACATACACCGGATTAACTTAGATTAACTAGGAATAGGTTAACCTAAAACAGACATAATCATCAGGTTATGTTCGCGCTAACAAGCAACTATCATCCACTTTCAAGTGTAGTTAGTGGCCACTATCAATTGCGAATTTTAACTGACCGAAGTATCCGATCACTATTGGGCGTGTACTAGCTTGTTTATTTTCATTAGAGAAAACTGAATCTACCGTCCTTTTTTTATTACCAGGTACACAATTGAATGGGAAATTAATATTAGGGCAGGGGTGGATAGACTACAAAACTTAATAAAAAGATGGTTTTAAAAAATCTCTTTATTACAAGCTGTTAATTTTACTTATTAGTATGATAGTAGATTTGGGTCAAATCTTGTAATATAATCCTATCCCTAACACTCTCAAATTCACATCATGCAAAACCCGTGTGTACGGTGCATTGGTGAAATACGTTGGCGCAAGAGAGGTGTAAGTGCTAAACTACGCGAAATTAAATGGCTTAGTATTGTTCAACAAAGTTTTTATTATTCAACAAAAATAGTTTAGTATTATTCAACAAAAATATTTGTAATAAGTGCCCAGATTACCTTTACAGTAAAATTCGCTTCAGGTACGATGTACCTAATCTAGATTTAAGACACTTTATATTATATTTTCAAGGTTTTCAAAGGTTTTTCTAGACCAGTAATCGCCATCGGGTTTATTTTTTTTCACTGCACATTTTTATTTATTCAGGGTTTGTGTAATTTTAGTTAACAAATGGAAAATTTTTTTATTAATGACTTTACATACAGGGTGTTCCCTTAAGGGTGTGACTACCGGCTACATCTCGGAAACTAGTGCACATAGAAATTCAGTGAAAAACAATTCATTACTGAAGTGGCCAAATCTTGGAACTTATTTTTAAGTTACGCATTTGGCTCCAAAGGGCCCAATCAAAAAGTAAATATTCAATTCCCCATTAAGGTATAACTTTTTTTAACATCGTTAGAAAGCTTGGAAAACTATGCATAATTTTGGTCTAAGACTCATACGCGTACTGACCTTAATAAGAGTGGGGGAAGCTATTGAACGTCTAAACATTTAAATAAGTGTAACTTCTAAACGACTTATCCGATTCTAGTAATCTTAAGCTTGTTTGAAAGAACAATATAAGTACCTTCAAATATCGTTTCCACTGGTACACGATAGTTCTGAATAATATTGCTAGGGGGTGCAACTTGCGATAATAACAGTATTTTTGATTTTGTCACGAAAATGTAAATCATACGGTATAATTCTGTAATCATAATTGGAAAGTAGATTAAATTTGCAATAAAAAAACGTGAAAACTGAAGAAATTATTGTTTTGATAGTTCCGTAGGTACCTATGTAGGTTGAACTAGTAATAATTAGGTTTCATTTGTCATATTCCATTCCTCTCTTCATACTTTATCTAGGCTTAGCACTACTCCAAATCACGTAGAAAATAAAATTTGGAGCGTGTTTTAAGGCCAACGGGCCATAACAAAACAAGAACATCAACAAAATAAATAAATTAAATTATGTATTAAAGTAATTATGGAAAACGTTCTTAGGAAACAATTGAAAAACTTTAATGTTCAAAGTGATGCACCTATGATATCATGCTAGATATAGCCGGTGCCCACTCTTATTGAATCACACTGTATAAAAATAAAAGTTTGCAAATAAAAAACTGAAATTCAAAATTTTGAATCAGCTAAATTTAAGAGTGCAAATATAAGTAAAAAAGCGTTTTGAATTTTTTTTTAATAGACAGTTTTTGAGAAAGTTAATGGTGAATATGTAAAATAAATGGGTCATTTGAAATTTTCGATTAATTGACTATTCTATTTTGACTCTATGCTGTATTTTTATAATCGAGACCGTTTGTTTACTCCATAAAAAATACAAAGGTGAACTAATCCTACAGAAAAATAATTGTAATACGCGACAAACTTATCAGATGAGGCTGCCGATTTTATTTAATTATCAAAACTTTTTATGAACAATAACTTTCTTGCTAAAGTTTGCCTAGTTTTTGTAGTGTTTGTTACCAATTTGTGAGACAGACTGTACATTGGTAGTTGTATTGCTACATCCTTTGGTTGATGTAGGTTAAAACAATTAACCATTTCTAGTTTTGCTTTTATTTTCTACGGTAAAAACAAATTTAAATTAATTACAGAAGGAAGTACCTACCTATAAGCAATGTGGTTCCCCAATGTTTCTGTGGTATAGTTTGCCGATGTATCTGTCGTACAACACCTACAAATTTTACTCTTTTAAATAGGATAATAAACCTGCAAGGGAAATCCCAACCCAATTTTAAAATTTTTTAACTTTTGTTAATGGATTTTCTACAAGTTAAAACTATTCATTGTTTTTATTGTCCTAAAATCTATAAACTAAAAAATTGCAAGGGAAATCCCAAGGAAATTTAAAAAAATTTTTATCTTTTATTAATGGATTTTCTACGGATTTTTTTTCAAAAAGTTTATCTGCAAAATGCAGGAGAACGTTCTTTTTTGAATAATTTTTGTTTGAACATCTGAATTAAAAATATGTTTTTTATAACTGCACTTTCCTTGCAGAGTCGTTTATTTTCAAGACCATATTTAATTTAATTTTTAGATTAGAATTTGTCTAAGCAGGCTTTCGACTGAATATATGCAAGTTGAAAAAGCTCTAAATGTCAGTTGCTCCTCTACAGAAGCAAATGTAAATGACACTTGCTTTAATATTGAAACTACTGTTATAGACAATCAGGAAATTGGAGAGAGTAAAAGGCTTAGAGCTGACATAATGGTATTTTCTCCCCACACAAATTCAACAAGATTGGAGAGTGATGAATCCTTACCTGAGGTAAATAAAAATGTTATATGAGTGTTTTAGATACAAAATCAAAATTTTAAATATTTTAAGGGTGAACATACGCCTGAAATTTAACACGATTTTGGTCGATTTTCTGGAACAAATTGTGGCCGCACATGTTTTTTTTCTAAGAAAATCCCAAACTAGCCTATAGTCATGTTCCTACACTAGTCAATTATTATATTTTTTTCTTTTTAAAAAACGTACAAAACGTATTTAGAAATAATAAAGGAACGTCTAAATTTCATAAAAATGTGAATTTTTAATCCACTTTTTTTAATACTTAGATGACTAATATTTAATTATAAATATACCACATGTCAATAGTCAACATTTTTCTAGGTGATTTCCAAAACCATTCCCTAATTGGTTTAAAAATAAGCTCAGGATTTCTTCTACAAAATGATCCTATAAGTGAAATAATTCCATCTTATTTTCTGAACAGCCAATAACACACCTCAGTCTTTTAGTGCTGCTATTCTTGTTTCTTGAAATCCGCATTTCATATCGAATTGGGAGTACACAGAATTTGTGTTAAAACATTTGCTAGTAGGGGTGGATTCAAAGATTTGGTGACGTTTTGCAAGTCAAATAGTAGTTCTTTTGTTTTCAACTTTTAGAGATTATATAGTTACAGTATTTGGTTTTAAGAATTATTAATATTTTAAATATAGGAAAATATAGTATTTTTTACTTCCCTAGTAAATGGGAAGTATTGTAATCGTGAAAAAATCACTCTCCGAGATTCTTTCAGATCTTCACGTTTCAGGGTCCCTAGATGACGAAAAACATGTTTTCTCAATTTCTGTCTGTTCGCGGCGTAGCTAAAAAACTACTTACCCGGAGTTTGGTCACAAACTAAGGGTCATATGGGGATGACCTGGTAACATTTTGGTAAAAATCCAATATAGCAAAACAAAATGGCGTCCTAGTGAAATGTTAAAAAAATTATTATTAGAAAACAAACAGAAATGTTGGTTGTTTGTCTTTATATATCTACCAACTTACACTATGAAGTATCTAAATTAGTATCTTGAGAGTCAATGTGCAAACCTCGAATTTGCGTGTCAACAGGTACACATAGGCATAAGATGTTCTATTCTTTTAAAGTAGCAATTGACGAGGAGCTAAAAAGCAAGCTTCTAGATTGGTCGTTTAGGTCCCGAGGTATCGCGGTTGGTAACTATCTTTTTCATAGAGAAACCTATGGGAGAAACAACAGATATTATTCTCAACATGGAGGTAACCGATATCGAGGCAACAACACCAGCTTTAGGTGATTAAAATCTCAATGTCTGGAGTTTACGCTCAAAGTCTTTGGTGTTAATGAAATCAGCATGATATAGTAACTATCTGTGAGCATTAGCTTACTGATGATGAACTTAAGTTGTTTGCTATGGACAACTTTGGTGTATCAGCATTTTCTAAAATATTTGGGAGAACAATGTATGTGAGGCTTTTTTGTGCAGTGGATGGAATCATTTTTGCAAGGCCGAACATATAAAAAGCAGTACAGTATCACTTCAAAAACTTTATTAATTATCAAAATAGAGTAAATTTGGAACAAGAAATCACACTTAAAGCTACCAATGATGAAATCGAGCAAGTTCAAAATATTAAGATATTAGGCCTAGTTCTAAATGAAAATTTAAACTGGACCAATCATGGTGAAATTGTGTGTTGGAGGTATTTATCGGCAAACTACGCAATTTATAATAAAAGAGACTTTGTTGGTCGTGCTTCGTTGTTGATCTTGGCTATATACAAAGGGCCTTATTTAATGCACTGCCTCTCTCAAGCAAAAGGATTGTAGGTCATAGTAATTGTTTTTATTTTATTTTGGATTTGCATCAAAATTAAGCTATTTCAAATGAAATCTGGATTGTGACTGTAAAGTTTATTAAGCAAATTAATTGACCAACTATTGGTGTCATTTTTCAATATAACGCCCATGCCTCTCAATACATCTCCTCTATTGATTAAACAAAGCTTCTATTCCTTTGGGTTTATTAAGCAAAAATTCTATTGGTTGCGCCTCTCAATACATCTCCCTCTTTGCGAAACCAATTATGTACCGCTTCTTTTACGATGTCGTCGTCCTTAAAATGCAGGCCACCTAGACCTCTTATAAGTGTGCCAAAGAGGTGATAATCATTTGGGACCAAATCTGTGACTTCAAATTTTAACTTTTTGATGATTATAATTGTTTTTTTTTTGAAGCAATGTGGGCGAGCGTTGTCATGTTGCAACAAAACACCTCTTGCCAAGGATCCTTGACGTTTTGTCCGTTTTGCTGGCTTTAGTTTTTCTTTTAATACGTGGCAATATGATATACTATTGACTGCGGCACCTTTTACATATAATCTTCCCCAAGTACTTCTTTCCGGTCCCAAAACACAGTTAACATGATTTTACCAGCTGATAGTAGATTTAAACTTTTTGAGTGATCCGGAATGACGCCATATTAATATTATTATATGTCTTCGTTTTCAAATTTTCGACTAAACTGTGTTGGTTTTCGACGACTGTTACCAATACATAACCTACAAAACAACAAAAACCACTTAACAAAGAATTTTAGAATTTTCTAAAATTCAGAATTTTACTTGTATTTAATTCATCTTGATAAAAAGTTGTAAAATAGACTTTTATTGGTCCCAGGTTAAAAATTATAATTCAATTTGAAAATGGAGTCGCCTGTAGTTTTTGTGCAAACCGCCCGCGCAAATTTTATTTTTTTAAATTTAGTTTTTTTTATTCTATTTAAAATGGCACCAACAAATAATTTTTTAAATAAGAATTTTTATTTAAATTCTTAAATTAAAAAAAAATAAAATTTTGAATAAAATTTAATTTACGTTTTAAATATTTATTTTTATACTTAAATATAGAGGAAAAAAAGCGAATATACCCTAAAGGAAAGCTAAATAATTACAGAAGTTTATTTTTAAACAAAAAATAATTATTAATAATATTTTTTGAGGAAAATAAATTTTGTTTCTTTTTAAATAATATTTTTTTAACAAAAATGTATATTATTGGTTGTATAATAGGAAATAAAATGTATTGTATTTAAAAACAAGCTTTAGTAACTATTTGGGTTTCCTTTTGAGTATATTCGATTTTTTCTCTACATTTAATTATAAAAATATATTTTCAAAATCTAAAAAAAAAACAAATTTGTCAATATTTTTATTAATTAAATAATAAATTATTATTATTAATTTAATAGTAAATTAAATAGTCTCTTATTTAAAAAATATTTTTGTAGTGCCATTTTGAAGAGAAGAAAAAGTTCTAAAAATAAATCATTCAATTTGGCCTACAGACAAATCAATTTTCAAATTAAAGTTTTATAACCGTTCTATTAGATACAAATACCTTAAATTTGGTATGCTTATAAGTGATCACTAAAAGTATCCTTTCATAGGTTTTGTTTCGACTTTAATTTAACACAACTAAAATTATGACGAAATTTGAAATATTTTTTACGTTTTGTTGGAAATTTAATAAGGAAGAATAGTTTGATTCTGATCGGACGCCATTTTCCGACATAAGTAAAAGATATCACTTCCGGTGCCATGTAAAAACTCAGGATTCCCTTCCTTTATGATCCAACCATGTGAGGAACAGCAGTTTCTTTTTCATGAAAATTTCCGGTAGATTGACTCCACTATTTACATAATTGAGAGATAATAGATACAGTAGGTTAATATCAGACAAATAGGTCTTTGAAACATAATGCTCTATTTTTTTCAGTGTAGAAAATATTTATTTTAAATTGTACATTTGATATTTACAAAACAAATGGCTGCAGTTTAATTTATATAAAGTTTATAACATTTTTTTAAGGGGTAGACATTATTTCGATATATTGTGTTCTCTTTTTTAGTTCAACCCAAAGACCAATTATCAGTTGGTGTGCCTGCTGTTGAAGTAACTCCAAGTTCAGGCAATGAAGATGAATTTCTGGTAACTATTTCATTTAACTTAAAATTCTTTATTTTTTGTATGTTTTTTTGCCTTAATCCATAATTTCAATAATTCATCAGGAGCTTAGTGCAACCCTTGTTATTAAAATTTTATTTTATTTCGGCACTTCCTATATAGTATAGACGTAGAAGTAAAAAGTAACAAACAACTGTGGTTCAAAAGTAGTTTATTGCAAATGTATTGCTATATAGGCTCATTAAAAATTAAATGTCATTCTTACAGAAGTATAGAAATAATAAGAAAAGTTCCCGTAAGCAGATTTTTTATTCTTAAACGCCGCTCGCCGAGTCT
Source organism: Kuschelorhynchus macadamiae (assembly GCA_030620095.1). Lineage (NCBI taxonomy): Eukaryota > Metazoa > Arthropoda > Insecta > Coleoptera > Curculionidae > Kuschelorhynchus > Kuschelorhynchus macadamiae. The sequence continues at coordinate 106,105 of JAUTXW010003222.1, forward strand.
TGTTGGGTATTTTTTTATTGTTGGCACAACAAAATGTTTTTTTTTTAAACGGATTGCGTTTAGGTTAGCCCTGGTTAGGTTTGGGATGATGTATAAAAGCCTATCTATATAAAAGATGTAAAACAAGGGTTGTTAAACGAAAGACTCGGCAAGCGGCCGGCATATGTTTAAGAAAAAAAAATGCTTCCGTAAACCTTGGTCCACTAACGGTTTGTTTATGTCTATTCAAAAGCTGCAACGAAAAAACGGTTTGTTGTTGTTATAATAAATTTTCTCTTAGTTACTAAAGCCTAGGAAGTAAGTAATTAAAAAAATAATAAACAGTATTTTTAATTCCTTACTATTTTCACTTAAAATAGTACCATTCGTATTATCCGCTGAAGGCAACTTTTTTTTTTGGCAAAAATTATGGTACTCTCTTGGTTTTGCGTAGATGCATAGATAAAGCATTGGTCAGTTTGTTTGTAATATAGATAGGCAACTTAATAAAAAATCGGTCCCGTATTTGGCTCTCTCTAGCGTTTGTAGTCAGGATTTTTTTTTTAAATAATACAGGTTGTTCCAAATTGATGCCGGTAGTATGTATGTACCTTAGCCCGTCGATAAGTTGTGATGTTGCAAAATGCGTACGCAACTCAGGAACCAAGAATATTTATTTAGGAATGTACGGGGTGATCCAATAATAGAGGACGTCGGCTGTAGCTCGGAAACCGTTAATGACAGAACTTAAGGAAAAAAATATTTATAGGTAAATCGGCCAAGAGAAATTGCCGTAAATTAGTTTCAAGTTCGAAATTTCTTAACTTGGTCTTCAATTGTTCTACCTCAAATTTATATATATTTATATGTTCGAATTTATTAGAAATTTCTTTTTGTTGTAGAGCAATGTCAATAACTTTAATAACATGATCACTTAGTGGACTGGGAATTAACTTTAAATTTATATTATCTTCCAGATTAGTTATAATGTGATCTATTAAACTGTTAGTTTTACCCACTTCGCGTGTTGGGTTATTCACGTTACATAATTTGAAATTATTTGTTGAAAATATCTCATAAAGTTTAGTTGTAATGTTATTTTTTTGAAGAATGTTAATGTTCATATCTCCACATAAACACACACTGCACGCAATTTCATTAAATTGTTGAAGTTTTTCTTCCAAGTATTCTAAGAATAGGTCATTTTTTACAACTGGAGGCTTGTAAAAACCACAAATAATAATATTCAATATACTTAGTTTCAAAGAAATATATGAATATAATTGTTATCTTCTCTATTACATCAAATTTTAAGTTTTCGCTAATAAACATGGCTACTCCACCACCCCTCTTTTCTCTTGATGCAAAACCTGAATTGTAATTTCTAAAATTGTAATACTTTTCTTCATATTTCTTTACCCAAGTTTCTGATATAACAACTACATCTGCCTTTTTTGCATTGATTAATCTTTCAATATCATCCATTTTATTTTTTATTGATCGTGCATTCATATATAATACTTTCATGATAATTTATTTTTTCTTTTTCTTTTGATTCCCTGAATAAGTGGATTTTGCATTGGTTACTGTTTGCTTCATGTTCGTAATTAAAATTTACCATTTGATATTTTGCAATTATTACATTTTGGATTTTTTTCTTTATAAATCCAATAAGAAAGGCTTCCAGAGCAGAACGCGCATATCTGTTCTTTTGTACACTCTTTTAGCTTGTGTCCATATTCGCGGCATTGAAAACAAAAAATAACGTCCAAATATTCTTAAATTTTGCAGTAGTCCCATCCCAGAGAAATTTTCTTGTTTACCAACTTTTGAAATGTTCTGCCACTTGTTTCTAAATATATTATAAATTTTTTCGAGTAGTTAGATTTTCTTCTTCCTAAAATATGTAATTTATCATCATTATCCAAATGCTGAGTAACTATAAGTTCGTCTTTTAATTCTTGGTCACTATATTCTTTTCGGCTTCCAATCATGACTAATTTTGGTGGCTTTAATTTCGAAATTTGTATAGTATAATTTTCACCCAATGTTTTTTCACTTAATAATTTTAGTTTTCCGATTTCTTGTTCTGAATTTGACTTAATAATTATACCTCCATTTTTAATATCTTCTACTTTTTTTATAGATACATTTGCAACTGATGGGTTTATTTTCTTCTCAATATATTGGTTAGTTATTTTGCTATTTTGTTTGTTTTTTGGTTTAATAATTACTACTGGTATATTTTTATTTGTATTTATTGTATATCTTGATTTTCTTTGTGATAGAACATCAGAATAAGACATACCTTGGCCTGATAAATTGTTATTGCTCAATTGTTTCAATAATGAGTTAAATTTATTTTCCAAATCATTCATTTTCTTTAATATATTATCGCTTTCTGTAACTTCTATTTTTTTCAGGAGTTTTTGTATTTTATCATTCATTTCTTGAACCATAATTTTTTATTCCAAATTTTCTTTATTTTGATGTTTTATTTTCATTTTTAAGTCACCATTTTCTTTTTCTTTAGGACATTGTTCACATGTCCATTCAGTTCCTATTTTTTTCAAGTGGCATGCTTCCTTTTTTGATAATTTTGCACATGATAGGCAGTACCAATCATTGCATTTTGAACATCCAACTGAATATGTTTTTTTGTTAAATTTATAAGAACATCTTGTACAATTTTTATCACGTTCATTTTGCTTCTAAAGTGTCTTGAGTAGTTATTGAAAATTGTTTTAAATATTCTTTATACTTATTGTCTTGGGGGTACTTTTCGGGTAGATAAATCACTTTCATCTAAATTTTGGTTAACATTACTGTTATTTTCATCTAATTGTTGGTTAACATTTGTCGTTGTCAATTTTTTCAATCTTTTACTTTTCATTATATTTTCATTAAGCTGTTGCCGAATAATTTAGTGTCTTTTATATATTATTTCCTTTTGATATTTTACGTATAAACTATATTTTAACTTCGACAATATTCATGACATGCCATTACAAATACCAACTTAAATAATTAATTGACTTTGTTAGTTGTTCTTAGATGCGTTGTTTCGGTATTCTTCAAATAATGCTGATTTTCTCAAAAAAATCAAATGGTACGCTGTGACTTTTATATCACAATTTATTTGGTAGTTATGAAGGGTATTGAAATAAAAAATACAGGTATGAATTTAAATTAAAAAAGTTGATGGTCTCTCGAATCCGAAACGTCGGATTGGAAATTATTTTCATCCTAAAATTTTAGGAAAACCAAAAAACTGAAAAAAACAAAATGCTTCAATTGAAACTTTAGTAATCTTACATAACTGTAGAGAACAAAACTTAAAAAGGGAACAAAACAAAAAATACTAAAACTCCGCAATAAAATAGCCGAAGCCAGGCGAGGCAGGGCAGCACTCGGTTTGGGCAACAAAAAGATTAAACCAAGTTCTACCTTGCTTCAGTGAAACACCAAAAAAAAACTACGAAATGAATAACAACTAACAATAAACTAGCAACAAATATATTTAAATTCTTAAAGACTACTCAGCAGAAGTGGAGGCTGCAGTCCAATCTACACAGGAAAGATTTCGACTTTGTATTGACAATGACGGACGGGGCATTTTGAGCATTTGCGTAAGTAGTTTTCAGTAATTTTAAATATATTTGCTGTCAGTTGTTAGTCCAGTCCGACGTGTTTCTTTTTTTTTGTTTCACGGAAGTAAGGTAGAACTCCGTTTAATTTTTTCGCCCAAACCGAGTCCTGTCCTGCCCTGTCCTAGCTTTAGCTATTTTATTGCGAAGCTTATGTGATTATGAGACTGAGTTTTAGCATTTATTGTTTTTTTTAAGTTGTGTTTTTTACAGTTATGCAAGATTTCTAAAGTTTCTATTGGAGCCTTGTTTTTTTTTCAGTTTTCTGGTTTTCCTAAAATCTTAGAATTCATTGAAATGTGAGATGAAAATAATTTCCACTTTGCCATTGTCAATTTTTTTTCCTCTATAAAACAGCAAGGTTAATTTTCCAATCCGACGTTTCGGATTCGAGAGACCATCATCAACTTTCTTAATTTAAATGTGGACCTGGATTTTTTATTTTACTATTCATGTCCTTCATAACTACCAAATAAATTGTGGTTTAAAAGTTACAGCGTACCATTTAATTTTTTTGAGAAAATCTGCATTATTTCGAGAATTCCAAAACACCACCATCTAGTGACCACTAACAAAGTTATTACGATGCAGTTTATGGCTCCACGAGTAGAGCAAAAAGAAACACTTCTTCGACACTAAGTTGAATAAAATCTGTTCATCCAAAACAGAGCTACCTACATTTGAAAGTAAAAATGTTTGGCCTTCCCCGCCACTTTATTTTTGAAAATAGACAAAAATAGTCTTAAGCAAAAAAGTGCGTAATTGGTTGAAGAATATAACGGCTCTATTTTCAACATATCTCAATTATGGAAATTTAAGATAAAATTGGCACGTATAGTTTTGTGTTACTGTTACACCCCCGAATCGGCCAACTTTCAAACTTAAAAATAATTTACAGCAATTTTTCTTGGCCGATTTACCTATAAATATTTTTTTTCCTTAAGTTCTGTCATTAACTGTTCCCGAGCTATAGCCTATAACCTCTATTATTGGACCACCCTGTACATACAGTTACAACAATCCGTTTGGCTTGTTAGCCTTAATATTCGAGAAAACGGAAAGCTTGCTTGACTTTCCAAATTTTTTGTCATTTTATTATTTTATGATATTAGTACCGGTATGTTAGTGATAATTTTTCTAAGCTACGCTCATCATAAATGTGTAAGAATTTGGTTTTAAACTAAAGTCATTTTATTAGGAAAGTGGTATTTGTTTGAATTTCTCCAAAACTAAACCTAAAATATAATTGAAATATGGATTTTTAATTATAAAAAAGCTAAATTTTTGCATTTTACAAGCAAGTTTTAGTTCTTATTTTAGCGTAAATTTTCTTAAATGAATTCAGCTTCTTGTTTAGTAATAGTAAACATACTACATACAAATACGCTGGCAGCATCAATTTGGAATGCGCTGTTATAATATTGTTCGGTCACCGATAATCTAAAAAGAAACAAATAAATATAAAACATATACTTAAGTTAATTCCTAAAATTTAAATAACTCAAATTCAAAAATGTCAGATGGCAAGCCCTTTATTGTTGGTATTCCTCGTTTCCAAGACCAAATAGTCAATGTGCTGTTTGTTCTCCAATGAACGTAATCTGTGTTGAACGAATATACGGGGTGCGTCATGTAAGTTAGCAGTACATGACATCAGTGCATACTAAAGACGGCACTTGGTTTTTTCATGATATCACCTTAGAAGATAAGAATTATATTCTGATTCTCCAACGACACATGTACCACTTATAGGACGAGACTCCTGTGTCCTACTTAACTGTTATGATTACCTACCAAATCAATTTAATAACCTCTTAAATTCTATAATATACAACTAATTACATTACATATGTTTAACACTATTTGTGATTGTCAACCTTTTAAAAGATTACACTTACATCATACTTATTATTCAGTAGTCTAGCGTAAAGAAACGAAATAGGGATGCTATAAAACTTAAGAATGTAAGAAGAAATAAAAAAAACATATTGGTAATATAAAATAATCATTATATTTTAAAACTAAAGCATTAATTTTTAAACTGAAGCTCAATTCTTCTATATGGATTCCGTTTAGCCCATTTATTACGGTCCATTTAAATGAATCTGACAAACGCAAACTCTAGCAAGGCGCCTTCAATGTACAATACCTGTATCCGCCGAGATGTGTTTAAGCAATTGCATCCACGAGCAGTAAAAATCCGCGTGGTCAAACGCTGGCTTCGAGTGAGGTCCCCGAGTGGAACGTGTATGCCAAGCAGGCGGCTTGATGTAACATCGACAGTAGCATCACTTTGCAAGGCGTACTGGCTGCAATAGTTATGTGGGAGGTCGACGATATCGGAGGGTTAGAGTGCGTGTTTATCCAAGTGTATCCGATGTAAATTATAAAAAAAAACATGTTTGTAAGTAAACACGTTTGATAGGGATAAAAAAAATACCTTCTGTGTTGTGCGTATTAAATGTATCTGGGAATATCCGTTATATTAAGCTAAGAAAAAATCACTATAATGATAGGCCTCCAAATGCTTCGCTTGTGAAATATGTTCTTATTTTTGTAGCAATTTCCAAATATCTCGAAAATTGTAGAATATACTCAAATATTTATTTTTACGTAAAAAATATCAGAATATTTAAAAATATTGGCCTTAAATATTTTTTGACTAGTTAAGTGTTACTCCATTCCCACGCATTGCTCAGGATATTTTTTCCCCTAGAATATGACGTATTATGTAATAACACTAGCTTCATTTTGTTAACTAACCTATTGCAGTTTTTTTTAATTAAAACTTTGTATATTTTTTCGAAGGAATATGTTTCTTTGAAGTTTACATTTCATTTTCAATCACCTGTATATCAGATTTTTCTGAAGTCTATTTAATAACAAAAATAATTAAGACATCCTTTCATCATCACGTTGCAATATCAGCGGTGGAGAGATGGAGGAGGTCGCTACGAGTAAACGTGCTGTTGACTTCTTGTGATAAAATAAAATATTTCTTTAAGGGTTTGTTTCATAGTAAACTCATATTAGTGTTTCTTCAATCATCATCTTATGATCATGTATATTATTCAGTACTAGCCGTGAATAATCACTATTCATTTCAAACTAATGAAAACGATGACGTGCCTCAAAACTGAATAATTAAAATAAACGTCAATATTATTTGCATATGTTATAAATATACTTTAGATTTGATAGGCGTGGATAAAATACAGTGTTTTCCTCTCATATAATGGCTATTATTTACGACACTCGCTTCGTATATTATTCTGTATTTTCAAACTAGAAATAAACGCAGTGGGTATTGCCGTTCTCTAAATATTGTGTCACAATATTTATTCAATTGAAAACTGCACTGATTTCTTAAATTTTATTTAAATTTTTTAAGTTTTGTTTATATCATTTTCTTCTTCAGACCTCGAATCCACTTGCGTGGCTACCAACACCTTCTATGTCAGCCATGGGAGATATTGATAAGTCGAACTGCTCCAAGCTTGAAATTTTGTCTGAGTAAGTATTTTCTAAGCAAACCCAGCGACCTGTTGGTGGCATTCTCTTGTAAATCAACTTATGTTTATTGACATTTCATTTCTAAACTAGATTAAAGATAATTTAAAATAACAAGTAAGCAATGGTTCAAACCAGGCAGGTTCAATGATTATTTCTTAAAATAAGAGCTAGCGGTAAAGAATTATGCTACTTGAATTATAAATTGATTAGAAACTTAACGTTTTTTTTGACACGACTTTTTGTAATTTTTTATGTAGCCAAAATTTATTAATACCAGTTTTATAATACCAACTTATGTTGCTATTATCTTTATCTGCATTGTTACATATCCTAGAAAAAGGTATAATTTTTTTATTTGAATTTACAACCAAAAGAAGGATTTTATTTCTTACCCCCTTTTACTAATAGAGTTATATTAAAAACTTGTGCTAACCCTTGCAAAGTTGAAATTGGGTCCTTAAAATTGAATTACCACTTCATACTGATGAAACTAAATTTTATAATTTGATAATAATCCCGAAATGTTCATTGTGAATGGAGGTAGCGACGCTGGGCCCTTGAATGTATTGTTGGATAGTGGACGCTATATATCTTCTATCCTCTGGCATAAAGCATTTCTTTGTTTTCTTCGTATCGGAGGATGATAATCCTCTAAAGATCAAGTTTTTATTTTTGCCATATAAACGTCGAAAGATATATAAATTGGGTTCTTCAAGGAAAGTTCGGCTATTGCGCGTTGTTTTTATACAAGAACCTCGCGGGTTCTTGTATATGCCCACAGGCATGTTATTAACATCTCTTGGAATAGCCGACTCATCGTTGTCTCCAGACATCTGAACGAAAATCGAATTCCCGCAGGGTTGAGATAAATTAACTTGTCATATCCATAATTTTTTTACGTGCCTCATCCCCGCTTCAAAATATATAAATTTTAAAGCCTATCAAAATATAAAATTGATAATTTTCAAACGTGTTTATCTCAAATAAAGTTAGAATGGGATATGGAACATAAAACATTCTAACATTTTGATGAAATTAAAAATTTAAAAAATTAAGCATCTTGTCTGTGCTGCAGAAGAAAGCTGTTCGCTTTATTGCTGGTGTGAGTCTAAGAGAAACCTGCAGATTTCACTTTTTGTCACAAAAAATCCTAACTCTTAACCCTTTATTTATCCTCCAAACAGCATGTCTTAATCTTTAAATACCGAGAAAATATACAGCGTCCTGCAGGTCAACGAAACACCAGAAAAGCTTTGGATTTGCCTTTGCCAGTGCCTACTACTGCTATGACTAAGAATTCTTTGATTTATGAGCGCAGAAAACTTTTTAATCACTTGCCAAGTCGCCTTAGAACAATTGGGTCATTAAAACAATTTAAAAGAAGATCCCACTTTAAGTTGTTTTAAATGGTTACCCCTAGGAATTTATGCTCAATAACCATTTGTATGGTCATAGTCATAGTCATAGTCAATAAGCTTTATTGTATAAAGAATGACGTTCCTATTTACAAAGCTAAAAAAAACACAAAAACAAAAATATATACACAAGAGAGAATATAAAAAGAATAGGAATAGAAAAGGAAATGGGGTGTTTTATTTAAAAACTAATAGTCGACACGTGCGCTGCTTTTTGTAGACATACTGTATGTTAATAATTATTTCTAAAATATGATAAAAATAAAAACGATATGTCGATGTAAAAAATCCACCTTGTATATACTGGATAGTAATAACCTTAGAGTAAGAATAAAAATAGAGATCATTATTTACATATTTAGCCACTGTTAAGATTTACCTCACAGTATAAAGTCGATTGTGCCATGATGCCAAGCCTGCCCAGTCACTCCAATGTATATACGAATTTATATTACGGTGGATATGTTTAAACATGGTGCAACAAAATTATCATACAAACAATAGTAATGTTTCTCAAATATTAGTTTCTAAGTAGTATAAAGAAATAACTTTAGAATAGGAGAATAGTGGTTTTTTAAATATTTTTAAGTTTTATTTACTTTATCTTGGGCATTGCAAAACTAGGAGCTTTAATTGACATAACTATGGTACAGCAATGTGAAGTTTAAGAAAAAATAGCCGTTTAAGTCTGGAATTGTCTTTTAATCACTAAGTAAACAGCTAGATTTCCTTTTCAAGGGGACTTGTAATATGTAATGGAAGATACCTTATTGACTTATTTTGGGTCACATGACGTATTTGCCAAACCTCTTCAGTATATTATACCGTTTATTCAGTCATGTGAGAATCCTTAGAAGCGAAATGACATAAGAAAATCTGGGAGATGATTTTTCTCACGATTATAATAGTTATATAATTATCATACAAACAATAGTATAATAAAAAATGGTGTCATTACAATGCAAAAATGGATATTCACAATGCAATTTATGATTTATACACGTCAAAGACTAATATAATCCTTCAGAAACTTTTTAATATTATAGACTAAAAAATATCATCATCACTTAAAAAGTACTCATCTTCTGAGTCGTCCTCAAATAGCGCAATGATCATTGGTGCTATTTCGACATCTAGAACTAGTTCTCGATTCCACCAGTTCCATATTAATTTCTCCGAATGTTCCACAGATTTCTTCCAGTGCTCCGGCGTAATATAATTTAATGAATCTTGCCAAACAATTTGCACTTCATCTGATGTAAGACCATTCACGTGTTTTTCGTAATATGATTTTGCCCCAGCCCCTATTAATTCTATTGCGTTAAACTGGCATTGGTATGGCGGGAGTCGTAAAACTTCGTGTCCATTTTCCCGTAATATTTCATCTACGGCATATATTGTTGGTTTTTTAGTAGATTTTGCCATTAAAAGACGTTCTAGTTTCAGCATATTGGGTAAATTATTTTGTTTTTGTTTTATTAGCCAGTCATAAATATCACTTTTCTTCCAGGATGAAGTAGGTTGTTTATTTAAGATTCTTGAATGATAAGATGCATTGTCCAGAATGATTAAAGATGGAGCATCTAAATTTGGAATCAGTTGTTCTTTTAACCACTTTTCAAATAGTTCACAGTTCATATTATCATGGTAGTCCATACTTTTGGATGTTGAAGAAAACAGTAAACATGCACTTGTAAGAAATATTGTTGAAGAACCTGTATAAAAAATGTTGAACCGTTTTCCCGTTGTACCGTTTTTTCGTGTACATTTTTTAATCTTCTTCGGTAGTAAATTATGCTTTTTTTCATGCTCAATTTTCTGCACAGTCCTTATACCGATTCCCAGAGCTTTTGCTATTGTCTCCTGGATATTGGCCAGTGAATTTTAATTTTCGTAATATTTTATTAGATTTAATACCATTTTTTTCGCTTGTGGATGCAAAAAACCCGAAAATTGTTTTCTATTACTCATTTTGTCACTGACTTGTCAATCTGACTTTGAAGTGGCATCGCTGTGACAAAGATTTTTGCAACTGCTGGTATTTATATGTTTATCCTCTTTTTTCATATAAAAATATCATAGGTCTATCTAATTCATCTTCCGGATTTTATGCGGAGGATATGATTACACGTAATAAAAGAAAAACAAACTTAAAAGTTTGTCGTTGATAAATCGTATGACCCGCACAATAACACTGCTTTTGACTATAGCAACTTTTTCGTGTACCACATTATTCTCAATAATTACCTAGATGCTATCATACGCTAACCCATCAATAATTTGATATCGGGTCATTTTTTAATTTTCACTTGAGTTGGACCAATTTTTAATTTAAGTGTTGAGAGGTAAAGGAATTTAAATGGTTATTCTTTGAGTCATCAAAAGTGAAAAATGGGTTCATAATCATGTCTTATATTGCTTAAAATTTAAAATTTAGGATATTGAAAATAAATCTTTTTTTTATAATTTAGCTATTAACATGTCTTGTCTTATAGCTGTCGTTCTTCTTTTTTACTTTCTTCGCAAGAGGAAAGTATTCTGGTCGCAAAAAACTTGTTTTCCCAATTCCGTCGGTCTTGTGTGTGTGTATGCCTGTCCGCGATAAAGCTCAAAATCTACTTCTCTTTACTTCAAATTTTGGTTAAAAATTAAAAGTTATATGAGGATGCCGTGGTAACATTTTGGTTAAAATCTAATATGGTGGAACAAAATAGCGGCTTAATGAAGTGTTAAAAATATTATTACGTAAAAATAATTCAAGTTTCTATAAACTTTTTTCAAAAATTCGATAAAGTAGATACAGGGTGTTATAAATTTCTATTTTTGTTTTATGGGATTAACTTTTGAAATACTATATATTTGAGAGAAAAGCAGCCTACGAAATTCAAATTTAAATGTTATAAATATCACCTACATGTAAAATTTAATTCATAACTTATTTTATTTACTTGTATTAAATTTTTGTAAAAAAAATAAGAAAAATCAAATATTATAAATAAATAAGGTTTGAAAAAAAGCAATGGTTAATTTCAAAATTTTGGTTGATTCAACAATTCAAAATGGCATTCCCTAGCTTTAAGAATTGATGATTGTTGAATCCTCGAACTGAGGCAAAAAATACTTATCTTCGTTAATATCGACTATTTGAAAAAATTTAAAGGAACTTGTGGCATTATCTTTACGTGTACTTTTTAAAACACATAGGGTGATAAACAAAATGCTTAGATTTAAGAAGTTTTTACATTACATTTTCTAAAATTAAAACCACAGAAAAAATAAAAAATTATAGACTATCAAGATTTTACTCCTTTTAACATATCATTGCAAGAAAATGGCTGTAGATAAAGGATTAATAATAACTGTTAATTATTAGTTGTCATAGTATATTTACAATAATATACACAACCAAAAAAGTTTTACACCACCTTGTATTTTAATTAAGACATAACTACATTTTAAAAATTACAGGCTATTCTTTTATACAGTATGGTGCAAAACAAAATAGGTACCTGATATTATCTGAATCATTTTATGATGATTATAATAAATAGAACTTAAGTGCAACTAAATTAAACGAGTTGAATAAAACAATAACGTGTAATAAACAAATTTAAGATTACAAAAATAATACGTTGTCAATAACTAGTTTTAAATTTTTTTAAAAGTAGTTCTTATATCTTCTGATAGATCTATGTGTTTTTTTAAAGTTGTAACTTTAAACTTGATCAAAATGAATCAAAGTAATAAAGTCTCTTTAAAATAAAGACTGCATTTCCTTGCGTAACGAAGGCGATAATTTCTATAAAGCCTCCTGCGCCTCTTCGGAGAGAAAAATGGTATAGAAAAGAATTCGGATTATACTTTTGTACCAGCATTTTATGTAGGTTACTGGCATATAATACCAGTTATACGTCCCAACAAATAGCTGTATCTAAAGTTGTTCAATTAACATATGTAACAAACAGACGATGCTTTACAACCAGTTGCTGCTTGAGCTACTTTTGTATCCATCATGGTAAATAAAAGATTGTGAGAATTTCAATAACCTTGTCCTTTATAAATATGTATATTTGCATATGGTTTCATTTATTCTTTGAATTTTTTTAGTATTGTTTGCGGTAGCATATTATTGAATCGGCCGACAAAATTGTGTGTATTCTTCCATAACGTGTCTGTTTGATCTATAGTTTTTAAGGGCACCATAGATACCATAAATAAATTTGCATCAGATATACCATTAAATTCGTTAGGTATGAATTGATGATATTGACTTTGATTTGACTAACCGTATATATGTTAAAGTCATTATTTCTGGAACATGCGCTACATTTGTAAAGTTTTCAGCGGCCAAAATAATTCTTTTAGCTGTGTGTGCAAACAATCAAATCAACTTGAGCAGATATTGGTGTAATAGTAATATTTTCAGGGTAACAATGCACTTTTTCTTCCCGAACTTTATAATATGGTGGCAAAACATCACAGCCGAAGTTTTTAAGCACATTTCGAACCACTTCATATTGATGCTTTGATAACTGTGCATCAATTAACATCGCTAAAGCTTTTTGAAAATAGCTGATATTTTTCCAGCTGCGACTTGTAATTCTTTTTTAGAGTAAATTTCTTGGATCTTGTAACGTTTAGCTCGTTCACTGCATTCTTCAAATCTCTTTACCGGTCGTCCAGCACTTAAACTACGTTTATTTGAAGTCCCGGGCATTAATTCATTAAGCATCTCTACATTAAAATTCTTATCCAGCCATACAGAATAAGTTTTAAACATATGACACTGGTTCCATTTTGAATTGAACGAGCTAACATAACTTTTTTTAATTTGTTCTAAAATTATCCTTAGCTTATCTTTACTAAAAGAAGGGAATTTATCTCTCAAAAATTGCATCAACATATCACTTTTACGGCCGCACCTAATAAATTCTTCAGTAAGCTGTCGATTACTTATGGAAACGGATGACATTTCACACACTTGCTAAGATTACTGTTAGTTTTTTTTATCACACAACGAATTTCGAAATTACACAAACGCTACTTTATCAATAATATTGATATTCACATATTATGTGAAGGCGCGCACATTAAGTTAAACATTTGCGCTCGTTGTCACAACAACCGTTCATAGCTTACCCGCACGTATCCGCAGCTAATTTTTTCGTTTCCATATTCGTTAAAGTGTAAATAAAATAATAAGGATAATAAGAATATGTAGGTACATGTAGCTAATAGTGAAAATTATAATTTTCATGAAAAAGTTAATAAAAAATGGTTTCATTTTAAAATATTTCAAAACTTGAAATGAATTAGGCCTATAAAATGAAAATAATTATTTATCTATAGACCTTAAAGTCACTTCTTTTTGGATAAAACGTAAAAACCCCACACGTCGTTTCTCATAGTAATACTGAAGAATTTAAGATGACAATATTTTTAAAAATTTTTAAGAGTTCTATTTTTAGGTGACTTTAAAAATACGTGGTTATGTCAGTGAAATATGAATTCGAAAATACGTGCTAAATTAAATTACATTCATTATCTAAGAACACTAATGCAATGAAATTTTGTTAAAATTAGATAGTTTCAAATTATACATTTTTTCCGCTATTTACCCACTGTGTGCCGTGGTAACATTTTGGTTAAAATCTAACATGGTGGAACAAAATAGCGGCTTAATGAAGTGTTAAAAATATTATTACTAAAAAACTACTTATTCAGTTTTCCCCAAATTTTGCAGAAAAGTTAAGTGTAAAATGACCATTAGCTGGTAAATTTTGCTATAAATCGAAAAGAGCAGCCTAATAAAATGTTATAAATATCAGTGCAAAAAAAACTACTTCATCCATTATTTCCAAATTTTGTTCAAAAATCAAATATTATATAAAGGTGAACTGGTAAAAATTTTGATGCAAATTCAAAATGGCGGCCTAATTAAATGTTTAAAAATTCGGTCTGAAAAAAATACTTATTGGATTGATTTTAAAGTTTACACAAAAACCAAGGGTGATACAAAATTTAGTGTAAAATTTTGGTAAGGAGCCATTATGGTGGAACAAAATAGCGGTCTAATGAAATGTTTAAAATATCAGTATCAAAAAACAACTTATCTGAATGAGACATTTTTGTCAATCATATTAGGCCAAACAAAATGGTGGCCTAATTAAATGTTTAATAAGTCAGTAAATTTCCATTTTCTCGAATAAAAATGTTTTATGAAGAAAAGTAATAAAAATCATAACAATTTTTTTTACAGATTATTATATTTACAAAAAATATTTAAATATTGTATTAAAAATAAATTAATAAAGAGCAAAAACAAAATTTAAAAAATGGTATATTGGAGTTTTGAAGCTTTATCTAGGTTTTTATCTAAGTAAAGATGGTAAGTGAATTAACATTTGTATGTAGGTATGTCAGATCTGGGCAAAAAAGTTGTGGAGATAAAAAAAATGTATATTTGTTTTAATCTGAATTATTGGTAGATATGTAAATAAATTGTGTGTATTGTCATGTGTATTGTCACATTTTTATTTGCGCATGCGCAATATAACGATTCAAGAGAACCGCGACTAGCAAATAACTATATGTATATATAATCTGTGTTACATGTGTGTGCGCAATCCGTTACGTGGATAGTTCCGGGTAAATGCCATGTTACCGATTTTTCTAGATATAATTTCAAGACTGTCGTAATGAACGCCCTTTATGCTCTGAAAATACAAATTATACATGCCTTACATTTTTTGAAAATATAATTAATTTTTTAACACAAGAAGTGTTCCTATAAAATTGTCGCAATTTTACAGCAAACAATAAAAACATAGACAACCTGTGTAGACAACATGCCCAGCTTCAACACAATCGTAGAAGCATTATAGAAATATGCACAGAGTCTTTGCCTCTAATTTTAAACATACTGTATTGAGGATATTAAACTAAGGATACATTTTTATAGGAATATGTACTGAAAAATTCACCCCAGAAATCTCTTACCTTATTTTTGTGACACCTGTAATTTTTACTTTTGCCTTTTAGTGTGCTTCCATTTTAATATTGGTAAACCTACAAAAGACGCTTACATGAAGACAATTTTAATTATAGTAGCAAAATGTTGGCAAAAAATGTGCAGTTTTAAATATTCCCAAATACCCATACCCCAAACGCTGAATTTTAGTCAGATCTGCAAAAATGTTAAAATTAGTCATGTTGGCGTCGCCATTTTTAATTCTCAAATATTGAATAAAATGTAATAACTTTCATTCGTAAATACTCCCAGATCTGTACAAATGACAAAATTCGTTCGATATATTGGCGCCACAATTTTGAATTTTGTTGTGCATTCTTAAATAATCCGCACAAATATTAAATTCCATTCGACATGTTGACATTGTCATGTTGACGCCACTATTTTGAATTTTTAAATGCTGACACCCTTAAATTTCATTTAACGTACACAAGTAACAAAATTAGACGGCCGTATTGGCGCCGCCATTTTGAATTTCTAAATGTTGACTAAAAAAATTCGGATTTTTTTATATCCGAAAGTGTGTGCATGTCAAATTTGAAATCAATCGGTAATGTGAAAGTGGTGAAAAATCCATTACAAGATTTGAACCAGATATAAACATTCAATCAGACAAGTAATCTAAAAGCATAAAATATAAATAACAACAAATGGCCACGGCTTGAACATGGGCCATCCCCACTTCTTGTTTTATCGTAAACATTGGTCGGGAGAATGTGAAAAGTTGGGGAACCATGTTGGCGTATACCCCTAATGTGATTTATGAATGAATTGTGGTCTCTTTATTTCTTACTCTAAGGTACTAACTGCTTCCACGATTACGTTCTCTATATTCGGTGAATAAAGCCAATCTCGAATATTAGACAGAAAGAAAAATTGGAGATTCATGTGGAAAATAATACCGGTGGTGGACAAGATGCTTCCTAATCTAAGTCTTCTAAACCATATTAGAATATTTTTTAAATTTAAATATTTAAACCTTACATTCAGATAATAAATTTAAAGTGCCGACAAAAAGTATTCAAAGTAGATGTAACCAAATACCAAACATCACGTACTAAGATCAAATACTTTAAAATTTATAAATAAATAACTTAATCCGAATGCAAAAGAACTGTTTAGCCTCGTTTCGTACTGGAACCATGTCGATTTAATGGCATTTTTGTCGATCCGTAGCTCTCAGGAATCCTAAGAACAAAGAAAAACGATTACCACTAGATTACACAGGCATATATTTAATTCGCTACTTATTTAGAGCTCAGGCGTTAGGCAACCTCAAATATAGCATAATTAATCGTTTTCTGGAAATATCTAAAGCTGATCCGACGTAATTTTGATTTACAAGGCAAGGTGTTGAATAGTTGTTTTTGTCGTAAAAAAACAAGCGCGCCGACGAATTAAATTTCTATATCACACATTCTAATGTTTGTAGGTTAAGTGTAACATTATATATGTTTGAAAACTACATGAGCAGACAAGGTTTCGGATCTGCAGTTTTACTCATATTGCTAATGCTCTTTGTTGCGCATTTTTTTTTGTAAAAGCTATCAACTATATAATTTGAATAAGACTGTGTATAAAAATGATTAGTGGATTTTTTAAATGGCAGATTTGAAGGACAGTTAATGTCCTGTAATGTTTTTATTTTGTACAAAGCTCACAGATAAAAAAGTTGACTTAAAAACATCAGATTATTTGACACAGTTTAGAGCAGTGGTCGCCAACCCGTCGATCGTCATCTACCGGTAGCTCGCGAACACATTTCTGGTAGCTCACAACATATCTTGCAAAATAGAAGCGTTCATAAATTTTGAAAAAAAAAATCACAATATGAAAGCTAGCATCGGCAACACTGCGGTGAGCGCTCTGGGCAACAGCTGCTAGAATTCACCAGAACGCCAGCATCACGTGAATGTTTGAGAACACGAGAACGATCTGGATTGCTTTGAGCGCGATAAATGCGCATGTCGGGGATACAAGACGTTCAGTTTAAAACTAAAAGGCATTAAATATGTTAGTCTACAGAGTGAGCAATAAAAAAAATATGGAAAGCAGTAGTAAGAAAGTAAAGACATACAATTTTCATTCGGAATAGGAAGAACAGTATTTGTTTACAGAAGTTAAAGGTAGATTTATTCCACTGAAAGGATATACCCCTGGACAGGAATTGTTATCTCATTTAAACAATTTTATATCTTCTGAGAAATTTCCAATTTCAAAATTGGTAGGCTTGACAACTGACGGGGTTCCAGTTATGGTGGCTTGTGATAAGGGTCTGGAAGCATTTTGTCGTAAAGATGAACGCTTTCCACAATTTCTGTGTTACCATTGCGTTATTCATCAGCAAGCATTATGTGGAAATTTTTTAAAACTAAACGTCATGAAATTGATAGGAAAAATTGTAAACAAGATTAGAGCTCACGCATTGTTGTTTTTGTCTAAAATTTTAATTATAATGTTTACTTTTATTAAGTCGTATGTGACATGCCATTATGGCTATATGAAAATTTTGTTTATTTTTTAGGTATGTGTTAGTATTAGTTAAGTATTTATTAATTACATAAAAACATGTACGTCAAATACAACTGTGCATTATTTCATTTAGGCTGGCCTAAACGCTGGTTACAAGTAGGTAGCTCACGGTTTATTTCTAAATTATCGAAGTAGCCCAACACATTGAAAAGGTTGGCGACCACTGGTTTAGAGTATATAAAAATACTTTTTTGGTATTCAATTATTGTTGTATTTTAATTAAAATTTAGAAATACTTCAAATACTTTTTTCGGAACTCGAGTAACAAATCCAAAATTCATTTTAGTAGGTAATTGAATTTCAAGTAAAATATACTGTTGTTTCTGTTATTTTTACGTTGCTACTTTTAAGTTAAATATTTTATGACTGAATGACTGTCGGATTGCCGGCTGTTCTGCTTGTCCATACTAAGGATGGGCGTTTTATCGATATATCCATAGTTATCGATATGTCAGCTATATATTTTTTAGTTTTGAAGAATCGACAAGCCATAATATAGAGGATATTATGCACTAAATTTTTAGGATTATATATAGATGAAAATCTTAATTACAATAAACATTCAAACTTTAACACGAAATATCCGACCGATAATAGGAATAATGTTAAGTTAATACCTAAAAAATATATATTTTACATTTGTATATTCAAAATTACAATATTTAACTTTAATCTGGGGAAGTGCCAACCGGACAACGTTAAAGCCTCTCAACAGATTATAAAATAAAATAATCAAATATATTCATAACTTACCATTTTTGGAACCCACTATTAGTTTATGCAAACCTAATAATTATCTAGTATTAGAAATATATATAAATAAATTAAAAATGTGCAAGTTAACACATTCTATAATTTATTAATAAGAAATTATCTAATATACATTTTACTAAAACTACAACATATCATGACCACAATACCAGATATTGCAGTAATTTACAGATGCTGACGGTAAAAAGTAATTTTGGCAAAAAAATCTTTACTTCATTTTGTAAATCAAATGTATAAAGAACTGCCTCAATCTTTAAAAATAATAAAACTTTTCTCAAAATTTAAAAAACTTGTAAAGATTTTCCGTTAGGGGCATTAATTAGTACATATACATATTGTATATTACTTATTTAATGTACTTATATGACTGGTATTAGTTGCTACTTGTCTACATGTAAGCTCTCTTTTCTTTTCGTTTTTTAACAATTTATTTTTTTGTATTATATTTTTGTAGTTCCCTGTAATGAACCTATCATAAGTTATTATATAGAATAAGCCGCCTTTGTGGCAAATATCGATAGGAAGCAATGAACTATTGATAGTTAAGAATTAAAAATGGGTGATATGAGATTTTACCGATCGATAGGCGATAGCACAACACCTATCGACATATTTCGAACAAAATTATTGAAGAGCAAAAAAAAAAGGTTTTCACCTTCCATAAATATGTAATTTGTTTATATATACCTCAGCGTCCTTACGGCGCATAATTTACTTGTAAATATGGTAAATATGTAATTCGTTTATACGTAACTATCGATTTTCTCGTCTTCCTATCGTTTTGATCAGTTACATATCCATACTATCGGATACCTATCGATATTATTGCTCATCTATTGCATCGCTGACCTATCGACATATCGATAAAACGCCAATAATTTTATCGACCAATTTTCACCTATCGATAATAGACGATAGGTAAAATCTATTACCGCTCATCACTAGTCTATACTCCCCCTGGATTTTACTTGACGAAATAACACCTTTTTGTTCTTATATAGATATATAATATTGTTCTAGGATAAAAAAAATTTGTGCTTAAAACTTCTGTATCACGTTTGACCGGTTTGCTATATAAAAATATCAATATAATTGTGTAATGTTAACTTATCAAATTGACTTTGAACTTTTTACTGTACAGAACAGAAAGACAATTATCTCCCATGCCTGAACTTAGGTCTTCTACAAGAAGGACGAGATCCAAGTCAAGACGAAGAGCGAGAGATTTGGAAGACAAAGAAGGTTCTCCTCGGAGCTCTAGAGGAGATAGCGAGTTGTTGGTGACTAATTTCGTAAGTCGAGAGAGGGGTGGAAGGTAGGTTTAACATTCTAGATTAAAAATATAGAGTAAACATATTTTCCGTAAAAGATATCCAAAAATTTTAAAAGAAAAAATTTGAAGAGATCGGACGACTTTAATAATTTCGCCATTTTATCTAAATGTAACTCTTAAAGTCGTCCGATCTCTTTAAAATTCGGCATTCAGTTATAAACAACGTTTTGTTATAACATTTTTCGATATCTTTTACAGAAAACTTTACCTACACAGGAAATTAAAAATCGACCCTGTCAAAACCTGCTTGACTTTTCAAAAATGAAAGTTTTGGCACTCGTTGTACTTGTTTCTCAACTAGTTGACTGTACTGATGAAGACCTCAAGTCAGAAACACGTGCTTTAGCTTTCATCCCAACAATTTGTTTTGTCTACTGTATGACATACGTCTCGGGTGGCCTATCATCTTGATGGAATCAAATTCATTCCATGGTTTCATAAATTCGGCACAGGTGGACGTCCTACATTGTACTTCATGAAAACCAACCTTCGTAGGTGTCACGACTTTTTAATTTTATTAACTTGTATGGTCCAGATTTTTCAGTGTTATCTTTAAATGGCTACCGAGTCATCATTCTTATATTTATGACGGCTTTTTTCTCAAATTATAGGTCTTCCTCTTTTTTCTTGAACTCTATTTGTATTTTTGTATGTTGTCTTAATTCTTCTCTTGTGTCTTCAAATTCTTTTCTATATTCTTCTTCTAATTTTTATTTTAATTTTGTCTGCTTTATTCCTCATTTTTACATCAAACATTAAGTTACTTAGGTTTGTATTAATTGATCGTTGATGAGTTAAGTTGGCCATGCCATTCGTTGTACTTGATCTACGTACTTATACCATTTGTGGGGGTTCCTCTGTTGCCAACTTTGACAATACTGGAAATATAATTAAACTAATTCTTTCTATTTGTGAATTCGCTCGGGGTACGGCAGTCCTGATTTGTACATGCGCAATTCCATTTTCTTCGCTTAACACACTCCTTGTAATATTCTGATGCCCATGAAACCCTTCTCACTTTTTCTGATAAACCTTTCACATTTTTATTTAATTCACCAGCTCTCGACGATTTCAAAAGAAGTCAGAACATTAATTTTTACTTGATATTTGTTATAATTAAAATGTGGTATTAAGTGTTCAAAATAAAATATTGTTTATTAAGCCAAAGCTACAAAAAGGTCCAGGCGATTAATTAATTAGAAAAATAATTACAAATTTCCAAAAATTGTAATGTAATAAATTACAGGCTGATCAAAACATTACAAGAGCTGAATTTAACAAAATATCGCCTAAATTTAGTAGATAATTTAATTTCTAAATTATTCTTAAAATAAAAAAAATACTTCCAAACAAATATGTATTAACAAACCAGGTTTTTCGACTTTTCGACTAAATATTTTACATTGTTCAAAGCTAACGACGTGTATGTATGAGCCAATGTGTTTTAAGCTTCAGTTAACAAAATTATCAACAGCTCAATTCACTATTAGAAATCTACAACCAAATCTTTTTCCTATAGACCAAGAAGCATTTTTACCAAAACTACGTAAACTAACGTCAAAAAGGAATACATTTCCAAATTAACCATTTACAATCCAAAATGTATAACGCATAGTATATGTAACAGTATGTTGAGAATTTAAAACATGATTTTAAACGTGTTTGGTAAACGAAATATATCGTTCTTTATTTTGGGCGTTAACCTCGAGCTTTTCCTTTCTGGTGGCTATCTGCTTAATTAGCAGGGGGCTATCGAAGCTGAACATGTTGTGGAAAAAGATAGGGATACATTTTGGAACATTAAAGTTTAGGTTGCAAATAAAGTGAGCTGCTCATCGAAACATACCGTGAGCTGCCAATGGTCTCTTATTTTTTCATCGCCTACTTTCAATGGTTTTTCACAGGTATGGTATATCATACTCGCTCTGTTTTTTAAGAGTTAAAGAAGTCATTGCTAGTGGGAACTTCATATGAACATTATAGATTTTTTTACAATCATCCTCTAAAATTTCTATGAATTTCTCACTAGCTTCCTGATATCTATAAGTCTTGAAACCAGAAAGGGAATCATGGAACGATCGTTTTATATAGTAGGCAAAACAGTAAGGAACATCGTTATGAGTCTTACTTTTTGTACGATATGTAGGGGTTAAGCTATTTTTCTTTGCTTCAACAGTTCCTACAATGGTCTCAAAATCTGAGTAAACCCTAAAAGGCACCTTTAATTTCTTTTCCAAATTTTCAAAGTTGAGTTGGTTCTCTAATTTAACCAAAACGTGATTACAATCATGTTCTTTATGAGCTTTTAGTTTTTCCCTCGGTTTTTCCTCATTATGCAAATAGATTAAACAACTTATAAATCCTTTGTATGTCCATATTTGTTTAACTGTCATTCTGTATTCGTCAAATGTATAAAATGAGTTTTCCAGTAATAATTTTTTTATTTTATTTTTATACTGGTTTCCATTTAGAGATCTAACCTCGTCTGGTAAATTATTATAAAATTTAGGACCATAATAGTTAAATGAATACCTGCTTCTATAAATTCTAGTATAATCTATTGCTATGTTATAAGATCTCGTATTGTAATTGTGCACTTGTCTTTGTAGCTGGTAAGAGATTATATTGTCCTTAACATTCAGTAGACACTTGTAAATATAAACGCATGGTAATGTAAGTATATTTAACTCCCTAAAAGTTGTTCTAACATCTTCTCTATAGCCGTGACCAGCAACCACTCTGACCGCTCTTCTTTGCACACCAAAAGGTAAGTCTGCGTGTACCGAGTGACCCCATGCCAAAATGGCATAGCACATTCTACTGTGCAATAGGCTATGGTATGCAGTCAAAGTAGTCTGCAGATCAACAACTTTACATAGGTTATGCAAACAGTAAACTGCACTTGACAGCCTGCCTGACAAGGACCGAAGGTGGTACTCCCATGTTGACATTGCATCAAGATCAACTCCAAGAAACTTTACTGAGTCAATGCTGTTTATGAAGTTTCGCTGAGAAAAGAAAGCGTGATTGTAGTGTCATCCGCGTACAGGATCAAATCGGCACCCGGTATCCCCCAGAGATATCATTGATATAAATGAAAAAAAGCACCGGACACTGCTAATCTCCATGAAGTTTGATAGTCTGTTATTAAAGAACACTGCATTTTTTCTACAAGTTAGATAAGATTGCGAGAGTTTGAGACTTGGGGTGTCAAAACCATAGTGTTTAAGTTTTGCTAATAGTATTTCATGTGAGACACAGTCGAATGCCTTCGACAGGTCACAAAAAAGTGAACCCACAAAAGCCCCATCCTCATATCCTGAGGTGATCAGGCCAAGCAAGCTGACAATTGCCGTCTCAGTTGATTTGTTTTTTCTAAATCCAAATATATAAATATATTATTACTCTCGAAGTAATTACAAATCTGGTCTGCAAGGATCTTCTCTATAATTTTTCCAATCAAAGGTATAATGGATATTGGTCTATAGTTCTCTAACTGATCTAGGTGACCCTCCTTATGAATCGGTATTATTTTCGAAATTTTTAGAGCTGCAGGGAATAATCCTGTTCGAATGCATTCATTTAAAAGTTTTGTTAATGGATTAATAACAAGATGTTTAATGTATTTCAGTATTTTTACATTCAAACCGTAAATATCATTACTATTAGTGTTTTTGAGATTTGTAATTACTTCTCGTACCCTGACCTCTGAAACCTGAGAAAAGGAAAACTTTGAGGGTATTGACTTATTTTTTAGGTTAAGTGCTAAAATGTTTATTCCTATTTTTTGGAAGATTAATAATGATTTGGTGTGCTACATTTGAAAAGAAAGAGTTGAAGTCAGATGAGTTTAAATATGAAGCTTGTTTTTGCATTTTTTTTGTTACATTGTTGACGACATCCCATAAGGCTTTGGGTTTATTACTTTTAGATTTTATGTAATTCATATTAGCTTGTTTTTTTGCTCTATCAATATTTTTTCGGTATTCTGTTCTAACACCCTGAAATATTTCCCTATTAGGTACTGTGGGGTACATTCTGTAAAAAGAGTGGGCAAAGTTAAGTTCCTCTCTCATCTTCCTAAGTTCAGATGTAAACCAGTTTATGTTGGCTCTACCATCCCTAGCTCGGCCGTTTTTCAAAGGAAATGACTTGTTAGCAGCATCAGCCAATAACTGAATAAATAGCTCACATCTGTCATCTAACTGAATCATGGTGTCGGAAATAAAATCAAAACTCATTCCCTGAACTAGGCCAAACAGAGACAGCAAACCCATTTCAGAGGTTGGTCTATAAACAATTCTATTTAATTTATTGTCATTGTTATATCTTACATTAATCTCAATAGAGTTATGATCCGACAAAGACAAGTTCCGTGCCAGTTGTAAAATCGTCTTCCATGTTAATTAAAATATTATCTATACAGTTGTTTAGTCTGGTTTTTTCAGAGAGTGCTATTCTGAAGCCAAATGAAAGTGCCAAGCAACAAAAATCCAAGAAGGTTCTTTCTCGGAAAAAAAACTTAATGTTGAAATCACCAATAATAATTGCCTTACAAGGCTTCTCACTTAGCTTCTGAAACACACTAGTTATTATTTTCATAAATGTATGGAAGTCTCCATTTGGTGATCTATACACAGTCACTACACTAATGTGCGAGTCTCGAAGATGCACAGCTGACTATACTATCCCGTTTCTAATGAAAATCACAGTTCCTCCATGTATTTTTTGTTTTCTGGAGAAGTAGGTGGCCAAGTAGTAACCTTGTAGAATGGTATGTTCCATTTCTTCCTATTTTAGCCAGTGTTCACTCAAAGTTACAATATCATATTGCTTGCTGGAGAGCAAAAAAGTTTCCAGCTCTCCAGTTTTACGTTGCAAAGATTGAATATTTAAATGGAAAATTATCAGCTCCTGCATGTCCTTAATCACAATTCGTTTTCGACCATTTGTGAGAAATTTGCTTGAAGGTTTATCTGTGGCCCTTTTTGATTTTGTGGTGTTAGTAGGTTTTTCAGCCGTTCTAAAAAATCACTCTCAGCACTGCTTGATACAGTCTTATTATGTTTTCCATGGCCATCCACTTGAGACCATTATTTTTACTTTTGGCAGAGTTCCCTTAGGCTTATCAGGTATTTTAATTAAGTGTTTATTGCCTACATACAAGATAATTTCAGTTTTCTCTGAGTATGAAAAGTATCCATTTACAGTCTCCTTCAGACTGTCTGAGTCCAGGAAATCCCCATTAAAGCATGTGCTGTATATGTTGCTCCAGATGGTAGTATTAAGATTGTAAATGGAACGGTTGAGGTTCTTATTGTAGAGGTGGTATGGTTGTCCAATTATTATTATGTTTGTTTTCAGTGTCCAGTCGAAGAAGTCTCGAAGTTCCTGTTCATCAACATTTATACCTATTTTAGCATTTTCCCTTCCAAGAAATAAGATCACATAATCGTCTTTATCAAAATTTTTGGCATATTTGTAAGATTCTTGTATGACGTCTGAGAGTAATGCTCTTTTTAATTCTTGGGAATTTATGTCAAATTTAGATCCAGTAATTTTTTTAAGGAGCCAACCACAACCTTTAATTTCCTTATTTCCCAAAATCAACACTTGGGGTTTGCGTGACACTGCCAAGGGATGTTGTTCTTGTCTTGCATTGGGCAGAGCCATCCTTCTGGTTTTGTCAGCAGTACTACTTAAGTTGTTCTCAACTTCCAAGTCATTGTGTTTATGAGTTAGTTTGCCCTCCCTTGGCTTCCTGAGTCTTACATACTTTCCTCCATCTTCACCAACTGGGTTCGTGGGTTTTTTATTATTTTTTTCTTCAGGCTTAGAAATTTTCCTGTTTAATTCTTCACTCTTTTTCTGTCTTGGTTTTGTCTTATGTTTCAAGTTATTTCTGCTTGTTATATCATTACTATCCAGACTTTTTTCTTCTGGGTTATTAATTTCTCTAAGTTCCTCAGATGGTGATTGTGTTGCTATGCTTTTAAATGTAATTAGTACAGTTTGACAGGCTTTTGTGCTTTTGCTAACTGTTGTGACGTTTTTTACTATGGGTGATTTCTGTTTCCTACCCTGTGAAAGTTTTAGGTGTTCAATTTCTTCTTTGAGATTGCTGATTTCTCTTATATATCTGTCCTCAATGTCAAGAGCGTCACTCTCAAATGCACTTGAATTTCGTTTAAGCCGCTCTATATATTTGTTTTTTTGGTCCAGTTCCTGTTTCAGTTCAGCTGCTGTTCTTTTTAGTTCTTTGCTCTCAGAGTTCTGCTCAATATCAATTGCCTTCTCAGAACATTTTTCTGAACACCATATCAGATTCGCGTTTAGAACTGTGTGCTTGTTGAGTCTTTCCAAGCAACTTGGATGAAATATTTTATGGCATTGGGTACATAGTAAGTTTTTAACCTCTTTATTATTACAACATCCAAAATTCATCTTGTTGAGGAAGTATGTATCAACCTCCGACAATGTTGCCAATTGTGTTCTAAAGGCTTTGATTAGTGATGGCAGTGGCAGGCGGAAGAAGGCAGTGAATTAGAAAGGTTATTTAGTTACTGTCACTAGTGTCACTATCTGTCATGAAAAGTGGCGGGAATCCGGAATGTTTACACAAATTTACGATTTTCCGATGTGGTTTTCAGTGTATTTTCCGTGGTTTCGTGTCTCACCTTTATTTGTCGAGATCTGAATTTCATATAAAAGTAATGTTTTTCACTTTTTACATATATTACAATTAAACCATGTACAAAATTTTAAGAAAATCACAAACAACAACAATCACACAAACAACACGTTTTACGTAAATCAGTTTAGACATATTTCTTGTTAAGCAATTATGGTTATTACTATAAGCGTCATCATCATTAATAACAAATTGGCATGTCTAGGCTTGCGAGATTTGGTAAACTGTAGAGGACCAACCACTTCAATGCTATTGTTGCCATTTTCAGATCTCCTATCGAGGCCGTATACATTGATAGAAACATTCATTAAGATTTATAATA
The DNA here is from genome assembly GCA_030620095.1 of Kuschelorhynchus macadamiae. Taxonomy (NCBI): domain Eukaryota; kingdom Metazoa; phylum Arthropoda; class Insecta; order Coleoptera; family Curculionidae; genus Kuschelorhynchus; species Kuschelorhynchus macadamiae. Next base: position 133,338 of record JAUTXW010003222.1, read on the forward strand.
ACCGAAATAACCTGACGAAAAAAATGTTTCCCCCTAAGGGGATTTGTACAGGGTCTTTCCGTATATTTTGACACCCATCTAGACAGTTTATTATTCAAGATAGAGGAAAATGTTGAATATAAGTTATTTGGTTTTACCACAACTATCAGATTGTGTCAACAAAATAAACAAAAAACAACTGGAAAGTAAAAAATTGAGCATCGATTTGTTATTTTAAATGGAACACCCTGTATAACATTATTTCAATAAGTGGGCATCTTTGATACCCTTATCTATAAAATTGTCATAAGAGGCATTTTATTCCTTTCTAATGACTTTAATGTTATGTTATCTCTTTTTCTGAAACATTACTTCTTATTGCAGGGTTATAGTAAAATTTGTCGCTTGTATTTAGAGATAAAGGTATCAAACCTGGTATTTGCTCATTTATTGAAAAAATAATATACAGGGTGTTCCATTTGAAATAACAAAGTCGTTGTTCATTTTTAAACTTTCCAGTTGTTTTTTGTTTATTTTGTTGACAGATTCTGATGGTTCAGGTAAAACTAAATAACTTTTGTATTCAACATTTTCTTCTATCGTGAATTACAAATTCTGTAAAGGGCTGTCAAAATATACGGGAGAACTCTGTACCAGTAGATTGCTGCAAAATTACTTTATTACACTCCATACACCTAAGTTCTAGGTAATATATATCGCAAAAACTTTTAGGTAGAAAAAGATTCAATGGCAGTTCCGCAACTCCGCAATTCTTATTTTTTAAAAAATGCTTTCTATGGGACCACTGCAGCACTTCTCGGAAGACTTCCCGAAAAACGCTAATTCTTAATAACTTAATCACAGAAAGACATTTATGTAAACAGTGTCTTTAATCTAATACCACATGTATAATCTTTATTTACTGTCTGAACAAGTAGCCTTTGTGTCCTTTGCATATGAAATTTTATCAAAATCATCGTACCAGTATTATAAAAGTGCGCCATTTATAAAAAGATAAAATGGTATGTTTAGGGGGTGTGTACCTCAGGGTGATACGAAATTACTTTTTTGGTTAATTACATTCCATACACCAAATTTCAACGTAATTGAAGCATTTCAGCATTTCAAATTTATTAACTCTTAGGTAGAAAAAAAATCAAAATGGCGCTCTTCCGGCACTACCCTGAAAATTTACTGAAACGTTCATCCAAATTGGTCAAACCATCCTGAAGTAATCCGAGTATATAAATACAAAAAATATATAAGAATTTATAACCTCCTTTGTAGTCGGCTAAAAATTTAAATTTATTAATCCCATTATATCTCTTCTGCTGAGTGAGTTAGTGTTTACGAGGTTTCTTTCATATCGTAGGAATCTATTAAGAAATAGTTTTTCAAAATTCAACTTAACAAAATAATGAATAGGAATCATATGTGTTCTTCCTTTTTTTACAATAACTCATCACTTAAATGAGATTCTAAAATAAGAATTCATTAAGCTCTTTTAAGAGGTAGCCGTGGCACGGTGGTCGGATATTCGGCCACTGGTGCCCGGGTCGTGGGTGCGATCCCTAAATTTAGGTTAGATCATCCGCCATCATCTCATTTACGAGAGTAAGTGGGCTGGATAGAGACAGTTGGTGCATATGCACATTTTTAGTACTTAATAAAGACCGCACTGTAATCCGAGAATAGATAGCTCGAGGGTGGGTGTCGGTCAGGGGTCGAAGAAGTGACCGAGGACCGCGGTTCGAATTCCACATTAAGCTGTAGGTCCCGTTCAGTTAAGCCTATCGCGGAAAAGAGACGGTAATATTTAATATAATTAATAATAATATAACAACAAAAAAAACCCTTTTTATTCCTTTAAGAGGTGGAATTAAAAAAAATCAGTAATGTATATCTAGATAATTATTTTTAAACATAATTGATGAGAGAATCGTCTTAAAATCCTTTTTTAGGTAAACGGGTTTTTTATACACGCATTTCACTCCTATAAGGCTTGAATTTCAAAAAACAATACTAGAAATATAAATTACTCCGAACTAGCTAATCTATAACTGCAGAAAAAAATGTTAAGGAAGAATATGTTCACCATATTTTTCCGGAGATCCTATAACATCATCAAAAATTACAGTTAAATATGTCTTTCCCTCGTATTAGAAGGGCAAAAATATTGCATAATATCCCAACCAAAACTGAAGCATTTTAATAGCCCCTATCTAATAAACTAAAAGTGATTTTATTACCTCGTACGTTTCTTGCCCTCATTGAAAATCTTTTCCTGCATTGTACCAAGTGACCAAAAAAAAATGAGTTTCTTAACTTGAAAAATCTCAGTTGCCCTGTATTTTTTACGTCATGTGAAACCTCTTTCCTTAAGATTTTCAAAAAGTGTAGTGTGATATTTTAGTTTTTAAAATGCAAGTTAGTTGTTGCTTGCGTGCTTCCATGATAAGAAAATTTCTTTCAAGACTTGCGTATTCACTGTATTTGATTGATATTATCAATTGCTTGAGCCGACGGGAAGCTGTCATTTCTCTGCTTTGGAATATTAATTTCAAAACTTTTGAAGCTGGACTGTTTATTGTGCAAAAATTATTAATTCAAAAATCCCAAACTGTGTTACTTTATTCTGAGACAAAATCAATTGTAAGTACTAAAAGATTTCGAGCAAGGTTTGAAAAGGAGCCACCATCACCCAATACAATTAGGACATACAAACAATTTTTAAGAACAGGTTCAGTGCTTCGGACCACATTTGTAAGAAACTTAAATTATCCTACTTATCTAGGGAGGCTTGTTGTTCAATAAGTTTTAAGGGCCCATAACTACAGAATTTCGGTAAGAAGAATGGATAGCGTGCTTATAATGCTTGAATGCTTATAAAATTCAAACTTTTCAAAAATTGCAGCCAGTACATGACGAAAAGAGGTTCACTTGTGAGACATTATTAGATCTCAAATATCATAATTATCATGTCTGATGAGGAGACGTTCCATTTAAGTGCACGTTTTAACAAACATAACTCTAGTATTTGGGGTACTGAAAATCCTCGAATTTACAATAAGGTTGAGAGGGACTCTCCTAAAGTTAATGTGTGGTCTGCTTTTTCCCGAGAAAAAATTATGGATTCTTCTTTTTTAATGAATCAAAAATTACAGGTGAAATCTATACCGACATGCTAGAATTGTCATCAACAATTACAGGAAGATGAAATTGTTGGAAGTGCCAAGACGAGGCCCCACCCCATTTTTCTCTTATAGCCAGGAAATTTGTGGAGCGCGCTTTCTCCGCAGGTGGATTGAAAGAGACGGTCGGATACCATGGGCACCCCATTTACAGGACTTAATTGTGCCCGATTTTTTTTATGGGGCTATGTTAAAGATAGGTTCTAACCCCATGCCACATAATCTTGAGGAGCTGAAGAGGAACATCCGTGGTGTTAGTGAGATTCCGCAATAAATGTCTGTTGTCTTTAAATAAATCATTATTTAGAAGTGTTAACCTGGTTGTTGTTAACAATTTTGAATTTTAACGCTTGCAAAGCATACATTATTATTGAAATTAGAAATAAAAAGATTCATTTACTAGACGATTTACTTGGTTCTATCAAATATGCTTGAAACTCTATGGTTTCAGTTAAAGTTCAAACCGCATCCTTTTATCACTTTTACTTTATTTGATATAGGTTTTTAAAATGCTACAGTTTTGGCTGGGACACATTATATGTAAAGCTTCTGTACAATTTAATAGAAACATGTTGCAACAAAAAAGTGAATTTGTTCTGTAAAAAGACAGATAAAAAAGTTATTAAAAAAGGAAAAATTGAGAAAGAACGAGGCTTCAGTCTGATTTAGTAAGTAGTACGCTGCTATTGTTGGAGTGGAAAAATTGTACGTAATCTGTATTAAGCTAAAAATAAATTTGGTTTTTAAATCAGGTTTAATACAGGGTGTGGACAATTTTGATATTTATACCGAAATTCCTAAACCGGCCGTAGAAAGTATCTCCAACAATAGTGGCGATTTACTGAAATCAAACTGATAAAACCTCATCCTTTTTTAACATTTCATTTTTTAAAAACTTTTTTATCTGCATTTTTACAGAAAATATTTACTTTTTTTGTTCCAACGTGTTTGTAGGGAATCTTAGAGAAGCTTTATATATTATGCAATATTTTTGTCTGTGAGAGTAACTTGAAATAAAAAAAATGGAGTAGAGCTGAATTTTTAATATATCATTTCTGCTTGTTAGAAAGGTAAAAATCTAAGTAGACGTGCCTCCATCTGTCTTCGCCATCTTGAAAAAAGTTTGGAATCTATTTATCTCATTTCCTCTTCGTCGGAAGAATGAGGAAGGATATTATAGAGCTTAACATTATGTCTGAGATCAAACTGCGAATTAAAGGCGATTTAAGTGAACTTTTGAAATGGCAATGCAGAAAAAATATTTAACAATTTTATATTTGCAAAAAAAGTATTAATACTTGACATTTGGAAAAAACGTATGTTTGAAAACTTTGGCTCCCTCTAATTTTTTTCGGAATTAACTACACAGCGTTCGGCTTCGGACAAAAAAATTGTTTTCATTTCCGGTGACGAACAGGCAACGAGATAAATCGATTCATACATTATATCAAAATGACTGTGAAGAAACACATAGGTTGAGATACGCCATCTTGGGATTTTAGCTTTTTATCCACCAGAAACAACATATTAAAAATTCAGCCCTACTCCAATTTTTTTGATCCCCCCCTCTATTATTGGATTAACTGCAGTAATATACATCCAAAATAACTGTCTGATTTGACGATTTTTATTCAATTTGAGCCTGGTTTTTCGAATTTTGACTCATTTAGTTTGTTTTGGTGAGTCCATTTTTTTACCATCGAGACGATCTATCGGTTAGTATAGCCCTCGGGTTGGCGTTTATTTGATTTGTTTTGACGAGTCTAGTACATTACCGTTAATATTTTAAAGATATTTTTGGACTTAAAACTGCAGTGACGGCTAGTACTCTAAAATTTAGGGTCGGCCAATCAAGGGCGGTTTTACGGTGAGGGGGTAATGAGGTAATTACCCCCCCCCCTTCCCCCAGACCGGTCAAACATGTGTAATTTACATATTTTTACGTGAAAATTACGATTAAAGACTTGGCTAGGAAACAGTATAGCACGAGAGCGACCTGTTGCATATCCTTAGAGTATTAATGTAAATATAAACAATATAATTAATAAATTTCCTGCAGGAACAAAAATGGACGTTTTTCTATAACTGTTTATTAGAGGCTTTTTTTTTCACTTATTCATGTTGTTCTCATACCATTTACAATAAAATATATTAACAAACTTTTTGTTTTAATTTAACCCCCCTCCCCCAGAAAGGTTTGGTGCCGCGACCAAATATGGTCAAATACTAGTCTTATTATTTTTCGTTTATTTCTTCAATGATAATTAGGTAGGCACCAACCTTTATATAGTAGATCTAGGCTAGAGTATAAATTTAATAAATAAGAAAAAAATGTTAGTAAAAGGTCAGTCAATTAATTTCTTGATATTTTAATGTATCTTGCCTCAAGAGGGAAATAAAATAGATGCCAAAGTGAAAGCTACATAGACAACCAAAAAAGTATATTGTCCAGCAAGAACCACGATGCGTCCGGCCGACCTATAAAACAAATTACAAATGATATTTTAAAATATTCACTTAACATTTCATCACTACATTTAAACATGTAACGATGTTGGGTGATATAAGCTACGACGAACGTTATAGCATGGGGATGTACGCGAACGTACTACGTACCGCGTGAATTAATAGATGAAGTCTGTCATGTGAGATGATGTAATCGGCTGGCCGAGCCACCGTCTATAATAAATATATTAGAATATCTGTGGACGGTGACCCACGGACTGCTGTTAATGGCGTTATTTGTATGTTAGTGAAGCAACGATAATAGGGATACCTACCTATTTTGCTATGTGCCCAGGAAATATTAAACTACATTTTGGTTTTGTGCGTTTTTAGGATGTTTGCAAAATTATTTTTGAAAAATATTTACCTACTTTTTTAAAAAGAGAATTTTCTCTGTATATTTTGCTGGTAGGGCCGACCATGCCGCCGAAGAGCCGTAACTGCTTAAGAGTAAAAAAAATAATAAAGTATAGTTTTCAACTATATCACAATTTTTAACGAGAATGAAAATGGAAAACAGCCATAAAATATTTTACTGAATTTTTAAAAGTTTTGGATTATGAAGAAACCTTACTACAACTAAAATTAAAATCTAGAATTAAACTCAGTCATTGCAAATCTTGTCCAGTAGATTCTTTCTGCATTAGGTAATATTAAGATAATTATTATACATTTTTTATTGTATTTTCCCGTTAGTGTAGCGTCTGCAAAAATATAGTCTGTTAGCGTTAAACAGCGTTTTTGTTATTTACATTGTTTATCTCGTTTCACCAAACATTCACTAATTACTGCTTGGTTTGAAAGTTTTATTCTAAAAAACTTTTCTAAGTTTATTTAATTGTTTTATATATTATATTATACTTTCGTTCGTTTTTTTCATTACGTCTGTTTAGTTCGTGTTTATATATAAAGTCCTAATATACTTTTAAACATTCATAACAAAAATTCGTTGTTTTACCTCTCTTTAAAGTCCGTACTTAAATTCAGTTAGACTTAAGAAACTGCGAATTCCCAGGACTAAATTTTTCATATGCTTTAACACCCATCGTCACACAAAATTACCTCTTCAATGATTAGAAGCTAAATCCACCACTGAGTACAAATACAATTTAGATTAGAAATGAATAATGCGAATTATTGTATTGTGCAATTTTCCCCACTAATGTAGCTAGGTTTAGCAACATTTTATCAATATTAGTATATTATATTAAAGGTAAAACCCGGTGTAGAAAAGGGCTACTAGTGGTAAATTAAGAATTTAACAAGCCAGTTAGGGAAAGCATTATTATTTTTGCAATACGTCTTGATAATAAAGAAACAAATATTCTTCATAAATAACTTTTGTTTTTTTGTTTTAGTCGTGATGATACAATTCAAACTCCAACTGTTATACTGGAGCGGCTCGAAAATTCAGAAGTAAATTGCAGAAAAACTAGAAATTCGCCATGGAACGAGGAGAGCGGCGATCTACAAGAAAATGAAAATATACCAAATAATATAAATAACAAGTCTGCAAGGAGAAAAAAATCTAGAAGCAAGTCGCCCAATCTTAGCGCCAAACGCAAGCGAATAAATGAAAATAGTTCGCTTCAAGATAAGATTAGAGAAGTTCAAATAAGATTATCAAATTATAATCCAGACATTTTGGAGATCAAAAAAGAATCTCCAAAGGATTGGTAAGTCGTTTATTTTTAGTATTTGTAGTACATTTCAAAATAGCGGAGTTCATGACTAAAAGCATATACTTCACTGATTCAAAACTAATGTGAAATTTGAGTGCAATTTCTTAGATTTCCACTTCATTTAGATGATCATAATTTTAAAACAAAATCATTAGTTTGCGAACGGTTTTGAAGGCATATTTGTATCTGGTTAACATTTTTGTGGTATTTGAGTTTTAAGAAACTCTTTGATTAGGGATATATGAAGGTTAGAACAAAAGAAGTATTTTACATCAATTCACAAATAGAAATTATTTTTGATTTTAAGTGTATAAACTTAATAATTGGGATATTAGAAAAAAACTAATTGCTCAAATTTTTTATTGAATTGTCTTTTTAAGTATTTATTTTTCCTAAAGATATGCATTTTCTATTTTGCAATTATAAACACGTCTTTTAGTAAAAGGGGGCGAAAAGGAACATTTTTCAACTAATTTGATCTAATTCAAAAAAGGGTGATTTTTTTTGCTGGTTTAATGTCATAAAAAGTCCTATCTTGACAAATATATCATTTTCTTGATGCTGGAAGTTTTTTTTTCTGTTTTTAGGAAAAAGACGCCATATACAAAATACAAATTCTTTATTTTTTTAAAAACTGCAAAACATATTTTATAAAAATTAAAAATAAACTCTATTTCTTACACTAAACAGTCTTTTCATAGTCATTGGTATCGATTCCGCTAAAACTATAAATGCCTCTTCTTTCGGTCCAAATAACAAGTTTTTTTATTATTTGGTTATAACAAAAAATACTTGTATCTTCTACTCGAGGAAATATATAAACCGCACCCATTTTTCCTTTAGAAGTTGGCTTTTGACGCAAAAAAGTTGCTTCTAAAATATCCTCAGTCAGTGATGTTACTTTTCCGATATAAACTCTCTCTTTAATATCTGCACTCTTTTTTACAACTGGGAATCTAACTAATAGACAATCTCCTATATTTATATGACAACCGATGTTTTCTCCTATATTATTATCACCATCGTTGTTATTATCTACAAAATCTACATTAATATCACTACCATTATTGTCACCGGAAAAAATCTTATCACTTTTTTTAAATGTTCGGAAGTCCGTCTTCGACATCACTAGACTTATGACTTAGGATTTGATCATCATCAGTATCAGAGGACGCTGGTATCACATCTTTGTCGTTAATCACAGATTGTGAGCTACTCGGGTCAGAGTCGAAGGCCAACTTTTTCCTGCTGCTATGTTTAATTTTGATGCTCGAGGTCTTCTGGTTTTACCTGTATCACCGTATCGCATTTCTTGCAAGAGATCTATAAAAGAGTCGTTTACAGCTTCTACTTCATCTTCTCCCATTCTGTGGTCTAGGGGCAGTTTAAGACCTCTTCTTTGTTTAAAGGCACAATGCCTGCTTTTTTGAACCCTGAAACGATATTCTTGGAGGCATTTGGAATTATATAACCCACTAGTCGTTTAAACAACGATGGGAATACTGATTTAAGGATTGATGATTCCTTCCTGGCATCAGTTTTTTTTTAGTGTAGCAAAATTTGCCTCCAAGCAATCTTGAGAAGCCTAAAGAATACTAAATCTAATGGTTGCGTTAAATGCGTTGAATTTACTAAGTTATCACCAATCAAAATTTGGGATCCTCGAGTTTGTTTAAATATGGAACAGCAACCACGTGCACCCAGTCTTCGAAGGTGTTCATATCGAACCATCCTGATGCAGTTTCATTATAACGGGTTTCTCGAGGACCTTTAACTCCCCAGGGAGAATAAATATGTTGCGCTTTATAAACAACATAAAGTGTCAGTAATTTGCCATCGCCAGAAGCAGCAAACATTATAGACGTAGAACTTTTTGTTGTGTTGATCACTCTTTCAGGGTGTTTACATCACCTGTGTGTGTTTTCTTTTGCCTAAAAAAATATTTGTTGTAAAATGGGAATTTTTGTGAATTTCGAAACTTACCAACATCATCAGCCAAATTTGTTTCTTCATAATTAATAATGTTGCTAGCTGGGACATCACGCAGATATTCTTCCAGGTTATTAAAATATTGATCAATGATTGATGTATTCACTCCTATTTAAAAATATGCACTTTATTACAAAAAAAATCGATGTCCCAAATTACCAAATATTTTTTATAAAACAAAATCATATTGTCAAATAGAACCAACTGGGCTAACAATATACCAAATTTCAATTATATTTACTTACATTTTCTATTTTCCCCCAACAAAGTTTTTTAAACCAGAAAAAATCTTGTTTCCTACAGCTCATTTTTGACAGGTGACAATTTAAGAAATGACAGTTGACTAAGTTTTCAATGTTGTCAACCGAAAGAACAAACATTTCTGGTCTTTTTGCCAGCTCAATCGATTTTGTTGATAAAATCCAAGAAACCTGATAATTTCTCAAAACATTTTACCGAGTTTTGTTCCTTTTTACCCGTAGGTTCCTATTCGCCCGCTTTTACGGTACATAAAGTAGTGTCGTCCTGGTCCGTCCTCTTTTCGGCACTACTTTTTTTTTTCTCTGCATTGCTAAGTCATGGTCATCTCGAATTTGAAACTGGTTACATCTAATTGAAAAACAAAAATGGTGAGCATGTAATTGCCGCTTTTAGCATGCAGTGTTACCAACTTAAATATTTCCAACAGTAAATATGTTTTTTTTAAGATATTGCTTTTTTAAAATATAGTTCACAGAATAGGAAAAATAGTATACAATACTCGTTTCATAAGACATTTACCCCCGTATTCACTAAAAAGGTTTAATAATTGGACCAGACCAGACCTTAATTGATATGGTAACTAAATTTTTTAGTTTACCAGTTGTGTTTTGCTTATGTCACTATCATTTTGTAATTTAGACTTTTAGAAAAATTATTTGTTTAAATGTTGCTTATGTCATTTTAAACATATAACTGTCAAATTAGACATGCTGCTACCAGCTAGTAAATCTTTTGAATTCTGGCTCATTTGGTTTGTTTTGGCGAGTCCAATTTTTTTACCATCGAGCTGGTCTAATCAGTTAGTATAGCCCTCGGGTTTGGGTCTATTTAGTTTGTTTTGACGAGTCCAATACATTACCAGTAATATTTTAAAAATATTTTTAGACTAAAAAATAAAAAAACGATAACGTATAGTTTTTAACTATAATATATCACAATTTTTAATGTTGAATGTTAAATTTTATATTAAATTCTGCATATTTTTCGTATAATATATCATGTTTCTCAAAAATTACCGGTTTTTGAAATATAAAAGAATTAGAATTAGGAAATACTACGATTTTTCAGATATAATTGCTTATCTTTTTAAATACCAGCTGCTACCTAGAGATAAAGGTTGATTTTTCGAATGTCATGACATTGAGGTTTGAAGTTTGATTTACTGCTTGACACATTTTTATTTTGTGCTAATATTCTCCAAAACATTTACGAAATGAGATAAAACATTTTACATAGTTTTTAAATTCGGTTTACTAAATTTGGAAATAACATGGTAAAACCTATAATTTGTAACCTAAATGAAATGCTCTGCGAGTCCCCTATTAACCTCGTCACATTTATCGTAAATTTTATCTTGGCGTTTCAGTGCTTTTATAATTACTTCGTACTCATTTTCGTTTAAATTTCTTATTTATTTAACAAATTTTCTCTGAATTTCTCCAATATCATTATTTATTTCTCCATTATGCCCCAAAATGCCGCACCAAACTTGTAATGAGGATCGTCCTTAAAAAGCTTGTGGACTTTCATCAGACCAAATATGGCAGTTTTCCCGATTCTAAATCGCCTCATCGGTGCATAACATTTTATTGAAATAATCTGTAACTTAATTAAGGCTTACTCTTATAATTTGAACAAATTCTCCCTTTTCTCATTCGTCATTTAATTGTTGGTACTTGCCTTGCTTTTTCAGTCACCCTGTGTACATTAAAATATGAAAAAGCAGATCGAATCAAACAACTTTTGTTTTGAACATTTTTTTATAATTTCAAAAATAACCGGTATATTTCCGTTTAAAGAGTATGTGTACTGTTAATTAATTTCGACAAAACACCCCATGCTTTTTGGCATAATCATTGACTTGTCAAGGGTAAATTATATTATTTTGTACTTTTTAGTGCGTTACTGAAAAAAGTGTGTTTTTTTAGTTTTTTTTAAACTATAATTTATTAAATAGACTAATTTTTTGATTATTTTAGCTATTTTAATGACAACTTTAAAAAAATTGTTTGAAATGTTTGTTTTCCAATTGTTTATTTTACTTCAGGGGAATATCAGTTAATTTTTTCAGGTCGTATTACGGTTTTTTTATTATCTTAAATTAGGGTTGCTTATGCTTTTAAACTGTTTTTCTTAAAGTAAAATTGTTAAAAAAAATAAAACTTGTTTTTTTTCTGATAAAGCAAGTGCTTTATATATACAAATCTTAAACGAACCAACTAGAATAACATCGACTGCAAACACGCTAATCGACCCAATTTTTGTAAACTACCCCGACTTAATTGAATGTTGCGGCACTATCCCGACAGATGAGATGTCTGATCACAATCTTGCATACGTGGATCTGAACCTGAAATCAGTTAAACCCCCACCTAAAATAATTAAATACCGATGTTTTAAAAAATTTGATTATAATAATTTTTGTGTAGATTTGAATAATCTTAATTGGGACACACTTTATACAGGTCGCGAAATAAATAATAAAATTAATATATTTAACGAACACTTATTACAACTGGTTGAAAGGCATGCCCCTTTAAACCAGCTCGAATTATTTAGCCAAAAGCTTGGCTTGGTTAACTGACGAAACCAAATTGATAAAAAAACTTAAATCTAAAGCGCTGCAAAGATATAAGAAAAATCCTACCGAATTAAATAAAAATTTATATAAGCAGTTGCGAAATCAATCTGTCACACGTGTAAGACGCGCAAAAAAACAATATTTTGAAACTATCTGAGCGGAAAATAACTCTTATAAGACTTGGAATACATTAAGGGATCTCAACATACGTACGAGTAAAAGTTACAATTTGCCACATCATTTGTCCAATCCTGAAGAGATAAATAACTATTTTGGCTCCTTTTTACCAAATGTTTCCTATAAAGGTAAGAATAAAATTGCATTCTACAAAAATAATAAATTTAAACAGGATTATCATTTTAACTTTAGACTTACTACTCTTGATCAGATAAACACTACCATCCGAGCCATAAAAACAAATTGCTGTGTTGTAGACAATATCTCCATAAATATGATTAAATATTGTAGTCCATTTATAGATATCTATATTTTACATATCATTAATTCCTGCATAGAGCAAAAATATTTCCCCGATTCTTGGAAGATTGCCATTGATACACCACTAGCTAAAAATAACAACCCTAACATTTTCTCGGATTTACGGATTATCAGTATTCTCCCTGTACTTTCTAAAATTTTAGAAAAAATTCTACACGATCAAATGTTTTCTTTTTTTACAAATAATAACATTATTCCAGACAACCAATGCGGATTTCGAAAAAATTTCTCCACAGCCACCGCTCTGGCATCGGTCACAGACGAGGTCATTGGGGCTTATGATAGGGGGAACGCCAGTTTAATCGTTCTTTTAGATTATTCAAAAGCATTTGATACCCTCGATCATGGGCTCTTATGCGCTAAGGTACAATACTATGGTTTTTCTATTGAGTCGGTGAATATGATATCGTCGTTCCTGCGCAATCGCTCTCAGAAAGTTTCAGTGGATAATGTTTATTCGCATATAATTAATTTAGTATCCGGCATACCACAAGGATCGATATTATCACCCCTACTATTTATTAATTATACCTCATATATTATTACTTCTACTAGATTCTGTCAGTGACTGCTTACGCAGACGATACCCACTTTATTGCAGCTTTGATGTCACCAATTTAGCTGAACTGGTAGATCACATTAATTCTGATCTAGAAACCATACGATCATTGTCTGAAATACATAAACTCATGTGTGTAGCTAATAAAATAAATAAATAAATTTTAAAAAGCAGAGCTAATATTTTGTTAGGGGTTGTGAAGCTTCCTTAGTAGAATCAGCAAAGAATCTAAGAGTAATATTAAACGAATACCTCCGCTTTAAACAACACATAAAAAATATTAATAAAAAAGAATTTGGTTCTTTAAAACTTATTTTTATTAATAGACATTTTCTAGACTTCAATCTTAAAAGAACACTTTGCGACAGTCTTGTACTTTCTCATTACTCTTAATGTGACTTTATCTATATGCTATGTCTTTTGGAGATCGAAAAAAATAGGATATAAAAAATGCAGAATTCTTGCTGAAGACTGATTTATAGAATTAGGAAGTTCGATCATATATCTCATAAGATTAAAGAATGCCAATGGCTGAACATGAGAAATAGGTACAGTTTTCATCTCGGCAATTTTATGCATAAACTCTTAACTGTATCAAATACTTCTAAAACTCTAAAAAAAGTTTGTACCACGAAGCAATATTCACAGTAAAAATATTTATTTTAAAAACATATTTACCATGCCTCGTCATAGAACTGCTATGTTTCAAAGATGTTTTAGTTACAACGCTATAAAACTGTATAATTCTATTCCGGATGAATTTAAGCTATTTAACATAAATAAATTTAAATATAAATTTCGTCACTATTTACTAAATAAGCAATGACCGACCTATAAGTTATTTTTGCGAAGTCGTTCATGCTGTGGGATCGCGCGGGATGCACTTGCTAGTGGGGTTATATTATTTTTTCATCCATCTATTGTAAAAACTGTTGGAATGATGTCTTATTTGAATCGGAGAGATGACCATGTTGATCATTTGGTTGAGTAAGAGTTCGCCAAGCTCACTATTGGTTTGTCTTCTTTAAATATTTTTTTTATATAAACTTTTGTACTTATTTTTTAAGATGTAATCTGCTTTTCGAAATAAAAGTCTTTATTATATATATATATATATATATATATATATATATATATGTATATAAATATATATATATATATATATATATATATATATATATATATATATATATATATATATATATATATATGTATATAAATATATATATATATATATATATATATATATATATATATATATGTATATAAATATATATATATATATATATATATATATATATATATATATATATATATGTATATAAATATATATATATATATATATATATATATATATATATATATATATATATATATATATATGTATATATATAAATATATATATTTATATATATATTTATATATACATATATATATATATATATATATATATATATATATATATATATATATATATATATATATATATATATATATATATATATATATATATATATATATATATATATATATATATATATATATATATATATATATATATATATATATATATATATATATATATATATATATATATATATTTATATATATATACTTAAAGTGAAAATAATTTCAGTTTTGCAGATATTCGCTTTCGGCTAATTTCGTGTAAGAAATTCTACATTTGTTCTCCCCCTTCTATATATCAGATCACAGCAACTCTTTAAAAATTTTAACAAAATATACGCTTCCAAAACTGCAAACAATCTATTTTTTAAAAGTTATGGTCATTTAAATTGAAGTTGCATTTTAAAAAATTGCACTTGAATTGTACAGTAGTTCATTTGCATCTTGATAATCATAATTATTTGTTTATTCTCAACATTCTCAATCAACTATATAAGTTCATTACAGGGAATACTAACAATATTAATATTATAACAAACTAATAATTATGAAAAATATTAAATAACAAGATAAATAATATTAACACAGTCAAAATTATTTTTTTTAAAACCACGTTTTGATAAAAATATTTTTTTACTTAATTTTTTAATTATATTAAAGTTTTTATACTGCGTAAATGTATTGGTAATTTATTATATATTAATATACCACTATATAATAAAGATTTTTTTGTAAAATTGCTTCGAATGTCAATTGTATTTAATAAATTTGTTTGTCGTGTGTCATGTTTATGTATAGTATGCCTTTTTTCTAAATCTATATTAAATAATTTATCTTTTGTCAGTATTAAATGAATTAAAATGCATTTTTTTAAGTTATAAATATGGTTAGTATCTAAATAGCCAAATTTTGTATATACATTTATTGTTGGTTCTAAGAAAGGAAGTTTATACATTTAATAATTTTATTTTGTAAACAACATAAAAGTTTTATTGTTTTTAAAGTAGCAGATCCCCAAACTGAAATCAAATATTGCAATTTAGGATATATTAATGCAAAATAAATAATTTTCATAAATTTTACTGGTATATTACAACGAATTTTATATAGAATTCCTACTAGAGAAGACATACTTTTTCCAGTTCCAAAAATTTAATGCACCTACTATAATTAATATTTTTTTGGTTGAATTTAATTGGTTTTATTTGATTACTTATATGATTGTTGCTTATAAACATAAAAGAAGGTTTTTCGAAATTTAGTTAGTTTATGGCATTTTCTCGAATACCAATATTCTAATTTTTTTTAATAAAATATTAATTGTGTTCAAATCTTTGCGTAAGTCTAAGTCTAAGATAGAACATTAGAATATCAGTGATAATATTAATAACTGCAGTCTCTGTATCCCTAGACTTTGGAAACCCATATTGACTACTGAATAGTATTCAATTTCAATCCAATGGAACCATTTTTTTCGTGTTTTTCTTTAATTAGGCGTGGGCTGGTTGTCGGACGATATTCGTCGCTCTAACATTCACTATATTCCTGCATTAAATCTGTTACTTCACTGATGTTTGCTGCTTTTTTATTTTCTTCTGTCCGAATCTTTTTGCTATGAGTCATGTCATGATACGTTCCCAAGAACTGCTGATAGTTAATTTATGTAGTATTCAAAATCTCTTTAGAAAACATCTGTTCAGAATTATAGTATATTGTTGTGTTTGTGGTATGTCCTGCTGAACGTTGGGTTTTGCTCATTCGGTATTTCTTTTTTGGAATTTGAAGTTTTTATCCCTGCGTATCATTTGTCAACTTTTGTCAACTTTCGTCTATTCAGTCGGTTATCCACCCCTATAATTGAGTTATTTGTTCTGGTAACAGGATGGGTTTTTTTTTAAATATTACAGACTGTCTCTCTAACCATTAAAAAAAGGGAAATTTTAAGCTGTCACTAAGGAGTTATGTTATGACTGTGGATTATTTTTATAAACCAATAACACGTAATGAATTGTGGCATACCCAAAAACTGTATTGTTTAAAATGGCAAATACAATTTGCAAAACAATCTGCAAACAAATAAATGGTAGGTGGTCAGATATTTTCTACATTTTTATAAAAAAAAGAACAATTCTCTAATTCTTATTAAAAAGGTTGTAATATTTTTTATTTAAACATTATTCAGTATAAATTTATCTTACCGTTAGTTTACAATAGTGAGCGAAATCCTTAAAAATATTTTTCATCATTATATAAGATAAAACATTTTAGTTAGTATAGCTCTCGGGTTTAGCTCAATGCTTTCTCAAATTTAAATTAGGAATACATCAGCATTATGTATTCGTAGCGTGTTAAAGCAGTAATTATTATTTAACATTATTAGGATTCGAATAATGTAAATTACGTTTCTTTGCTATTTTTATTGGCATTGACGATTAAAAAGATAAGGGGAAATAAGGGAATAAAGGAGCGAACAAAGTGGGAGGTCCTTGGTATTTGCAAGTTAGTGAAGGGGTGCGTGTGGGTCGATGCTCGTGTTTCCCTGTCAGGAATGACTTAAGGACGATACAATGGATGATAATTCTTTTAACATAAGACTAGAATACGTGGTAGTATCTGGAAAACATAGACAGATCGCCCACAATTTATAATATTGCGATGCTGTAGTGATGCAAGCTTCCTTGTGATGTTTGGATATTATCAATCGGGCGAAAAGCTCTTTGGATAGAGTCAAGGATATCAGTGGCGGCTCGTAGTGAATTATATTGGGAGGTTAATAACAAATTTAAAAATGGGCATACTTAAAATAAAAATAAATATCTTATCTCTAAATTGAGCTTTCGAAAAACCCCTGGATTTTCAGACAAAGCCGTTTCATCATGACCACGTAGTGCCAGCTCGAATGCCCACAAAATTTTACGCAATCTATAATTTTGTTTAAAATATAACGATTTTTAGATACACTTTCATTAAAATCTCTAAGGGATTTTCTAAAAGCTGTATCTAGCTGAGTGCGAATATCAACACTTCCGACCGTAGCATAGTTCACCCAACATTTCATGTGATCTGCAGAAAACGCATGTTTTTTTATTTTTTCTTTTAAGTGTTTTAAGTCTTTAACACAGGTTTTGCACCATAAAGAGTCCGACGAGTCATTATAAAACAACAAACAAACATAACAGTAAACTGAGTTAGAGACTTCACAACCACATATCCAGTTAGTTAAATCGTACATACTTTTGCGAAAGTTTCGATGAACCTCTTTATTATTGGTAGTTTTTACTAGTTTGTCGTATACTAAGTTCTGGCAAATTGCCACCACTTACCTTGATTTCGGTTATTTTCTCAAAACTAAGTTCGTTAGCACTCTTTAGTTGTTTAAATTTTTGCACTACCGACATTTTATTTCATCTACATTCATAACTCAAACATAGGCCACCTTCAAATTGCACAATTGAAAATAAGCACTTTTTAGTTGTTTATTTTTTTGCAGTAGTCACTATCAACATTTTATTTCCTGTATATTTCCAACTCACATATGGATCATAAAAATAAAAAAATATATATTACAAAAAACAGTATATAAATCAATTTTTATCGATTAAAAATGTCCGAAACAATATCGAGTTAGAATATCGACCGAGCGACCTCTGAACAATTGAACTTCCGCATGCCGACGAGATGCCGCGATCGATCGATCGAATTATGAGAAGAGACCGGCTGATCACCCAAATCGGGATTTCATATTCCATTTGCTATCACGTTCGGCTGTCGCTCGGTAGCTGTGAAATTTTCGGGTACTTTCGTCAAGCTTTAAGGTAATCAGGACAATTCGGACTGCCCAGCCTAGCTTAGTATAGCGTATTTTATTATGCCTAAGGAACGCAACAAGACCATTCGAACCGCCGCGCGCGGCTAATAGTGTAGTGTATTTAACTTTTCCCAAGGTTCGCGTTTTATTACAACTATTGTGTAAAGGGTATACCAGTTGGAAGAAAAGTACTTTCAAGCTCGAACAAAGAAACCCAGTTTCTTCACAGCTGCTGTGGCAATTGAGATGATGTGATCATGGTAGCGAAGATCATTCTAAAATGTGATACCAACTCGGCTAAAGAAATCTTTGGCTTCAAGCATTTGATTATTCATTGAGAGTGGGTATTCGGAGATCATTTGTGAGATAGTAAACATGATTGTGTCTCAGTGGCGTTAAACTGGACAAGGTTATTTGCTCCCCATTCTACGATTTTATGAGGCCCTTGGTTAGGGATAAAGTAATTAAAGTTTTGCAGATAGGTTTGGGAAATTTTATATTTGAGTGGAGTATACTATCGACAGCAGAGCTGTGAATAGAATTGTTGGCTGAAGAAAACAGATAATTGATGTGCAGGAGGAATAGGATAGGTGTCAATACTTTTTTAGGACTTTAGCTAAATACTTTCAAAGCCAGAGCACTTTTTTTAGGTGTTTTCGGAATACGTCATATCTTTTTAACCCGGAAGGTGATTTCGTGTTGTATGCCAAAGCTGTTACTGATGGAAGGGGGGAGTGAAGAAGGAGGATTAAAGTACAATTTGCGGCGAATTGTTTTGCACAATGTTCAGCTTTTGTTTTAAACGTGGAAACGATTTCAATATCACAAGTTAGGGAAGGAAAGGAGCTCTGGCAGAAGTTTTGATTAACATTTTTGACAAGCAACCAAAAGGATTGGCTGTCATTTTGGCAAGAAAGAACTTTGCTTTTTATGAGTGTATTGAAGGCATTTTTAGCTTGTCGATTTACTGAAGTAGGGTTCTTAAGGAAATTGTTATGAGTACGGATTATTGTAGTGCGTGAGTGGCAGTGGCGGCTTGCGGGTGAAAAAGTAAGTGAAGTGCAAATGAAGCAAGAAAATATCGCAATAATTTTTTTCCAGAATTTTTTTATATGTGGAGGAGGTAAAATATTTTTTACGACTTACCTAAATTTTGTATACTAAATCAATATTCCTATCCTTCATAGCAGCAAGTTTATTTATAATATCCTTATAAAATGGATGAGTTGCCCTAATCTCCAGAAATTCCTTTTGAATTGAAATATTGCCAAGATAAGTAAGTCTTTCTTGAGATATTGTATTTCTTAAATAAGTTTTTACACGTTTGAAGCAAGAAAAACTTCTTTCCACTGAAGCACTTGTCGACGGTATTGTCAAAATAAGGGAAAACGATTTATATGCTTCGGTAAAAATACATTTATTTTTATTAATTTTTTTTCACTTGCTCTTGCAGCGATATATTCCAATTACTCTCATTGGCAAAAATAAGACCAAGCTCATTTTTAAGTCGTTGACTTTTTGAAAATATTTCCCCATATAACTGTAAAAAATTTTCAAACGGGCCAGTCGGAAAATTTAAACTATATTCGGAAAATTTAGCAGAACTTGCCAAACATGAAAATGTAAGTTTTTCACAATCTTGAAATCTTAGTGTCATTTCCATTAAAATATGGTCCAATATTTCATAAAAAAGGGTTCTATACTTAGCCCTAATTTCTTCAGGTGAAAGCTTAGCAAGCTCACGTTTGTAATGATTTATTTGTGTAATAGAATTTGCTTTATATTGGATATGCAAAAATGAATGTCAAGCGATTTTTTTTGAAGAACGTCAAATAGTATGTCCGTTCGTAATCGTTCATATTACCTAAAAATCCTTTCGCAAGGCGGATTGATTTTTCATTAGATTTGTCACAGTTTGTAATACATTCAAAGACGTCTTTTAATTTATTCCAGTCTTGAACAATCACATTTACTAACTTCGAATATGAAGGTGTAACAACACCATAAATAAATATAACACAAAACAGTCAAGTTAACTGCAAAGGAACTCACCGGTTGCAGCGAAATCCGCGAAAATAAAAGTAAACAACCACCGCAAACTGAACGACACGTGGGTGTAGTGTACTGCTCCTGCAATTCACCGAGAGCGTTGTATGGCGCTGGGCTCGACGTTATCGAGTACGCGTTGTCATGGCAACATAGTAGCAAAATCGTAAACTAAACATAACACCTCCAGCAAAGTCAAAGCGTTTTGCGCCACTGTTATACTTGTTGTAATAAAGTTCGATTGAAAGTTTTAAAAAGACCTGCCGCCAACGGTCAAGTAAAATATTTATTCGAGATTTACAGTTTATTTTTTACCAATTAGGTGAATAAATGGATGTACAAACTAAAATTTGAAGAGATATATAATAAATATAGTTAGATGTTTGCTTGTTTATTTTTCCTGGTGAAGTAGCACTTCACTTACTTCACCTGAATAGCCGCCACTGGTGGGTGGTGAGAAAGAGGTGGGTGGAGAGATGGATTTTGGCTATGTGTGACGATGAGTGATGAGGTTGGTAAGATATTAAAGCCTTTGCAATGGCTTCCGCTGTCCTACCTTGGGAATAGGTTTTAGTAGACCCTGACCATTCTTTGTTATGAACGTTAAAGTCGCCAAGGATAATGATTTCAGAGGAAGGAAATTCATCAATTAGGAAATCCACTTTAGCAGAAAGAAAGAGCTCGTTGAAGGAATTGTCTTAGGGAGAGCGGTAGTTACAACAAATAAATTTAATGGAAGTTCAATTCAAGATTCGGAAGGCTTGTTAAGGATAAATTACTAGGAACGCAAGTGTAAACGCCACTCTCCAGGCGGAATGATGGAAGTAGTTCGAAGCCAGTAAAGAAAAGGTGATTGTTGCATTTTTACGGCTTATTCTGGTTTTGGTTAGGAATGTGAGGCTTGGAGGATTGAAGAGGAAATAATATGAAGATAAGAGAAATGAATAATAAAAGCAATTCTGTCTATATTTTTAAAGTGTATATAAAGTAAATTGAGAAAATTTGGGGTACGTTCAATTTACTTTAACACGTATATCAAATAAATTTATTTTTGTTCAGTTAATTGGTTTACAAAAGTAAGTTTAAATTTCTATTACTCCGCCCATGTTTCACAAAGAAATCGCCGACTGTTGACGGATATTTAGTTTTTATGTCGTCTCAATTTACTTTAGATACACTATAACAAAAAGCGTTTAGATAATAATGTACAATATAACAATGGATATGACACATGTAAAGCATTTAGCATCTATTTCGGGAGTGTGTATTCAAATTATTCTTCTAGTAATTCTAACATCTTAGAACATATAACAGCCATATAACATATAATATTAGTTTAGAAGTTATAGATGCCATAAAAAGGTTAAAGGAAGGTGATTGTTCCTGACAACAGACCTCCTTTTATATTTAAAGGTTTTGTTGATATACTGTGCTATCCCTTATTATTTCTATTTAATCTCAGTTTGAAAAGTACTATATTTTCAAATCAACGGAAAAAAGCATTTCCCAATTTTTAAAAAAGATTATGCAGTCTATTCTACACCTGCCAAGATATTTGAGTATTATATTTAATTTTAAGTATTTAAAAGTTTTATCGACAAGTGCATAACTTTGACAATATTTTATATTTAAATTTTGAATAAATGACCTTATATACTTGCGCAAGTATTATTAGTGAATGAGTCAAAGCAAGTATTAACAAATTATATTTGTGTTGCATTTTTTTTTGTATTTCGTTCTACACTAGATCAATATAGCTACGCAGTAAATCGAACAAGACAAGGAACGGTTGCCATAATATAATAATACAAATATCTCAAAAAGCCAAAAATGTTCCTCTTCCTGTATAAGTTAATAGGTTTAAAACTGCTTTTTGATTAAAATAATATTTAGCGTTGTTTCTTTGATTTAATTATTCAGTTTTTTGTACGAATAAGCTTTCTATTAAAGCGTATGTTTACTCCTAGAAGCTTTATTGCAAGCTAACCTGTATCACAGTTCAACCCCCAAAGATTAATTAATTAAATTCAATATTCCTCTTTTAACTAAAAGATCACTTCTAATATTTAGTGATTGGAAATACTGCGTCTCGTTCCCGTTCGCGAGTCGAGGGTTACCGCACGAAACAATATAGTTTCGGCGTGCATTGATGTGTCCTGACCGATTCAAGGCGTCCCATTTAAATGGGTTATTTATAATTTAAGCTATAATAGATCTTTGGTACATTATACTAAAACACTTTAATAACTTAAAAAAAGAAAATACATTTTACATTTAATCTTTCCAGAAATGCTCAGTTTGAGTTTTTTTTCAGCGCGAAGAGACCGACAAGGGCAGCAAAACCCACAGTACTTAAAGAATCTTCACTGAAGGGGTAAGTTTTTCTTTTCTATTATACATATGTATACATACAAAATACAACAACATCGACCATAGTTCTATATATAGCGTGGTCCATTTTATCTTACCTTGATTTTAAATAATTAAGCAACTTACTTTTTTATCTTATCGGTATAAAAAAAGACCACTTAAGTTTTTTTTGTCACAAACAGAAAAAACTATGTACTCAAAATATATTTTAAAAGAAACACCTGGTATATATACTAGTGCATCTACTAGCTTATTTTTTCTGAATATAGTGGTATTGCATAGTACACAGGGTGTTTCGTTGCGGGTATGATATATCTCCTAAAAATAAGGTTTAAAGTTCAAATAAACATGAATCCGTAAACGCTTCGTTGTCATGATACAAGGTATTGAAATTTTGAATATCTCTTGGTTGTTTTGATTTGCCTCGTTGATTTCCAAAGATATTTGATTCAAATTTGGCACACGATAAACCGCAATCAAGAACTATAAAGTGACCGTAATATATTTTGGAAAATTATACAGAGTGTGTCTGTAACGATCCTTTCGACCGCTCGAAAAAAGATCTGTGATTTTGATATCCTGTACCGTTTTGAAGTAGTAGGAAAATGTATTTAAAAACATTGTTTTCCCTAAATATCACAAGCTAAAAACCACCACTAACCAAACTGGGGAGGCCGAAGTATTAATGATCGAGAGAGAAGAATTAGACAGAAGACAGGTAACTCCGTTAATTTGGTTTCCTCGATTAAAGCATGTTTTGTACCACAATTTAATATTGTCTGCAGCACTTTTGTTAAATTAAATAAGTTAAATTTGCTGTGATAAAGCTTGCCTATTTACATGATCTCTAAGTTTTTGGAAAGAGCTATTTTAATTGATGACCAAATTGTTAGATCTGGTCTACAAAGTAAGAAATCACATTACTCTTCAACTATTTTTGAACAAATAGATGCGAAAACAAATTCTTCTGACAGAATCATTTGAGGTATCTTTATGATGTCTCACATAAAACTTACCTACACTAGCGATAAAATATCTTCGGTGTTTGCGGTTTTCTAGTAACGTTTTTTTAGAGCAAGGGTCTTCAACCTTTTTTAGTGCAAGGGCCAAAAATCTATGTCACATCGCCCGAAGGGCCACAATGGTCCACGTCACTTTACCACCATATCAATAAAATAAAAACCATTTCAAAGTGTAATAATCTTTATTGGTTAAAAAGTTCAATCAAACAATGCGATTTTTGACAAGTGTGTCGATATTGTGTGTTTTATTTTTGTAGTTGCAACCCGCAAACTTCCTTCCAGATATGCGTCTGTAACTCTCAACCTTGTTTTAGACTTAACATTCTTCATACGAGAAAACAGCTCCTCGCACACATATGTGCTCCCAAACAGAGACATCATTTTCTGGGCATGTTTTCGGATTTCAGGAAACGAGGTTTGATTGACATATTTTGAATAAAAATCAAGAAGACCCATGTCAAACTTGTCTTTCAGTTCCGAATTATACTGCAAATCGATAAGCTCCATCTGACAATTTTCTGGCATGTCTTCAACGGAGACACTGAATGGTCGGGCAAAGAGACTGATGTCATTTAGTTGAAGTCAGAAAATCTTGATTGGAACTCTTTTATGAGTAATTTTAGTGATGCGACATATTTAACCACATCTGTACATTTGCAACTCTTCAGTTTAGGAAGTTGTTGAAAAAAACTCTTTTTTCAACAACTGATTTTTCCGTAAATTCAGTTTAAACTCAAATGCCTTCACAGTGTCAAGTAGGTTCATGATGAGATTTTCTGTTCCTTGTAGTTTGGTGTTCAAGTCATTGAGGTGCAGCATGTCCTTGAGAAATCCAAAGTCGCGCAGCCAGTCGGGGTCACTAAATTGAGGAACTGGTTTCCGTTTGGTTTCCATGAAGGAGGCGAATTCCTTTGTGAGTTCAAAATTGCGTTTTAGCATTTTTCCTTTGCTCAGACAAGGAACATCAGAAAAATATCTCACATCACAATACTCGGCATTACTTTCGTGTAAAAAATTTTGGAATTCTCTGTGGTTGAGGTCGTGTGATTTATTGAAGATCACAATTCTTACGACCACTTTCATCACCTCATTAATATTTGTGGATTTTGTATAAAAATTTTGCTGATGAACGATACAATGGTAATGCATCAAAGGAAGGCAACAGTATCACAGACAAAAACTTTAGAAAAAAGTTGTTTTTGAGACGGGCACAATACTTCAGCGGCGACCGCCATAAATTCCTTGACAAATTCACCATCAGTAAAAGGTTTTAATTTCTAAGCTATTTTTTCGGATATATTGTAGCTAACCTTCACGCTTGCTTCATTTTCAATGTTCTGCTTTTGAAAACTATGTTGCTGTCGGTGTAGCTGACTTTTTATAGTTCTCACTTTATGTTGCCGTAATTGTCCTTTGAATGTCCTAAACTTTGTAGCATGCTTTGTATGTCTTTTTAAGTTGTATTCTTTCAAGGCTGAAAGGGATTCTTGACACACCAAATAGATGGGTTTTTGATTAACACTAACACATAGTTTAAAAAGGCAAAAACTAGAAAAAAAGTAAAAAATCTTCATAGAATTTGTAACACATGAAAAGAGGAAATAGTTGCTTTCGATACGTTGATTTTTTTTATTTATTTGTTTCCGAATTTATTTATTCGTATCAGTATTCAATTTCAGTGACTCTGCCATTCAGATTTAAGTTTTAAGTTAATGTAATTAGAAAAAACTCCTACTTTTAAGAAAAAATTGAGAGGCTAAAACACATTAGTTTATGTTGTAAAAAATTAGAAAAAAAAAACTAAAAACCTATACAGAATTCACAAAAAATGGGATGAGGTAAGGAAGGTTTGCTTCCGATACGTTGATTTTGTGTTTATTTATTCAGCATGTGCACATTACAAAATTAAATATTCCAAACTGTACAGTTAAATTATATATAAAAATATTAAAATTATGTAAATAAAGTGACTTGTTCGATGGCCTCAAAACTTATGTTTGGTATGCCTATATCTAAAAAAAGTTGATCATAAACAGATGTCATTCTATCGATGAAGCTCTTTGTTGTGTGAGACGAAAAAAAAGTGTCCTCTGTTGAGTGGTGTGTTGTCCAGGGATTTTAAAAATAAGTTGAAACGGAACATTATTACAGTCAGTATGGTTATGTATTAATTTGTACAAAAATAGATAGCTTCTCTTTCTTCTAATCTGCAAACTTGGGGGTATCCAGCAAGCGTTAATCGAACATCATGGGGTATATTCGCGTACTGAATATGATATTTAAATAGCATGAAGTTCACGAACTTTGATTGTACTCTTCCTTAGTCAGTAGTGAATCCCAACTGTAGAATTTTTCTCTCTGGAGGTTATTTGAACATCAGCAAACAGATGAATCCGATGGTCTTCTGGAACAAGCCTGTAGCAACATTTACTTCCCAACACTACCAAAAGATTTTCCAGAGATCTTACCGACTGCACCAGTTAAATACTTTATGTTCCAGAATCTCTTTTTAAAAACAATTTAATAAAAAATAACAAAGTGTTTGACTAACAAAGAAACTACATGTAAGGATTTGTAATGTTAAATATAATACAATTTGTTTAAATAGATGAAAAACTCAGAGTAAACAATATTATGTGCATGTACAGTTTCAGGTATGAATGTTAGCCTAAGATCATCTTGGTAAATTACCGAGTGGTTGACCTATACGTCATACATCTCGTGTAAAGTTATTATTTGTTTGCAAGAGCTATAATAATATGAACAAGATAAAATGACCACGCTGTACCTTAATAGAACATAACCTTTTAACACTGATATAAAAAGTCTACAATTTTGTACCTAATCTGTTACTTCAAAAGCTGCATATTTGATTTATTAAAAGTGAGTTTTTTTATTATCGTCGAAATATACGCTGTTTAAATAAAAATAAAAAAATAACGTATGTCTATTATAATGTTTTTGATGTGGGTTTGTTCACGAATTTACTTCTAATTTTTATTTAAATTTGATGAAATGTATAAAACTCGAATTGAACAGAGAACACTACTTTATAACACTCATTACATTCCGTTATTGCTATTTTGTCTGAAATGCAAGCGAAACATTATTTTGGAAACACTTTTTTATTCTAAATCCTAGGTTTAAGATCGAATATCTTAATTGGGCACTAGTTTTATGTGGTATACTTCTCATTATTTTTTCTTGGTCTGTATCTCAGGAATTATATTACTTTCTTTTAGTCGGGTGTTTCTTACATAAAATATCTATAAGGTGAATAAAATGTCTTCCTTGAAATCTAGCTTTATGAAATTCAAACTATTTATTTTTTGCTTCAATATTTGTTAATAATTTTTTTTGCTTAACCATAAAAAACAAAAGTATGTTATTGATTATAAAGTACATATGTAAAATAATCGCAGTAGTTTATAGTTTCTACACGAACATCTTTTTTTATTAGTTATGGTTGAATCTCTTTAAGCTCGAAGATAATTTTCTCCTGCATACACGTTACACAACATAAATCAGACCAGCCTCTCATACAAATTCAAACAGTATTGACTTTAAGAAGAGCTACTCGCTAATTGATGTTTTAAATGTCATAAGCAAGCTTGTCTCACTTAGGTAGCGTCGAATTGTGAGCGATCTGATTAATTATCTTCCGTTAATCTTTCTTTAGCCCACTAATCAACCTGTTATGAGAAAGGGTGTTTAAATCTTACGTCAATAAACTTTTTCTTTCGTCTTCAAGACGATCACTGTAATTTACATATTGACTATATTTAGAGTGGGGGTTATGATTTATTTGTTCCCTTTCTATGGATACTATCTTTAATTTTGTTCAGAAGAAGTAATATGTTCAGTTACAATATATATTTCAGAAAAAAAAAAGAACATTTCAAAACATTTTTTCTAGCCTTCCGGTGGGTGGGTTTCGAGTTGCTGTATATGAATATATACATAGAAAAAACGTCTAGGAGTGGTTGGAGGCGCATAGTTTCAAACGTTTTTACCTACATACAATTTTGGAACGCGGGGGCAGCTGCTCCCTTTACCCCCCCCCTCCGTATACGACAGTGTTTATGGTTAATCGATGTGTGTTTATATTTATATAAATAAATTTTTTGGTTACCCGATTTCATCTCTCATCAAATCTCTTTGATTGGCCTTCTTCGCAGTACGACAGCTCGTATTTGTTTTAAACATCTCAGTTTAGATGATCCCATTCATTGCCTAGTACTGCAGCTACATTAAGACTCTTGGAAAAAGCATATAACGTAGGCGTGCCATCCAGATTTGAGGTCAAATAATCATAAAAATTATTTCTAGCCTTTCTAACATAAATTAAGTTAGGTTCAAATCGGTATTAAACGTCCATTTATGGCTCTAGGTTAGTTTAAGGGTTGTGCAAGTAAAAAATGGTATTGATAGTAATTGCCGAAATTGCTTAATAGTTTGTAGGTATTTTTTAATACGGTGAACCGTTTTCAAAAAGAAAAAAATAAATAAATGTAACCAAAACCCGAACTCAAACATCCCCACTTTTTTCCTTTCCTTGTTACCCGCACAAAAGACTTGGAAGGAAAATTGTACAAAAATTTATGACGTGCTATAAGAAAATGACTGGGCAAGTTATTTAAGGGCATCTAAATAAAGTTATTTAAAAAAAAAAATCAAAAAATAATTGGGCATAATATAAACAATAGTCTAAAGTGCTAAAAATTGATTTTCTTTCTATATTAAAATTAAATGGTCTTTTTTTCAAAAAAATATTTTTCTGTAAGTTGTAGATAGATGTATCCGGTATAAAAACGTTGACTAGTTCCTGAGAAAATCGAGAAAAATTGGCAATAATACCTATGTGATGCTTGGTGTACTTGGGGCATTGTTTAAACATTAATAACGAGAGCAGATAGACGAGAACTCATTTTGTTCGTCGTGACTGACACTAGAATATACAATTATTTTCAGTGTGGACATTTACAAAATAAACTTCGACACGGTTAATACCTTTTAAATATACACATCTGTATGTTTTTATATATCTAGTATAATGTAAAAATTGAAATTAGGTACTCCTGAATTTTTTTACGGGACCTAATTGCTTTAACCCCCGGGTATTAATATAGTACAAGAAATCTTTATATGTTCTAAAATTACTTTATATAAGTACCCCCATAGAACGCAAAATATAAAACGCTAATGTCATGTTTGACGCAACTTATTTATTATTTAAATTAAAATTACGTTCATTTGGTATTCACTTAAATCATTCAGGAAGTCAGTTTATTTATAGACGTTTATGAAACAAGTCTGTTATATGTTTTTTTAGACCTATTTTTTTGATCCCATAATTTGCTAGATGTTAAATTCGAAATCAACTAAATTTCCTTTTCCGCTTAAAGTAACTATGGTAACTATTTAACTTTTCAGCCTTTGTAGTCTGTTCTGTGTAAAGATAATGTGCTAAGTATGCTTTACGAACTTTCAGTTACATTGTTTTCGATCGTAAACCAACTTATCACTTTAAATGATTTACTTGGGTTGTTCACAAAAGATTTCATTAAAACACCTATTTTCATTTCACCTAAACTCTATCTACTATACCACACCTAAACAATACAGTTCAAATTTAAATCTAATACTAGGACACTACTTTATAACCTTGCTATTAATTTGCTCCTTGGCTATTTTGCCAGGAATGATTATTTTCGCAAGGTATTTGCACGTTTTAACACGTCTGTTGAGCTATGAATAAATAATAATATTTTCTAAATTAATAGAAAATTATCAAGATGCTCTGTTCAAAGTTTACCTCGGAAAACGGTCCCAAAATGTACCATGTACGTAATTTCATTCATATTGTACTATTATTTTTTAATACAACTTTTTTTTTCAGGAAGCTTCGGAGAATGTTTTAGGAGTTAACAAATATCTGTATTTGTAATTATATTTTAATATCTGTTATATTTCAATTAAGCAAATAATATATTATAAATTAATTGGCTTCACTGTATTTTGTAATGATGTCTTGTAAGTTATATGTAAATGTTAATACATTGGATACTGATGATATGTGATGATTTTTTATTATTTATACCATTAATTGATTTAGTTTGAAACCACATTGCTCGGACCTTGGGAAGCATCTTGTAAAAAACACGTTAGAATGACGTCATTACTTAGGGGTAAATAGACACTAAATAAATAAATTATACCTGTTCCTATATAGTAAAGCGTGATCCTCATATCTTCAGAATCACTTTCCCATTTAGTTGGTTTAACAATATGGCTATTAAAGAACCGTCTTATTCCCTCTTAACATTGGCAAAGCTCGTCCATGCGAAATATCTGGTAATCTTCGGCCAACTTAAACCTCTACTGTTTTGTTAAAAAAACTTATATGTGCGGGAAGATAAACTCTCATTATATTAAAAAACAGATAAAGATTTGTAGGAAAAAATTACAGTTTTCAAATATCTTCATCACAGCAGATCTGCTTTACGGGGGTTCCATCGTCGTTCCCTACAAGAATATTACGTTTTTTCATCCAGATATATTTGTATGATTTGGACCGTGATACTTTCTGCGTTCCTACCTAAAAAGGACTTTATTTTCAGGGCATAAATGCCCGTTGAAAAATAATTGTGGAGAAATTCCCTCAATAGAAATTCCTCGATTAATGCCTCTTAATTTTCGCTGCTTGGATAACATTACCCATTATTCTGAGTGATAAGTACTTATATATTCTTAATGTTTCTAAGGGAATTTTGAATAAAATATTATATCTTATAAATATCATACTTTCTGAAAGCTGTGAGTAATAATTAAAAGGGGAAACTTATTTACCTTCACAAACCCTAATTCTGGACCATTATATTAAGTGCTTAGTTGTCCAATATGAACGTACAAGGATTGTTTATTAGAGTGGCATCGCCTGTTTGACAGTTATTAACACTAAAGGGCTGCACCTGGAATGATTTGTGTTTTGCTTCTAGAAGTGTCTGAGTGTGTGGCGAGAGGCTGATAATAGCATCGAGAGAACACAGATTCACAATACCTGTGAACATGGTAGCCTATTTTTTTAAGGGTTAAAAACAACTTTTTAACCTCTATGATGACTTGAAAGCTTCCTAATTATAACCTGAAGTTCTGCACCTAATGCTGTAAAGGATAGAAAGGAACAATCTCCACATAAACGAAAGTTTGACGTACAAAGGTAGGTGCATCTCAATGCATTTAAATCTGAAGAGTAATTTATAATAAAATTTTGAAAATAAAACGTACCATTTTTTTACAATTTTTTGAGACAAAAAAATGTCACTTTGGAAAATGAGGTTTGCCTCAATAAATTATAATTCAAAATCAGTCAACACAGCTATAGGGCATTTAAATAATAAGACATCAAAATACTTAAAAATGAACCCACATTTCTGAGAAAATTCGGCAAAAGTGTCTTTAATAAAACGAAAAATAACAGAATGGTCTGCTTTGTGGCAGAATTTTTTCTTTAGTTTTTTTTTAATTACTAGTGAAATAAACTATTTTCAGATAAAAAATTTAAAAAATTGAAATTTGTGATTCCGGATACGTTACAAAATGCCTCATTTTTAGGGCCAGAAGTGACTTGCGGATGAACTTTGAAAAAAAGCTAAATATGAAGTTTTCACAAAAAAGTTATAGTATTAAAAATATTACTGTTCAGAGTCACAATATTTAGTTCTTGGCCAAAAGTCGAAATTTTAAATTCTGTATTTTCACGGATTAAACATTATTGCTACGTAATTAATGTGTTATGACGTCAAACTATAGCCGTTTTTGCTGGCTAGGATCACTGCGTTATGTGTCAAGGTCCTGACTTGTCAATTCAAATACAATTGTAAACTTTTGCACGTTTTTGCCCTCGGTGCTGGTGTGTATTTTTCATTAAGTGTTTTTTAAAATGTAAACTAAAGTTTTTTTGCATCTTTGAGCAAATTCATGGTATGTGCTACATTTTTAATGGAAAACTATTTCTTGAAAATTATTATTCCTCATTTTTATTGTGATTAAAGTAATTATGTTTTGACATTGTTTATTTAAAAAGTTAATATTTAAGTAGCATTGTCAGTACTTGTCAAGCAATTATTTTTATTTCAAAATATTGTCAGTTACCTACACAAAGCATTATAAAAGAAAAAAGGAACGCAAGTACGTGCCATTTTTATATAGTGATTTTTTACTTTCACTGAATCGTAAATTAGGGATTATCGGATTTTCACTAAATGAGTTATTTTTTTACAGAAACCGTACAAAATGTCAAGGAGTTTTCTAGAATGGAACTCTATGGTTATTTCAAGGAGTGTGTTGAGGTTTCTCATGAAAAGAAGATGAACCTTATGGATAATCGTCTCCTGAAAATTGTCTAACGCGAATTTTAAGTGGTTTTCAAACCGAAATGGGCAGCCGCAGCTAAAAAAGAAGACACATTTTTACATAAGAATGAAATGTGGTTAGCTAGGACTTTAGTCCTGCCCATTTGGTCTAAACAAAAGGTGGGTCGTAAAAAAATTCTTAAAGTTTTAACGAAGAAATGTGACATTCAGAGATTAACAACCAAAAAAGCTTTATCAATGTTTGTAGAGACTGGTCTGTCCCGAAGATAATACAATATTATACGAGGTGCAAGCCCGAAATTATACCCTTGCTGTTCGCTATCACTAAATGCTAAACAAGATTGCTATCCGAAAAGAGAAGCGTATGAGATGGATGACTGAAACATGCGCAGAAATAAAACTGCACTGCGGCCACACTAACTACATCACGCATTTGTATTATCTTGCTAAAGTTTTAAAACATATTACTGAAGAAGAGAAAATCTGCAGCTGATATCTAAATGGGGCTACGATGGATCACAGCAGCAGCAATCTAAGCAAAAATTTGAAAACGAAACGGACGATGATGACATTACCAAAGATGAAGTAAACTACATTAATAAACGAGTTCAAAACCTAACGGGAACACAAATCCAAGTTATCAGAGGCTATTCAAAAGTGAAAAATTTTTATTATGGCAGATGAAAAAGTATGCAATGCGGCAACAAATGCTGTATCCACAATGCGGTGCTATGTTTGCAAAGCCACCTCCAAGGATTTTAATGAATTGGAAAAGAGAAACGAAGAACCCGAAAACATTTAAATTTAGTCTCTCAACTTTACATGCAAAGATTAGGCTTTTTGAATCAAAATACTTTTAGCATATAAATTGCCCTTAAAAAAGTGGCCATTCAGAACTACAGCTGAGAAGAATTTGGTGCAAGAAACAAACATACGCATCCAACAATTACTTAAAAGGGAGATGGGCCTGCTATTTGATGTTCCTAAAGCTGGTTTTGGTTATACCAATGATGGCAATACATCCCGAGACAGCCTGGGGTAGATTTGCATTTAATTAAATATTTCCAATAATTCTAGGAGTCGTATCGACTGGCCACAAAATTCACGTGCAGAAATTTGCTTCCTTTTTCGAAAAAACTGCACAATTATACGTAAAGCATCCAATAACTGACACAGTACATATAATTTTAGCTTATGGACCCACTATTATAGACCATGCAATATTACCAATCGGACAGTTATCCGAAGAAGCGGCTGAGGCACGGAATAAACATTTTAATATAATAAAATAGATATAATTAAATAACTATTATAAATGTTTAAACATCATTATAATGTTTTTTTTTATTGAAGAAAATTGATTATTCTAACTCCACAATGTATAAATTAAGCACTCAAAATTACACTGGCCGACAAGATTTTTCTAACACAGGCCAGCTCATTATTTTCACAATGGAAATACCCTCCAAATATTAAAAAAATATTCGGAAAGCCCTAATACGTTCCATTTTTTAATAGCCTAATTAGAACCTTTTATATTGGCAGGTAAACAATTTTATTGTAGGGCTGCTAAAATGGGTCCATTTTACAACGGAAAAATTACCGAGACTGGGTTGTTTACATTAGACATAAAATAAACGTTAAACAGCACTCTTCTGTTGAGTTTCGAATTGAGTGGTTCTTTGTGTATCGATAAGCAAGTGTATGTGAAGACGAGAATGTCGAGTCAAACGCGCCGAAGTTGCAAAATTTCTCCTGACAAATTTTGTTATATTTGTGGAGAATTTCTGGTGAAATCACAAGCCAGGCCATTTTCCAAAAATGTAAAAAAAACCTACTTTAAATATTTTGGTGTGTTAATTGGGGATCAAGATAAGCGGTGGGCTTCCCATGTGTGCTTTGTTAGTTGTAGTAGTTTGTATATTGTAGTTGTAGTGTATCATTGGTGCAGTGGATGAAGGGAAAGAGAAAAAGTATGCCTTTTGCAGTTCCAATGGTATGACGAGAACCCACCAATCATTCTGACGATTGTTATTTTTGCCTGACAAAGGCTGAAGGTTATTCCAAAAAGGGGAAAGCACAATATAGAATATCCAAATTTGCAATCTGCCATACGACTTGTTCCTCATAATGCAAATTTACCAGTGCCGATTACTCCTTTAAATTGGCAAGCTATTGATTTGGGAGATAATGGAGATAACGCATCATCAGGCAGCTCAGAAGAACAGTGCACCGATCCCACTTTTACCACAGGTCCCAGTTCCGGCGATCCACATTTGATTGTTCAAAGTGAATTAAATGATTTAGTACGTGATTTGGGGTTATCCAAGCAACAGTCAGAACTTCTGGGTTCCCGTCTTAAGGAATGGAACCCATTGGCCAAAGGAACAAAAATTAGGAATTTCAGAAAAAGAAATACTATGTTTTCTGAATTCTACAGTATGGAAAATTCGTTGTGCGGGTGTACTGATATAGACAGTTTAATGCAGGAACTTGATATTGAACATTCTCCCCGTGAGTGGCGCTCATTCATAGACTCATCTAAATATAGCTTAAAAGCTGTGTTATTGCATAATGGAAATTTAAAACCCTCTATACCAGTTACCCATTCCGTTGCAATGAGAGAAAATTATGAAAATATGCGCACGATTTTGGATAAAATATACTACAATAGGTATAAATGGCAGATATGTGGGGACTTAAAAGTTATAGCGATTTTAGTGGGAATTCAGGGGGGGATTTACAAAATATTGCTGTTTTCTTTGTCTATGCGACAGTCGTGCAATAAATCAGCATTATGTAACAAACATTTGGCTAGAAAGAAGCGAATTTCAACCGGGATCTCAAAATGTTAAATTTATACCTCTTTTTGATCCCAAAAATGTCCTTCACATTAAACTTGGGCTGATGAAAAACTTTGTGAAGGCTTTGAATAAAGATGGTGATGGATTTAAATACCTAAGACAAGTCTTTCCCCAGTTAATTGCCAGGTTAAAAGAAGGCATTTTTATTGGGCCACAAATTAGAAAATTGCTGGACGATGTCAATTTTACGGAAAAGCTTACCAGGCAGGAACTCGGAGCATGGAATTCATTTGTTATTGTAATATGAGGATTTTTAGGCAACAATATGGATGAAAATTATGAACAATTAGTTAATGAACTCTTAGATGCCTATAAAGCGCTTGGTGCCAGAATGTCATTAAAAATTCACTTCCTCCATTCCCATCTGTCATTTTTTCCTAAAATTTTGGGAGCTGTTATTGACGAGCATGGTGAAAGGTTTCACCAAAATATCAGAACAATGGAAATTCGGTATCAAGGACGATGGGATCCAGCCATGATGGGTGACTACTGTTGGTTTTTGAAGAGAGAAGATAGGACCCCTCATAAACGGAAAAAATAAAGTTTAATTAGTGTTTTAAGTTAATATTTTTCTGGTTTGCTTTTCTCTTAAATGTATGGTATGTTTAATAGGCGAAAGCTGTAAACATAGTCAATAAACAGGGTTAAGAATTTTCTGAAATCATTTTTTCTATAGATATTAAGTATCGTAACATTCGATATGGTTTTACAACTCTAACAAGAAAACCCTGAAAAACGTGGTACAACTTTCTGTTTGTCATTTTCGTATTTGGAAAGGTCCAGCCGTGTGTTCTATTAGATTATGCTATTCTGATTTGTGTTACAACAAAAAACAATTTGAGTGGGAAAAGTAGTAGTAATAGTAACTAGGCCTAAAAGGCCGTTTTCGCTACCCTGGTCCCACCCACCTCACTCCACTTCTCCACGAAGGCGGCCCGTCCTTTTAATGAAATGGAGCATCTTGTCAAGATTTGGCGCCAAATCCCCCATGTGCGATGTTACAAATATACCGTAATCCATCTACAGTTGGGCGCTACCAAAGAGGATTACACTTAATTCTCTTTGGTGCTACACATAAAGTCGGTTGGAATTTGGATTTGCTTCCAGTACGATTTCGAGTAGGTAAGTAACACTCCATAGCGTGTAATAAATGCGTTGATTCGACTTCAGAATAATAAAATACTTAAGGTTTGGGTAATAATTATTTATTAAGTTTTAAAAAGCTACTTTTCGAAATTTGGCATTTTTATATGAAAACGGTTCAATATTTTTACAACAAATGTATAAGAAAATGAACAATAGCACGTAACGGTGAACTTGTTTCTACAGCAGGAATTTATAACAATTTGTATATATAAAAATAAATTCTGATCCAAAACAAAAACGATTTATTTTTTCACTAGTGCGACGGCCAGAAGGAAAAGTACTCATAATGTTTCTAATTTCAAAATCTTCATAAACAAAATACCGACGTATTTTTTTTAAATACTAATTATTTAAAAAATGTATTTTAATGTCACAAAAAACATATATGCAAAATGATTTTTCTGATGCTCATTTACCTGGTTTTTACTCTTTTAAATAAATAATTGTCAAAAATATGTCTTGGTTTTTCACAGTTTTGTTTTTCGGACGAATCCGCCAATTTGGTAAATGCATAGAAAGTTTCCAGCTTGTTCACATGATCTGTTAGTGGACTGGACATACTACTTATTGATTTACCAAATGAAATGTATTATTCAACTGTTAATAGTTGATGATAAGGATAATATAACGTTACGAGTATAACACGCGTGTTCCATTGTGTGGTTTATTAAAATATATTGGTATTTTGTTTATATGTTTTTCTGCCGATAAAGTCTCGACGATAGGGGGACGGTGTGAATATTCGTGAAATAAAGGGCTAGGTATATTATGTAGAAATAAAATTACACGAACTTTTGTCAAATACCCCTCAGTCTAAGATTTTCTTGTATACTGTGTGACAATATTGCCTTTCTAAAAATACTCCAGGGAAAGATTAATAAATTCGAGATAAAAACAAGTATCTACCATCAAGAATTAAAAATGATAATACTGGATATGAAATTCGTTCAGATCTAGCATAGCTAAAAAACTACTTAACCGATTGACTTCAAATTTTAGTCAAAAATTAAGAATCATAACGGGATGACCTGGTAACATAGTGGTAAACATCGAATATGGCAAAACAAAATGGTGGCGTAGTGAAATGTTAAAAAAACTATTTATCCAATTTGGCTAAAATGTTGCACAAAAACCAAGTATTATATAGAAAACAACTGATAAAATTTTAGTATGAATCCTAGGTGGCGGAACAAAATGGCGGCTTAATAAAATATTTAAAAATTCAGCATGAAAAAAATACTTAATTTCATTTTCAAATTCTGTGCCATAATTAATTGTGGTATAGAGAAGAACTACTAAAATTGTGGTACTAATTCAAAATGTCGGAACAAAATGCCAAATAAAATATTTGAAATCGTGAAAAAAATCAATTTCTTAGGTTTTAATTATTTTCAGGTTTTAGCGCCTCTAGATGCCCAAAAATATGTTTTATCAATTCCGTCAGTCCATCTGTCGGTTTGTCTCTCTGTCTGACAGTTCACGACATTTTAGTCAAAAATTAAGGGACATATGGGGATGACCTGGTAATATTTTGGTATAAATCCAATATGACAAAATAAAGTGGCGGCCTGGTGGATTATTACTAAAAAACCACTTATCCGGCTTATCTCAAATTTTGTATAAAAATTAGTATTATGTAGAAATCAACTGGTAAAGTTTTGGTACGAATCCAAGATGGCGGAACGAATTGGCGGGTTAATAAAATATTTAAAAATTCAGTCTGAAAAACAACTTTACGGACTGATTTCAAATTGCGCGCCATAACTAATAATTGTGGTATAAATATAAACTAGTAAAACTGTGGTTCGAATTCAAGATGGCGGAACAAAATGACAGCCAAATAAAATGTTTGTAATCGTGAAAAAACCAATCTCTTAGATTTTACATATTTTCAAGTTTTAGCGCTCCTAGATGTCAAAAAAATACGTTTTATCAATTCCGTCGGTTTGTCTGTCTGTATGTCAGTTCGCGGCATAGTATAAAAAATACTCATCAGATCAACCTCAAATTTTAGTCAGAAATTAAGAGTTATATGGAGATGACCTGGTAATATTTTGGTAAAAATCCAATATGGGAAAAAACAAAATGGCGTCCTAAAAAAAAATATTAATTATTAACTAGTGATCCGACTTATCTCAAATTTTGTACAAAAATCAACCGGTAAATTTCTTGTACGAATACAAAATGGCGGCTTAATAAAATATTTAAAAATCCAGCCCGAAAAGACTACTTAATGTGGTATAGAGATAAGCTACTAAAATTGTGGTTCTAATTCAAAATGGCGGAATAATATAGCGGCCAAATAAAATATTAGTAACCGTGAAAAAATCAGTCTCTCAGGTTTTACGTATTTTAAGGTTCTAGCTTCCTTACATGCCAAAAGTATGTTTTATCAATTCCGTCGATCCTTCTGTCAATTTGCGGCATAGCTTAAAAACTACTCATCAGAGTAATTTGAAATTTGAAATATGCAATATGCAAATTCAAAAACCTCTGAACGATTCCATTTTTTACGAAGTATTTGGCTTTTATCCACTATTTACCCCAATCCTTGAAAATCAAATAAGTTTTAAAATTGAAATATATATACCCCATACCCTCCAAAGTGACATACTACCTGCTCGATATTTAAGGAAACTTTCAATTTTTATTCTCTTCGTTTTTCCCTCTGTGTAATTGCAAAGTAAATATATTATCAAGTAGGTTACCATTGGAATAATCTCTATACCCGTAAACCCATAAAAATATGTTTTATGCGATTTATTTAGGTAGAATACATTTTTTTCCATTTAGCCTAGCTATTTCGCCAACTTCCCCTGACCAGATCAAATAAAAAAACGAATTGAAAAAATTGTTAAATGTGAATAAATAATAAAAAGAAAGTACTATATATATATATATATATATATACACGACGTTTCGCCAAAATCACATTTGGCATTTTCGAAGCTTTCTTTCTCGCGTCCGAATAGAGACTGAGGTGTTGGTGACTGCGACACTTCCTTACTCAGGGCCGAAGGTTATATCTGCGCAGGCGTTGGTCGTTATTTATGTTTTCCGGATGGTGCTGTTGTTGTTGCGCTAATTGCGCTTTAGTTTTTGCGATTTTAGATTTGTCGATTATTGTCTTCCATACTGATGGTAGTTTTAATGATTCGTCCCTTTTATTCAAATCATTTTGTTTTTCAGTTTCTATGGCTTCTCGGATTATTCTGGTTTTATAATGTTCTATATTGGCAATCTCCCTACACCCATCGAAATTTATGTGGTTTCCTGATGATGTAGAAATAAAGCTGAGGTTGTTTGTTTATTTCTGATGCTGATTCCACTCTTGCTGATATTCGCTTGTTAGTTTGCCCTACGTACAATTTTTCACAGTCCTGGCACGGACTACCGTATATATATATATATATATATATATATATATATACATACATATATATATATATATATATATATATATATATATATATATATATATATATATATATATATATATATATATATATATATATACAGGGTTATTCACGCAACCCGTTCATTAAAAGTTTTTGATGATGCCATTTAGATAAAAATTTCAAATTTTGGGATTAAGGTAAGGTCAAGGGGTACTTCTTTTTTGAAATATTTTCAACTTCCTGTCACTTCCGGTTTAACCGTAAGTTGGTATCAACTTGCTTATTTTAAATGGAACACCCTGTATTTTATGATATTTTTGGATTCTACGGAGAATTTTAATGCTATTTTATATAGCATGTCCTATACCTAGGTTCAAGCGTTCTTAAGATACTTGACCTTGAACCAAAAAAGCCTTCCGGGTACCAAATTTTAAAATCTCATATTTTTGTAAGTTTTGAAGATATAATCTTCATATTTTGCAGACGATCGGTAAATAATCTTAGGTTTCTATTTTTTTTTTATTGAATTTGTCTATTTTTATACAGGGTGTCCTAAATTCAGCGGCAAACATTCACATTTTCAAAGCCGCTAAAGTCCGTTTTTTTAAATGGGACACCCTATAACTTTATGCACTATCAAAGTGTAGTGTGAAATTTAATTTTCTATCGAACTGTATTAAGGTTCCCTATACCTATTCGTAACCATTTTCGAAATAATCAGGTTTTTATTAAACTATCATATGTATTTGCTAAATGCTTACACCTTCCCGTAGTAAGCAATGGAAAAACAATTGTTGTGCTTTTCTGTTCAACATTACAGCTGATTTGAAACTTTTAAATTAAAATAAAATAACACTCAAAAGCTGATATTCTCAATTTATTTTATATTCGCGGAGAATGTTACAAAATATTGGAGAGAACGTGCCATGTTTTTAACGAAAAACATCCTCATTTATCGCCAATGAACAAGGGAAAATTGAAGAGGATTGAAACGAAATTTTTTCGTTTCGGAAAAGTTAAAGTTGTAAAAATGTAATAAGTTGTTTACATTATTTTTAACCATATCTACTAAGTTCGAGACTGTTCTAAACTTGTTTTAGTGAACTTAAAAATTATAGCAATCTAACAATCAACAATAAATAAATAAACTAATAAAATTGAATTATATCAAATGTTCTATATGCTGTCCGTTCATTTGAAGACACATTTCAATTCTTCTTTGTACAGTTGCTGTGGCCCGTTGAATTTGTCCGTTTTCTAATTCGGCAAAAGCTGTTCGTATCCTGTCCAGTAAATCTTGTTGGTTATTTACTGGGGAAGCATAGACTTTACCTTTGATAAATCCCCATAAATAAAAGTCTAGGGGTGTTAAATCAGGCGATCGCGGGGGCCATTGGGACTAATCCAGCGATCTTCAAAAATTCGAGATACTTGGAGATAAACTGCAGCGGAATTATGTGCTGGTGCCCCATCTAATTGATACCAATAATTTTGCAGCTCACCAATAGGAATTTCTTCTATAAATTCAGAAACTGTCAGTCGTAGAATTTCCAAATATTTATCACTGTTTAAATTGTCTTCATAAAGACCATACAGCACCTGATCATTTAATACTATACAGAAAACATTAAAGCTAAACCTCTCTTGAGAACGCGTTTCGCGTAAAGCGTGCGGATTTTCTGCTGCCCAGAAATATTCGTTTCTTCTATTTGTTATTCCTTATTGAACTTTGCGGGTTTGCGTGGAAATAAGCCAATGTGTTTATTACGTTATGCTCGGCATTTGTCACTGGTTTCGGAACATTTTTTGTAACTTTAATGTTGCCAAAACGCAAAAAGTTCGTTTCAATCCTCTTGCATTTTGACTTGTTCATTGGCGACAAATCAGGGCGGCGTTCATTAAAAACACGACACGTTCTCTCCAAAATTTTATAACATTCTCCATGAATATAAAATAGATTGAGAATATCAGCGTTTGAGTATTCTTCCACTTCGATTTAGAAGATTTAGTTTATCACTGACAGCTTTCGATAAATAACGCATACTAATCATCTGTCATATTGGATATTGGATCTCAATTGTTTTTCCATGGCTCACCATTGGAACATGTAAACATTTAAGCAAATACATACGATATTTTTATAAAACCGAATTATTTTGAAAATGGTTACGAATAGGTATAGGGATCCTTAATATAGTTCGATAGAAAATGAAATTCTACATTTGATAGTGCATAAAGTTATAGGGTGTCCCATTTAAAAAAACGGACTTTAGCGGCTTTGAAAATGTGAATGTTTGCCGCTGAAATGTATTGACAAATTCAATAAAAAAAATAGATTATATTTACCGATCGTCTGCAAAATATGAAGATTATATCTTCAAAACTTACAAAAATATGAGATTTTAAAATTTGGTACCCCGAAGGCTCATTTTTGGTTCAAGGTCAAATATCTTAAGAACGCCAAAAATATCATAAAATACAGGGTGTTCCATTTAAAATAAGCAGGTTGATATCAACTTCTGGTTAAACCGGAAGTGACAGGAAGTTGAAAATATTTCAAAAAAGAAGTACCCCTTGACCTTACCTTCATCCCAAAATTTAAAAATTTTGTCTAAATGGCATCATCAAAAACTTTTAATAAATGGGTTGCGTGAATACCCCTGTATATATATATATATATATATATATATATATATATATATATATATATATATATATATATATATATATATATATATATATATATATATATATATATATATATATATATATATATATATATATATATATATATATATATATATATATATATATATATATATATATATATGATTTTGGCGAAACGTCAGCAATATATATATATATATATATATATATATATATATATATATATATATATATATATTTATATATTTCTTTATTATTGGCTGGTCATTTTCAGACTATTTAATTTACTTATTCCAAAATTTTAGTAAAAGATACTGACTTTGTAATTTTTAATAATGGAAGGAAGAGAAAAAGTTAAAAGACATTCCTGATTTTCATTGGAACACCATGATTAACCTTGGTCTTTAAAAATCGGTTTTTTGCTGTGTAGTGAAGGTATAGTCATTTATATATCTAAGCGACTTTAAAATACAATATTTCGTTCCTAGTTGAATTTGTACAGTTTTTACGCCCTTTAGAGCCCTGAAGCTTAAATAAAGTAATATTTTTTCTGTTTAATCCCTTAAACCAAATAAACTCTGTA
The DNA here is from genome assembly GCA_030620095.1 of Kuschelorhynchus macadamiae. Lineage (NCBI taxonomy): Eukaryota > Metazoa > Arthropoda > Insecta > Coleoptera > Curculionidae > Kuschelorhynchus > Kuschelorhynchus macadamiae. Next base: position 176,269 of record JAUTXW010003222.1, read on the forward strand.
ACGACTACTTATCTACTACTTCCTCACAAATTCGTTTAATTAACTAATATTACATTTTTATGTTAATAAATAATGTGTTTCATGCTCTGATTTCGTCAGACTTCTTAACACGTTATCTTTTTAATTAGCGGTAATTATTTTAACTGGATACCTACTGTATACTTTATATTCAACCAGAGATTAATCTGCTGTATTATAATATTATAATAAATTTGAGCATTTCGTGCATTATGGTCTTTAGCACCTTTGCTGATTGCAAATTATTGATATTACTAGCTAAACTCGTGCACTTAATTGCATGTACAAAAAATCGAAGTGGAAAAATCAGGACTGTGTAAATATCAACAAGCTATGTCGGGTTCTGATGTTTTGTATACCTTTTTAGATTATATTTTTTGTAGACAAAAACCATAACGGCTATGATCTGAATTAATTCTCGCCACCTATTATCTCATTTTATATGGTTTTTATAAAATATAATAATAGCAAGGTTAAGTACTTACCTATGTGCCGAATACGATATATACAAAAACAGTTTCGCAATATTATAATAAGAAAGTAACAAATTACGAGACAAAATAACCTGTGTCGAAATATTTTATGGAACAGTAAAAACCGTACTTAAACATTTTATACAGGTCAAAAGTTACAGGTAAAAAAGAATTTTTTGGACACATGTCAAAATTTTTTTCTTCAAATAAATTATGCATTTAAAAGTGAAAAATAGTATTTAAAAATTTTAAGCAGTTCAAAAGTAGGAAAAAAACAAAAAATATTTAAAAAAAATAAATTACGTCTCTCAAACCGTACTTAAAAAGTTTTTCAGTGGCTCAAGTTACGAAAAAAAACCAGTTTTTTGACAGCTGTCAAAATATTATTTTTTAATAAATTAACGCCTTACAGGAAAAAACATTTTTTTTTCAGAGATATCAAAATATATTTTCAAATAAATTATGCCACTAGAAATTAATGGAACTGTGTAAACCGTATTTAAAAATTGTAAGTAGTTAAAAAGTTACAGGACAGATGTCAAAATATTTTTTTAAAGAACTTACATCATAAAAAGTTACATGGAACTGTGAAAACCGTATTTAAAATTTTAAGCACTTTAAAAGTAACGAGGAAAAAATAATTTTGATAGTCCAAGTAGCACATGATATATAGGATAAAATACTGTGATATTGACTAATATCCCTGGCCAATTAGCTAAAATTGCTAACCAAAATAACAGTTCTATTACACTATAAAGACGGAAATATGGCTAAAGTGGCATAATAATTTGGCCATAATGAGGTAAAAATGGCCAATTGTCAATTATACGACCCTCTCTTTTGGTTTTATTGTTGGGCTTATTAGCTACTTTTTGACTTTTTTAGCTGAATTCTGACGTGTTTTTTAGCAGAAATTTGATTAACATTATTTTCCGAAATTTAGCTAAATAATTCCTCGTTTTTTTGCCTTTTCTTCATTTATATGATAAATCATCAATTGTTTCGAATTATGTAAAAATAGTTTTAACAGAGCCAGTCAGTAAGTAATTTATATGTATTTATTTATGATTTTTCTCCAAGTTTCTTACATCTTTAACTTGGTTAGACTGCTACTTGATGAATTCTCATAAGACAGAAACACGTGTTTAGTGCTTTTTTCTTATTAACTAAAATTTTACCAATAAAAATGACTAATTGGTTTGCCTTTAGTACTAGCTAAAAAATGGCTAATTTAAGACCCAGGAGCGAGCGTAACAAAATTAAACGACGATTACCCCAAGTTTAAATATAGTTTTATTGGTTATAAACGTAAATTTGAAAAAGAGGCATATTTTGGCAATGTTACACAAAAATAAGCGAAATAAAACTACCCAATTTTAGTTTATCTTTGAAACAAAAATATGATAATAAGAGTCATAATCTGGCATTTTTATGTAGCTATTATTACTATAATTAAACTTAAATACTTGCTAAAATATGTTTGGGTAGCATTTGTGAAAAATGTCTACTTATTGACCATATTCTGACCTCGATTTCTATTGATTAAAAATGTCATATTTTGGCATTTTATGTAGCTATTCTTACTATAATTTAACTATATACTTACTAGAATATATCTGGTTACGCTGTGGCAATAAAATTGACAGTTATTTATATTTTTTGGCCATCCAATATTACAAAGAAAAAAAATTGGACGTTTAATTACCCCATAAAAGATATTTTTTGGCCAAGTAATTATGCTATAGCCTATCTACATTAAAAACTGCTACTTTTGGAGCCAAAAAATCTAATTTGAAGCGGGCTTTCATGCTCTAGACAACAAACCAAGAATCATTTGCCAAAATTTGACAAATCTCTGGTTTTTATGTCTTTTATGGCTGTTAGACAAAAAAGCTCATGAGCTAATTTGTGCTACTTGGGATGGATGTTATTGTTAGATGGAAGGACGGTAGTAAAAACTGCGTCTTAACTAACGAATTAGTGACCGTAATTAAAAATGATGTTATCAAATTGGGAAATTTCATAAAAATTTTATATAGAAAAAAATGGTACTATGAAGTAGTTATTATGACTGAAACATCAACCACAACTTGGATTCCAGCGATATTAAAACTATACAGCTAGAAGGACAAGAGTCTAAAAATACTGTTAAAAAGAACATAACAGTTTATTCTTCTGACAGTGAATATGAGAAACCACTTTCTGCGCTACGAAGGTATTCTTCCGACAGTGAATATGATGTCCCACTTATTGCGCTACGAAAGAAATATTTATTAGAAAAACAGCGTAATGAAAATTGTTTACCGTTACCTTTGGAAACAAGCGATTTAGAAGACGATCCTTATAGCCAAGTTGAACATAATCAGGATCAAACCTGCAAAGTTCCGGGTTGCAAAAAAGGGGTTTGGAGTTCCTGCCATAACTGTTTAATTCTGTTATGCTGGGATCATTTCATCAATGACTCGCCCTGTGAAATGTTCGTTGGTCGTTTGCTGAACTGGCATGTATTGTATTGCAAACACTAAAAACACCTGAAGATTTTACCGTTGAGGGAGAGGAGAAAATTGAACATTCAAAAAAATAAAAAATAAATATAAAAAAAGAAGCCAGTATTAAACGAAACTTGGGTCAAGCCTATCAATCCTACTCGACAAAAAAAGATGTTGCTGCTAAGGAACTTAAACCAGGATGTAAGTCTGAATTTTGCAGAAAATTTGGAAAGAAATGTCAAATGTTTACAGAAGAGCTTCGAGAAAAATTTTTTAGTGATTACCCCGCATTAGGCAGCATTCAATTAAAAAGAGAATACATTAGTAGATGCGTCGAGGAAAATAATAAAAAGCGAAAAAACTGAAAATGCATCGAGAAGAAGTAAAACAAAAGCGTACTCTCTTTTTTTAAATGGAAAAAAAGAGATGGTATGCAAGTTTTTTTCCTTAACGCACTAGGAGTTAGCGAAAAAGCTATAAGAACGGCAGTAACCAAAATTACTTCAACGGGCACTATTTCTAAAGATTTCAGAGGAGGAAGAAGGCAAAGCCTAAAAATACGCGACTCAACACTCGGACAACAAGTATTAGAGCATATCAACAGGTTTCCCAAGGCAGAATCGCATTACTGCCGTGAAAGTACCAGCAGAGAATAACTTCATAGTGACTTATCTTTACCTAAGATGAATCTAATGTTTAAGGATGAGTGTTGCCGAAATAATGAAGAAGTTGCTTATTACACACTCTACAGTCAAGTATTTAAAGAAATGAAGTTATCCTTATACATAGACCAAAGAAAGACCAGTGTAGCCTGTGCAGTAGTTTTTTGAAAGGTTCTGATCAGAAGAAACTGGTATTAGTTGAGAGGTATGACCTGCATATAAAAGAAAAAAAAGCTGTGAGACTTTTAAAAAATAAATATAAACAAGAAGCCATCGACAACTTTTGACCTTCAGCGAGTCACTCACGTACCAATTGAATGATAATGCGTTATTCTATAAGAGAAGATTAGGTGTTTTTAATCTGACCAAGTATAACATTGCTTCAAATTGCTTCAACTAGCATGAAGGTCAGGGAAAACGGGGCTCGTGTGAAATAGCCTGATCACTACATTTATTTTTAAAAGCTCATGATAAGCAAGGAAAAGAAAAAGCATATCCGTTTGCTGACAGATGTAGTGAGCAAAATAAAAATTCTGTAGTTGCCTCAACTTTATTATACACATTGTAAAATAGCAAGAATTTAAAGGAGATTTATCTGCGCTTTTTTACTCCCAACCATGGGCCAAACGAGGGAGACACGGCCCATAGTGTTATTTCCCGTGCTATCAATAAAGCTGGTGATATCATGGTACCAAGTCAGCTAAACCCATTGTTCCGATTTGCTAGAAGGCAACAGCCGTATCAAGTACATAATCTACAATTTTTAGGTTTTAAGACATTCTCCAAAAATCTAAAAATTTTAAATATTCGCACCGATGATTCGGCTAAAGAATGTATGTGTACTGAAATGGTAGAATTTGCAGTCAAGAAGGATCAGCCCATTAAATTATTTTTTAAAACTAGCCATCTGGAGTCGGAATATCGTACATTAACTTTGAAACGTCAAGCGGCATCTGTTTTAATTTCAAGTAATGTTTCACCGCCAATACCATCTGCAAAATATGAACATTTTTTGTCTTTATGTACAGGCTCTACCCGTTGATTCGTTTACCTGAAGAAGTTGAATTCTATCGGAGCTTTGCTCATTAAAAACCTCTATTTTATACTAGAAGTTGAAAATAACAAAACCAAAAGTGTTTTCCCTTTTGCAGTTTTATCTTTGTTTCACATTTATATTATTTTATATCTTTGAAACAAAATTTTTTCACCTTCACGTAGATTTTTATTTTTAAAGTGTAAACATTGTGAGGCTTATATAAGAAACGAAATGTATATTATGGTCACCAAAAGGCGTATCTGTAATTTTTTTGAAAATGGCGGCCCTATTGCTAATTTTCAAATATTTTTTTGAAGGAATCTATTTTTAACGTGCAGACAAATTTAAAAATCAAAATAATATTTTTATATTCGTTGTCATTTAAAGTAAGTAAAAATTTTATTGTACCCCAAAATCTTTATTTGCTTCTCCTAAAAATTTTCATTTTTTTAACTTGGCAACGGGAACGACGAATATGTAACACATTTACCCCGTTGTTTTAGATACTTATATCAAGAAACGACGTGTAGCTGATATTAAATATATGGGGCTTCCAAACAATTTAAAATACCTTATGTAACACTTTACAGTCGGTTAAAGGTACCCGGGGAAACAAACAAGACAATAAAGTACATCCAATTTGTATACCAATCGTAGAAGAACTTGAGTTAGCTAACGGCTTGAAGACCCTAGAAAAGTGGGACTTCGGTTTATCTAGGAAAGAAGTATGTAAATTAGTTGGTAAGTTTGTAACGGAAAACAAAATTAAGACACGTAATCTGAGCCTCAAGATTCTCCAAAATGTAGAATATGCTAGGAAAAAAGCGTTAGACCCATTTATAATTTATGAATATTTTGAATTATTGGAAAAAACTATGACACAACTTCAACTTCTTGACAAGCCTCAAAACATATGGACCTTCGATGAAAGCAGTCTAAGTATAGAGCCGAGAAAATCTAAAGAAGTTGGTGCAGTTAACAAAGCTTCTTCGAGGACAATAAGTTTCCCTGGTAAAGAAAACACAACTATTATCCTGATGTGTAATGCAGAGGGCGGTGAAGCTCCACCACTAATCATATTTAAGGGTAAACATATGTGGGACCAGTGGTACGCTCCTCCCAACGCAAATTTTCCTAGCACCGTTTATGCTGCCAGCAAAAAAGGTTGGATGGAAAGTGGGAAGTTATTTCCCAAAGTCCTTGATTCCAGCACTTGGTCCAGAACGTCCCACTTTAATAATTTACGATGGTCATTCAACCCATATAATTTTGCAAATAGTTTCAGCAGCCATTGAATACAATATAACAATATTAAAACTACCCCCGCACAGTAGCCACCTACTTCAAACTTTAGACCTTTCTGTCTGTCGGCTCTTCAGATTAAAATGAGATGACAAGTTAATATATTGGCAACGGCAGCATGTGGGTCAGAAACTACCAAAGAAAATATTTTTAAAGTTTCTTTGTGAGACCTGGACAAGTCTTTCAACTGAGGTTATAAGGGGTGGATTCCGGAAAGGTGGGATTTTGTCTCTTAATAAAAATGTTATATCAGAAGAAGTTTTCCCACCAGAATCTCTAAAAAGATGGAATCATTTTAAGAGTAATTTACACATCGAAGAAGCCGTGGTGGCAACAAATGCTACAGCTGTTGATGGAAATTCCCTAAGAGATGATACTGCAGTAGCTTTTACATCGAGAGAAATGCCGAGAAAAGAATCCAGTGATAGTACATCATTCGAGAGCTTGCTATTGTCCGTAGTTCGTCAAGCACCTAAACCAGAGCAACAAACAAAATCAAGAGCATGTCCTGGTGCAGAAGTATTAATTTCAGAAGAAGCCTTAGAACGACTTATAAAAGAACAGAAAGAAAAAATTAAAAAACCAAAAGAAACAGAAAAATTTAAACCAGCTAAAAGAATAACAAAAATATGATCAATTTCCTTAGGTAGTGAAGATATGGAAACTGATTCCGTCCCTTATGTAGATTCCGACAATTCTGAAGAGTTTTGGGGATAATTTGAGAATGCTCATAAAAATCAACATGAAGAAGCTGACCAAACTGGGACCCCAAATTCTTGGGTGCTCGTTAGATACTGCACCAAGAAGGTAGTAAAGCATTTCGTCCGAGGCAAGTGATGATGGTTGGGTAGTTAAGTTCATGAACTTTTCCAAAAACGTATTTTCATGGCCAATAGTGGATTTTGCCAGAGTCAGCTATTAATAGACGTAGTAGTTTTATATTTTCTGTGTCCTTTGAAGGCTATAACATAGCTTGTTAATTAATTTTTCATTTGAATATTGGATGTTTTACTTATTTTTATGTTTGTATACCTATATGCCATTTATCGTTTTGTTCTAAGAAGAAGAAAGATTTTTTTTGCTTTAGTTTAAGTTTTAGCTTGAACTGAGTTTGTACCAAATAAAGTTTATAACTTTTTGCTTGATTGACCGAATTTAATTCTGTAACCAGCAAAATAATGAAAAAACTACAAATATTATACATTAGCCTCATTCGATTTCATTTAACTTATAAAAAATTTAAAATTAACTTAAAAGATTATTTATTTGAGATCAATTTTAAAAGCCGATATGGAACACAAACGTATGGTTTCTAAAGCTAGTTTAGAGTAGTTTATAATATTTAGAATTTTATGCTTGAAAAATGTAAATTGTAGCATTTATGCTAAATAAAGAAATTAACTAACTAAATTTGTATAACATTTTTCAAATAGCAGCTAATTGAATGTTACTTCTAGGATCAATTGAGAAGTGCTTTTAAAGCATTGACAAATTTTTATTTTTTTTTGTTCAGTTAAAAGTGCAAGTTTTATACTTTTTTTATGTGAACTATTCAAAAACTATATTACGTTTACCACACTTCACCTTATCGTGTTTCAGAGGAAATTCTAAAAAACAAAAAAAAACCATGTTTTTTTTCATTAATTAAAAAATGTAAAAATGTTTTAAAAATACGCTCTGACACGGGGAACGACGAACAGACTTTTTGACTCCTGGCAAGGACATAAATAAACTGTCATTGAGTCGAGAGTTTAAAATAACTAAAATCTAAAATAAATGTAGTGTTAAAGAATTTTATTTAAATATCTACCTCACAAAGGCTATCGTTAAGTTGGATGGACCATGATAAATGGTCCAAAAAATGATGAACTTTGATTTTTAACAGAGACCTAACTGAGTTCTTGGTCTTATCTAACCGACCAAATTCAAAATGTTCAATACAATGGTGAGAGGGACTTTATAAAATTCTATGTAAGGCGCGGAATCTGGCCCAGCACATAATGTTTAATATAAGTTTTGTTTTTTATACATGCATATTCCTATAAGCTTACGGAAAATTAACTTTTTTGCATTACTTTTAATATGGAAATTAGTAAAGCACTAGTGCAGAAGGGTTACTTTACAGCATTAGTATGGGAAATTTCTGTGTAAATTTGGGTATCTTTGGAAAAAAATGGGGGGCTGGTAATTTTTTCTTCTCTCTGTATATCCCTTACTATTGCAGTGCTACCTCTAAATTTGGTTATGCTAGGTATAACGATCGAGTGATAGCATTTTTGGAAGAACTTAAGATAAGAGCTGGGGTGGGGATGTGTAGCATGATCCTGTCTCTCTCCCCGAATATAAGATGACGTAACTTTTTCCGATATCTGTGCTAGCTCTCATAAAAGTGCTAGGACTAACGAATATGTGCTAGCTTTTTGGCTGAAAAATAATAACTGTTGGGAGGGGGGGGGGGAGCTGAGCCATATCATTCTTTTTAAAGGATAAAAATTTACTGCCATTTATACAGCGTTTTCCAAAAACATGAAAGATTAGATAAGAAATGTTTGCATAAACTAAGACAAAAATATTATACAGACAGGTCCTAAAAAAGCTTATTTTGTAAAATGCAGGGTGTTAAGGAATTTTTTTTACTACATTTTTTTCAGTATTAATAACTAGTGGCGTATAAACGAGAAAGATGATTTTTCATCATTATTCTGTTATAATTAAAAAGATACTTTTTGTTTATGTCGATAATTACAACCATATTCGAGAAGTGGCGTAACACGACAACGTAGGGCCCTGGTGCTAAATCGTAAAACCGAGCTTCCCACCTCTCTATAATAAGTACATATAAATGAAAAAAGAATTAGGAGATCTCATAAATCGAACAAAAATTGTTTTAACATTTACAATAGCTCCAGCAAATCGGATAAGTATCACAGAAAAATGAAATAAGTTTATATATCAACCATAATATATTCCATATAAACTATTCTAAATAAACTTAAAAAAAAAGAAACAAATATGGAAAACAACATTCTAAAGTATAATAATAATTCTAATTACACCGATATACGATTAGACGACTGACTACTGTTACTTTTGTCTAAAACTTGAAAAAATTATCTATTTTTACATGCTTCTTCAATTTTGCTTCGTTTTCCGCAGCTTTTTTCTCTCAGCTGCTCCAGTTTGGTGCTATTAATATATTGTATCACAACTACAACGCTGAATACTCATAAAACAAAATATAAAATCAGTATCACTGCAATTATACGCCTGTTTTAGCCTAGCACCCAACACAGAACACAAACAATTAGCACCCAAAGCCAGTACCGCATCTACAACTTTTCTTGCCTTGTTGGCCCTAGGCCGGCTTGAGATTACGGGTCCCTGTCAGTCGTATCCCCTAAAAGCACTGTAACCAGTGCCGGATTAATTATTTTCGCACAATAAATGCTAAGGGCTCGGGCCCTAGGGCAACCGAACCACTCGCACCATTGTAGTTACGCCACTGTATTCGAGGCACTAATCCAAATAGAGACAGTCTCTACTAGGGCCGCTAGAAAAAAATCTTCGAAAATGCCAAATGTGATTTTGTCGAAACTACAGCAAAATTGTTCTTTTCGAATAAGTGATAGAAAATGAAAAGAAAGAATTATTTTATATCTTGCCAAAATGGCAACAATTTAAATGTTAAACTTTCAGTTTCATTCATTTGACGGTTTTTGGGATTGGGTTTAAGAACCTTAGCGTATAACAGCGTTAGATAACATCTTAATTTGTCTTCAATCGTTACCAACGAACAAAAAAAATAAATTTTGATATCTAACAAAATAAAATTAATAATCAATAATGTAATTGTAAATTATCGCCATCTATAGCTCAGTAATCAAACTTTACACTTATTAATTAAATACGGGCCTCCCACACTGTTTTTGAGTTTTGAGTTCAGATTACTGTCAATCCAGATTATCCAGTATTATATAACATGCACATAATTAATTACGTTTATATTTTAGTATCCCTATTGCTTCTATTCCCGTTTGATTTTTGTCTAATAGATTTTTTCAGTCAACTTTCAGTTCTGTTACTGCACTTGCGCACCGTTGACGTCATAGCTCACAAGATAGTTATCCCCACTTTGGGCCTTCAGCTGTAGCTTTCCGTAGGAACCGATCGATAGAAATAGACAGGCGTATTACAAAGTTTTTTTCTTGTTTTTTTTTTATTTTATCTACTAAGATTCACCATTGTAAGTTCTGAGTTATTACCAGAATCGCCAGTATTTTTTTTATCAGAATAAACAAATGAACATAGCAAATCTGTCAAAAGATACCAACTTGGGTTTTTTAATGAAAAACCCTGTATATTATTTTTTCATTGGAATTGTCATAATATTCTGATTTCAATAATACGATGTTATATATTTACTCTACAGTTTTTTTTTTCTAGTTTTTCACATTAAAGAAAACATAGTCTTACCTTGAAAACTGGTGTGACCTGTAGATAATCATAATCGATTAGCTGCCATTGCAAAATTATTTATTAATTAAAATTTATTTTGATTTCTTTATTTTATGAGATAATGAATTCAACAAAAACATAACATAGTGCAGTTTTATTTTGCAATGGGAGTAAATATTGCCGAAACTCATCGGAAATATCGCAGGGTATACCGCAATCAGCATACTCCTTACAAGGAACCTCTAATAGGTATGACAGTTTTGCATATGTGAAACCAGAATACCTGATCATGAAGTTTAATAATTCTGATAAGTAAGCATGGAGTTTTAGGAAAAACCAAATGTAAAAAAAGCAAAATATACGGGGACAGCCGGTCCATAATATAGTTCAACTTGTGCCAGGTGTATGTGAAATGTGAACAGGCAAATAGTAAATGTAACTATTTTGTGAACGTTAAAATACTAACTCAAATCCATCCTCAAATGCGTATTATAACTCCGAATGTGCATTTCATTTGTTATAGAAACAATAATTATTATTAAATCTCAAGGTTATGAGCGAATTTTGAAATCGGTTTCAACCAACACGTAATTCACATTATTTAAGCACATAGTAAAGAAACCTCGCATGTTAAATTAAAAATTGTTAATAATGGCATATACGGGCATCAAAGCGGAAAGTAAACGAGCATGAAGATCTGATCAAAGTATTCAAGATGAAATAACAACTGTGCGGACCGTTTTTCGAAAATTAACAATTTACACTCTGATTACCGCAGACATGTTAAACCAGTATAAACACATTGATACACACTAGATCGTAAAATAAAAGTTCATTTATAAAATTTTAAATATTTTCAAGGTTCCTCTTTTCAGAGAATAATATTCAGAAAGTATTAAATTGAACAAAAATTGAAGCTACTCTGCAATAGTCCCTAAAAATGTTCCTAAGTTAAATACATAAACAAAAAAAAACATCGTGTTTGTGTTAATAACACTTTAATCCTCTTCTATAGATTTTACGAAGACGCATTAGGAACACAGGACCAACCTCGGTATATTTAAAAAGTATATTGTTGATGTTTCTATTAAAGTAAGAGAAAACTCCAAACCTTGGTTCAATTCTGAATTATCAAAATTACTTAAGATTAGGGATAATTATTATGCTAAGAAGAAATAGAATCCAACAAATAGCTAGGTATTATCATTAAATTATCAATTTATCAAAAAAAAAAAGAATCGAAGAATAAAACAAGATTATTATCAACAACAATGTTCAACTGGAACAGAAAAAATAATATGGGAAAATTTCCAGTTAATTTTCACAAACAAAATTAAAAATAATAAAGATAATGACATTGACTACCTATTGATACATTCTATGTAAATTAAATATGTAAACTAGAAATTTGTGAAGTACTAAATAATCATTTTGTAAACGTTGGTCAGATTTTATCAAGTAATATTCCAAATATACCAGTTACCAAATACCAGTTAGAAGATAATAAAACCTCGGTGTTTTTGGACTCGAATAAAATTACAGAACAAAAAATTGAAGAAGTTGAACAATTAGATTTAAAAAAAGCCAGCGGATTTGATAATATTTCTGCTAAAATCGTAAAAATTTTAAAGTGTAAAATATCCCCAATTTTAAAACATTTATATTAATTAGGTTTAGGATCAGAAAAAATGAAAATCACGAAAGTTTTTCCAATTTTCAAATATAGAACAAAATTTGACTGTAATGACTATCGTTCGATATCTGTTTTGCCTATTTTTCAAAAATTTTGGAAAAACTGGTAAAAAATAGAATAACAAATTATTTAGAAAAACCAAATTTACTTTTTGTAGGACAATATGGTTTCCGTAAATTCAAAGACACAGAGTTGCAGTTATTGGTACTGGTACAAATATATAAGATAATGGCTGCTAATGCTACACATTGTCTTTAGATTTACGAAAAGCTTTTGACATTGTATATTATTAAGGCACGTTTATCAAATCGAAATGAGGGATTTAAAATATTAACATATATTGGTTTCAAAATTATTTGTCAAACAGAATACATTTTTTTTATGGCCTTAGTCATAGCCCATTTAGCCACGAATACAACTTAAATATGTATCTAAAAATTTGTTATTTAATGACTTGCACGGCATACTAACTGCCATCCCTCCCTATTCTGGACTCAGCAAAAGAACGAGACAGGTCACACTCTTCTCGCCCTGAAACCAATTTAGGACTCTTATTGTACAAAATTACGCAGGACTGGTAGGTCCGGGTAGAAAGGTTGAAAAACATATAGGGAAAAAAACAAAGGAATACTCAAATTAAATCCTATATTCTAACCCTGCACATTCTTAAATATTTTACAAAAACACGCTTAATATCAATGTTAGAGATAACCTTACGCATACATTCCAAATGATTAATTGGCAACAAATGGACTCTAGTTCAGACAAAAGATATTTAACTGCTTGTTTATTATGCTTACAATTAAAGAGTTTATGGTTTAGATCATCAATTGTTTCATTGTCACAAGTGAATAAAGGACTGTTACAGAGTTTCATTTTATATAAGTGATTATTAAAATACAATTTGTACAAATTAAAAATATTAAAAGTTCAAATTTATTAATAAATTGTGGAGTCCCACAAGAATCTATATTAGGACCTTATTACGAAATAGCTTTCCCCTATAAATGGTATTTTCTATAAAATAAGATATATACCTTTAAAATTTTCAAAAAATATTTATTTTTCATAAGTTTATTCAAAATTACACAATTTAATTTCAGTTTGGGGATATGTTTGTTCAAATCATCTCAATCATTAAAAAAAACAAACCAAAATTATTAAATGCATTCATAAACTACCATATTTAGAACCTACATCCAATTTATATAAACCTATAGGATATCTAGACATAAATTCTTCGCTTTATAAATTAAAAGTTTGTATATTAATTCACTCTATAAATCTTAAAACAAAATACTCAAATATCACATTACATAAGACAACTACAATACACCAATACAATACTAGACAAACAAACGATTTACAGACATTATTAATAGAAAGTAATTTTGGAAAATGGTAAATTATATACACTGGCATTATTACCTACAATAATTTACCAAAGAAAATCAAAGAAGTAAAATGGGAGAGTTCAATAAAGTATTAAAAAAGTTTTTCCTGGAATAATGAGTTAAAAAGCTATGTATTATAGTTATATTATTTGTTGTTTTTGATGCTAAAAATATTTTTTTTACATTTTAACAGTATTCATTTTAGTTCTCTTTGTGTTGTGAATATTGTCTTATTATTTTTATATTTTTAGTTTAGTATGTTTTCTGTAATAAACTATTATAGTTGGTTGGGAATAAATGAATAAAAAAGTCATGATACATATTGTCATTAATAACTAAAATTACGCAATAATAATGTCCCAGTGTAAATTGTCGATAATTTGCACTTAGGCATGGTCATCCGATTCAAAAATTTATAGTTCTGCTTTGTTCAAATCTTACCACAATATAAATCCTATTTATTCTTTAAAAACTAAACATTAAACAAGGTAATGAAAATTTCCGACTGGTCTAATGAAAATTACCTCTTATTTTCGGTAAAAACTGAAAAGCATATAAGTTGACTTGTTGACACCTGTGCTTTTTATCAAACATTTTTTGATTCAGTTTATTTTGCTTGTTATAGTAGTTTAAAAAAAAAAGTGGAGAATATAGGCAGCCCTGGTAGAAGATTTCTCAATTTTTCTCTACCAGGTTAGTGTAAATTAATTACTTTACATAACCTCATAGGAAAAATCCAGTGGGTTAAAGTCCGGGGATCGAGAAGGTATAAGTGAGGTGCACTTTGACAATTCAAGGAATCTTAGTTTTTTGTCATTAGAAACCCATGAACAACCACATTAAAATGCGTTAATGCACCGGCCATCATTTCTCGTCTTATGGTACATCTTTTAGAAAGTCAGTTGGCGGTTGTTCTAAACATCTCGCCGGTAAGCCTTCCTGGTAGAAACACGAGTTCAAATAGCCACTCATGTACAATTCCAACCCAAACGTATATTGTTACATGCTATAGTTTCGCTTATTTAGTCCCTGTGTGGGTGCGCTACTGTAAATCACTCCTATGTTTCGATTAGCAGAGCCCCGTGGTATAAATAATGTTATTCATTTTACAAAATTATATTTTTAAAATTTATAAAAACATACGAACTTTAAGCAAAAACAAGTATGAATATGTATGAATGTTTAATACATATTAGTTTGAAGTTTGACTGCATAATGATAAAAAACAACGTAATACTATTAATATGGACACGGAACTACCATATTTTGCTTTAAGTGAAATACCACCGGCAGTTCAAAATCAAAATGCACTATTTTAATAAACAACTTTATTTTGATTATGGGTATAGCCGCATGGCCCTGAGTGATGTTCCCCTTTATCGCAAAGCAAGTTTCTCTTACAAGGTACTTTTATTTTAGTTTTGTTTTGCTTATGTTCAGTTTTCAGCATGTCCATATGTCTTATGTATTTCTGACTTCCTTTTGTAACCTGTTCCTTATTGTCTCCTTGTTGACTTAAATCTAAACAATCTAAAATGAAACAGAATGACCATTAAAACATTACAATCTTATTAAAAAATGTTATGTCATATTGAATTAGTAATTAACAAAAGTGTTATGTTGCAAAATACACATTAAAAACTGAATACAGAGGTCAACATAAAAACTGAGGCACCCAGTTTTTAATTCAAAATTATGCAACTTGGATAATATACATTATTTTATGTTAAAGAGAAAATTCATTCTCCTTCAACTCACATACAGCCTGTTATCAAAAAATTTCTTGACAAACAAAAATCTTTTTTGGCTTTTTCGCAACTGAATAAAAATATTTAACTTTAAATTAATTGAAGCAAATATTAAATATAATTATATACCTCAACATGTAGACTAGTCTGTCCACGGAATGTTTCGATACATAATATAAACAATATTATTTAAGCAAGCATAAGAACTTATATCATTTACCTTATGTTTTTATAGACACCTAGTAATTGTACAAATACTTTCATCCTATCGGGACTCATCAGTGCGCCGCTCGTAAGAGAAAAACATTAAATAATAGAAAAGAATTGATTTCAAAATTTTAAAATGTGTTAGTTTGTTTGACATGTAACCTAGATATGAAAAAAATGATAGTTTGCAACCATCTATAATGTTATTTTTAAATGTGTTCAGATTTAAAAAATTTCTTATTACAATATTTAAGTTTCCCCTAAATTTAAAGAGATGATTCAATACTGAGTCTGGGGTTATATTTTGAATACAGAAGAAGCCACATCGGAACGTTTTTGGAATTTTTGTTCTTAATTATTATAGAGTATATTTCGCTTTCGGACGTTTTAAGATCCCTATAACATATTTATTATTAATGGAATTTAAATCAAATATAGGAAAAACCTGTTTGAATTCTTCGGTGTAAAAAATATTAAAATTATTTGGTCAGCTCGTTCTCCAGATTGCATCCCATGGCATAGAGCATATTTGAGCTCTACTCGGTAGATATATTTCATTAAAGAGATTATCACCCACAGGTACGTAACCAGAGGGGTGTCTAGGATGCTTCTTCCTATTCTGAGGGTTGACCATGACTCCCCGAACTGAATTTTTGGTTTGGCCCCCCCCAAACTGAATTTCTGGATACGAGAGTGATCAAGAGTTTATACTTAGACTTAATTTTGTTGTCTAAAAGATGCCTTACCGTACATCGTGCAAGAGGGGACCCAAAAAAATTCTAATTATTATTCTTTTTTAAAAATTTGTAAATACTAGAAATTTTATATCTATGTGTTTATTTTCTTTGTTCACTTTGTTAAAGGAAATCAAATAATATGTGCGAATGCTGCAATAGTTGAAAGATAGATTTAATTAATACAGGCCTACAAAATTAAAAAAAGGGTGAACTACTATTTTGTGTTACTCGGTACCCTTTCTCAGGTACAATTTCATACAAAAAAAGAATATGATAAGTAAAAGAATTCATATATATGCTGTATTTTTTTTATATTACAAAACATTTATCTTTCCTATTCAGTTATTTCGCACGCCACTGGAATAATTTAAAAAGGAATGTAGTAGCGAACAGTCTCAAGCTGGTATGATACGTATTCCTTCCTTAAATTTGATTTAAATCGCATTATCAAAAATTGAACTATAATAAGGGAATCCTAAAAACTGCAAAACTGAGACCCGTCATATAATAATTAACGGAAAATAAAAATTTCAGAAACGTCCCGAGGTAGCGCCTTGTATATTCGAAATATGGCCCCAAAGGTAAACTTTATGATATTTTTAAAATTCCAAACACTATATTTCATCAATTTAAAAGTATTATTTCCGAATAAATTGAAGAAAGTGGTCATATGTTTCCTTTTATATTGTAAGCAAATTCGGTGTTATTTATTAAATCATCCTGAGAATCGTTTATCACTAAAATATTGGTAACATCCGCGTAAAAAACCGTATGAAACCCGCCCCGCAAAAGAATTTATGTATATATAGTTAGTTAAATCGTTAGAATAAATCGAAAAAAGCAAGGACCAAGGATGGACACCCCTCTCTATATAGTCTTGGTACATTTGTTTTTCAGTTTTACCACTTGTATTCTTCTCTGAAGGTAAGAGGAAAACAAATTCAGTGCACGCAGTCAAAAGCCCCGAGAGATATGAATATAAAGACCAATTACGGTAATTTTTTATCCACCATTTGTAACCTCCTGATCGATCGTTCTGTATAGGCGCATGGAAGTTTAAAGAAACTTTCTCTTCCTTCTTCCAAATTACATATTTTTGAATTATGAGATAAAAACTGGATGACCGTTTATTTTATCGATTATTATAAATAATATAACTCCCCATAGCGGTATGCCTCCCAACGTAAAGGTTTTTAAAAGTTTTTTTATTGCTTTCTTAGGTATCAATACAAAATAACAACTATTGGCAACGTAATCATCATGTCTTCATCATTAACTTGATATCTTAACTAGATTCGAGGCAGGATAAAAGGCACAGGTTATTAAATTCAAACATTCCATTAACATTTACGATATATTTATCCAACGCTCACATTGCTCATTTTCGATTTTTAAGATAATTTGTAGAAAAAATATATAAATGATATATCTGAAATAATATCGTTCGGATATTCTTTTTTCTATTAGCCTTTTACTAGTAAAGCTATTATAAGAGTCAAAGGGAGTTTATAATATAGGGGCCATAGGCCTTTACCCAAACCGAGACTTCCTCAGAAACATTTTTAAAACCAAACTACATTAATTTTAATGTTTTATAAGCACTGTCAAGAAACGTGTTAAATGTAAATAGCAGGCTAAATAAAATATAAATGCCCAAATTCCTAACAATCTTAAAGTAAAGAAATGTAAACCAAAATAACATTATTTTTTTATCTGAACAGGTAATAAACAAGCTGGAAAGTATAAACTAATGTTTTCACTTCTCTGGTAAAAGGGAAGTACTGTAATCGTGAAAAAACTTCTTGGGTCCCTAGATGCCGAAAAACATATTTCCTCAATTCCGGCGATCTGTTTGTCTGTTCCGGGTATAGCCAAAAAACGACTTATCCGATTGACTTAAAATTTTGATAGAAAAATAGCAGTCGTATGGGGGTGACCTGGTAACATTTTGGTAAAAATCCAATATTGGAAAACAAAATGGCGACACATAGTGGCAAGTCTTAGCGTCTTTTAGTAGCCAAAACGTCCTAAATATTG
The DNA here is from genome assembly GCA_030620095.1 of Kuschelorhynchus macadamiae. Taxonomy (NCBI): domain Eukaryota; kingdom Metazoa; phylum Arthropoda; class Insecta; order Coleoptera; family Curculionidae; genus Kuschelorhynchus; species Kuschelorhynchus macadamiae. The sequence goes on from JAUTXW010003222.1 coordinate 194,520, forward strand.
TTCAAGTAAAACTCTTTACAAATATTTTTTATTTAAAGTTGTAATATCTACTGTAAGATCAAAATAAAAATAATACTTGTATATTATTAATTTAGAATATATTTTTAACCTTATATTACAGCTTTAACATACGAGACTAACTAAAGGCTTGCGATCTTACCAAGAACTGAATAAGTATTTCTTTTTCAATTCCCTAAACAAATTCGTCACTACCTCCTTAATATAATCTATATTTACATTAACATCGTAAACCGAAACCGATAGCAAAAAGTTAAATCAGGCTTCTTGTTACCAAAACATATCATACTGCCGTCTAAACCTTTTTCTTTTTAAATAAATGCAGATGTTAATATATACAAACGAATTTACAAATGCGTTGGTTTATACAAAGGGATTTATAAATAAGTAACATAGTGGAACTGGAAATTAACGTTACATTCGGCCATCCTGCAAATTATCCTGTCCTCAGGATACATATAATAATTACTAAATATTTTGCCTCGTACCGACTATCAATCTTCTTGTTAATCACTAGGTATCGCGAACTGCGAGCCTTCAACTAAATTTAAATGTATCTAATACTACTGAATCCTTACAAACTATTAGCTCCAATAATAATTGTGACAAATTCAAAACATTCAACGTTAAATGTAATTTATTTGATATTGACTAACTAGAAAGTGTTCACTTACTAACTACAAATAACTACATGCCATCTGCATTGGATTATATCACGAACTGTGAAAATGCCATCTGCATTAATTTTATGCTAACTGCATTTAACACATTTCACCTGCCAGTAAGTTAATGCCAACTGCAATTAATAATTTGCAAACTGCAAATAATTCAATGCCAACTGCATTTTATATTGCCAACTGCAAATAATGCAATGCCAACTGCATTTAATAATTCGTGAATGCGAACGAAGACATACACAGTGAATGACACGCAACTATATATGAACTCTCATGATCATCAATTTCAATTTTGTACAGAATATGTACCTATAAACGAACTGGTTTGCTATAGAACACACTTATAAAACACCTCTCGCAATTAAATCAATGTAAGTTAGTTAGTCTTTCAACATAATCCAGGGTTTGATTTTATCTACCGCTATCACAGTTTTACGTCTTTTAACACCTTTTCTTAAATCCTCTACTTCGTAGCGATCGTTAAATAGTACACGACTAATACAGAACGGTAATTTAAACTTTGGGAGAAGCTTTTGGCTACTATTTGTGGCTGGATTGTCTGTTTTCAAGACCATGACTACTTCACCTTCTTGATACTGCCTCGCTTTAGCACGAGTTTTGTCAAATCTCTTCTTTTGAGCCAACTGCTCTTTAGTTATACGTTGAGATATATCGGAACGTAAATGATGTAAATCAATCTGATCTAAAGTATCCTTTATTACATTCAAAATCTTTGATTCAGCTATTGTCCGCCCTTTATAACCAGCTAACACCTCTAGTGGAGATGCTTTTGTAGTCTTATTATTTGTGCAATTCAACACACTTTGTATTTTCTTTACGTGAACATCCCAGAGATCCTCCGGTTCTCCACCAGCTGTAGTTGCCAAATAATTCAAAACAGTTCTGTTCACTCGTTCACATTGGCCATTTGCTCTAGGAGTGGCCACTGCATTTAAAACATGCTTAATCCCATACGTAGAACAAAATATTTTGAACGTATTTGAAGTAAACGCCGTACCTCTATCTGTAATAACTCTAACAGGTACACCAAACAAATACATAATGTTCATTAATAATTTTGTAACATGACGCACTTTAGTATTTTTAACTGGTTCCAAAAAAATAAACTTTGTAAACCCGTCCACCACTACAAGAATATATTGGTTTTTCTTCTTGCTACATACAAAAGGGTCCCAAGTGATCAAGATGCAGTGTGTGGAAAGGAACTGGTGTCTTTTCTATCGGGTGAAGTTTGCCTGATATTTTTTCCAGACGGGTGTTTATAGTATAAACATCTCAGGCAAGCTTTGATATATTTAGATACAAACTTCCTCATTTTTGGAAACCAGTAATTATCTGCCATACGTTCTAGTGTCTTTTCTAACCCCAAGTGACCTGCCTCGTCATGACATAGTCTGCAGATCTGCCATCTTGCACTTTTGGGAACTAACCATGCTAAACGTCCACATTGCAATTTTTTGTAAACTTTGCCATCCTTTAGCACATATTCACTACAATATTGTTTCACATTTGAACACTCTACCTTGTTTTCAAGTATTCCTTTTATTTTTGAGATTTTTTCATCTTGCATCTGGGCAACCACAATCCAGTCAGCTTCTGTTAGATCTATCACGTTGACTTCTTCCATAGTGGGGTTCCGACTCAATGCGTCAACGTGAGCCATTCTTTGACCTGGCCGATATTCTATCTGAAAGTCGTAGTCTTGGACTTCCAACCACCAACGTCCAACTCTAGGAATTAAATCTTTCTTTGAAAATGTCGTTCGAAGTGCATTACAGCCCGTGATTACTTTAAACTGTAATCCTATTAAGTATACTCTAAAAAATTTAAGTGATAACACTACCGCCAAAGTTTCTAACTCATAGGAATGATAAGATTTCTGGTCGCATGTGGTCTGTTTACTAAAGTATCCTATCACTCTTTTGTTTTTGGTGGAACCCTGTAGTAATATTCCACTCACTCCTTTGGAACTTGCATCAGTATGTAATTCCGTTGGTAACGTGGGATCAAATATAGCCAGTACGGGTCTAGAAGAAAGGCATACTTTGATCTTTTTAACAGCTTCCTCTTGATCATCTGACCATGTCCAACTAGTGTTTCTTCGTGTTAATATTGTCAAGGGCTCCACAATTTTAGCAAAATTGTGGACAAATTTACGGAAGTATCCAGCAAGTCCTAAAAATTGCCGTACTTGTTTAACATTCTTGGGTGTTGGCATTCGCACTAGAGCTACTGTTTTCTTTGTGCCTGGACGAACACCTGCATAGCTTATCTCTCTTCCGAGATAGTTTATTGTAGACTTAAACAATTCGCATTTATTTAACTTTAACGTTAGTTTGTGTTTACGAAATGCGTCTAGGACTTTTTCGAGATATTTTAAACCTTCTTCCACAGTCTTGGATGGAATTATGATGTCGTCTACATACGGAAATGCTATTTTATTTCTAAGGTCTCCCAAAACATTGTTTATCAAACGTTGGAAGACAGCTGGTGAATTTGCTAAACCAAATGGCATTCTCAAAAACTCGTAGTGCCCATCTGGTGTTATAAATGCAGTCTTATCTATAGATTCTTCCGCCATTGGTACTTGATAAAAGCCTGAGGCCATATCTAAAGTTATGAAATATCTGTTACCCCCCAAACGATCGATCTGATCCTCTATCAATGGTAACGGGAATTTTTCCTTAACCAATTTCGCATTGAGTCTCCTATAATCGATGGCCAAGCGATAATCTCCTGTTTTCTTCTTAACTAATAGAACTGGACTAGCGTAGGATGACACTGATTCACGTATAACATTATTTTTCAACAAATCTCTAATCATATCTCCCAAAATTTCTTTCTCGCAAACTGACATTCTATATGGATTGTAAACAACTGGTTCTTCACACTTTAACTTCAAGGTCATTTGAGTTGATGATGTTTTACCAAGATCTTCTAAAGAAAACGAAACACAATCACGGTAGTTATTAAATAGTTTTATTAAGTCCGATTTCTGTCCGATGTCTATCAGTGACTTGGTCGCCAACCTTTAACATATCTGTTGCTTTTAAATTTTGACCGACACTACTAACGTCATATTCCATTAAATCAGTGGTATTTAATGGCTCCAATTTACGTAAAACAACTCTATCTTTATGTTTGATTACCACTACATGTTCTTGGTTAATAAAATCTGTTCCTATCAATAAGTCATAATTTAGTCGATTGTCCTCCAAAATTAGTGCTGATACCGTTGCACTTACTGCCTCTACAGTAATGTGAGCCATAGCTGAACTCGCCACCATCATAGTTTTACCATCGAAAGACCTTAACACTTTAGGTTCACAAATAGTAATGGGTAATTTTAATTTTTCAGCAATTGACCGCTTCAGTAGGGTACAGGTACTACCAGAATCTACGAGACATTTAAGCTTACTACCGTTAACACGCGCAGTTTTCAAGAATAAGTTATTTTTTGAAGGTCCGTCACAAGTTGCAACCGACTTGTAGTCTTTGACGCGGGAATCACTTGTACTTTTGCATTGTTCTCGTGTATGTCCGAACTTTCTACAGAGTAAACACTTTCGGTTTCCGACACTGATTAAGGAAATGGTTTCCACCGCAGTTATAGCAGTTGACCCTCTTTTGTTGTTGTTCTCGCTTACCACTAACTATTGGCCGGGGATGGTATTGTTCCTTCCTATTAACAAAATCTTTTTGTGAAACCATTAATTGGCTGCTCTTAATAGCTTCCGAACTATGAGCACTGCTTAGATACCCTGCTAGTTCACCAACAGATCGAAAATTGGCTGCTCTCGCTGCTAACGCTACATTTTTGTCCGTAATACCTTCTATCACACTGTCTACTAAAAACTCGTCGGGAATCGATAAATGTAGTTTATTTAATTTCGCAACTTTTTCAAAACAATAATCGCCCAAATTTTGTTTTGGCTGAGGTACATAGTTTGCAGCTTCTACCAACAATTTTCCGAATTTTATTGTTCCCGGAAAATTAATTTGTAACTGTTCCTTAACACCATCCCAGTCCAACCCTGAAATTTGTGCAATATCGTACCATTTACGTGCGTTACCCCGTAACCTACTTGTAGCTAACTTTAAAGTTAATAACTTATCCCAATTGTGATACACGGCAAGTTCGTCAACTCGTTGAACCCACTCGATAATTGTCAAATTTTCCACGTTTGGATCAAATACAGGAATAACCGTTTCGTTGACACTGCTATGAACATATGCCATTGAATTACTATTACTAGCACTTACTTGTTGAGTGAGCCTATTTATTTTTTGTTTTAACCTCTTTATTTCCCTTCTACTACGCCTGTCATCATCTGAAGATGAAGAACTCGAAGAGCTGCTTCGCCTTGAACGTTTTTTACCCATTGTAAATTCTGATAACACTTAGGAACTTAACTGATAATCCAATCACACTTTGTTTCTTTTTCAGTACCAAATTAGGTACTACACTACACCAGAAATTGCACAACTATACAGTTTAAATACTATTTTTCACTCCGAACACAGGTCGATCCCGCCCGCTGCTATGTAAGATCAAAATAAAAATAATACTTGTATATTATTAATTAAGAATATATTTTTAACCTTATATTACAGCTTTAACATACGAGACTAACTAAAGGCTTGCGATCTTACCAAGAACTGAATAAGTATTTCTTTTTCAATTCCCTAAACTAATTCGTCACTACCTCCTTAATACGTAATCTATGTTTACATTAACATCGTAAACCGAAACCGATAGCAAAAAGTTAAATCAGGCTTCTTGTTACCAAAGCATATCATACTGCCGTCTAAACCTTTTTCTTTTTAAATAAATGCAGATGTTAATATATACAAACGAATTTACAAATGCGTTGGTTTATACAAAGGGATTTATAAATAAGTAACATAGTGGAACTGGAAATTAACGTTACACTACTGTTAAAAAAATGCTCTAACCCGAATATAAAGTGTAATTAGATTGTATATAGATGTTATATCTATTCTCACCAGCTATTTCATCATACAAGTTATGCTAACCTTGGTTCCCAGACTATCAGCCGTCACCCGCCAACGCAGTTATTCAGAAAGCCAAGCTTATCTCAATAACAAAGTATCACATATCAGTTAACAACGTAGATCATCCTATTCTCATAAACAGCAGGTGTTACTTGTTTACGAAAACAAGTCTATACCAAGAAAGCTTCATCAGCAGAGCCCACGTCCTGACCCAACTGTTCAAGAACGAAGTAAATAGTTCCCACTGAGTCAGCATAACGAAACATATAAATAGTTATTTTTCTTTGTATAAAGTTAGTTCAGTACAGTTCAGTCTAGCTCGAATTCATTTTCTTAAACGTTACTTTGCAAGTTCAAATGTATATATTTAAATTTGTATTTTTGAGTAATAAAATAATTTTTTAAGAAGTTATTTGGCAAGAAAGTGGTTTAACAAACTGGCGCAGTCGGTAGGATCTGAAAACGTCTCACAGAACACGAAGCCTTTGTGCACTCTAACTGTCGACGGAGGATCCCAATCCATTGTTCAGAAGAACCTGTGAAAAACAAGAAAAACAGAGAAAATCACGACCCGACGTCATCAACTCGCAATCAATCTACGGATTAGGAACACCTAGTGAAACTCCTGGTAGAATTTGCTGCAGAGAACACAACGAAGTCTGATGTTTCTACTAGTAACGTAAGTCTGGAAACTGTTCGATTTTTCAATTTTGATAATTAGCTAACGAAAAATGAATTCAAAAACAAATTTCAAAAATCCAAAAGAATATTTTAATTTCAAATTTTGATTATACAGTTAATTAAATTTCAAGAAAAAAAAAGCAACTTGAATTTTGTAGATTTTAGTATTGCTTTAATTTACGTTGATTTGTGTACTACTTTACGTACTGCCAATCAACCTAAATTCTTAATTTTAAGTTCTTATCCTTTTTATATAATATTGTGTGCCTATATTATTTCATTTTGATATTGTGATGTATTGAGCAACCATGACTGATAACGAAAGACAAAATGTCCATGAGACACCCGAAAGTGAACCGTATAAATTATCTGAAATATTTTCGATAATTCCTGAATACGATGGTGATCAAATTTTTCTCCAAACGTTTCTCAATGCTTGTGATTGTGCTTACAATATGTCTACACGCGATCAAAAAGATTTATTAGTAATCCACATAAAAAATAAATTACGTGCAAGAGCAGCGCAGCTAATAAGCTCTCGCAACCCTATTTCTTACTTAGAAATAAAACAACTTTTAAATTCTCACTTCGGAGATACGCGAGACCTGTCTTCTTTAATACAAGACTTACAACGTATCAAACAATTACCAAATGAGAGTCCTTTAACCTTCCTCAACCGACTTCAAGTGCTAAATGCAAAAATGCGCGCTAATATACAAAGGTCTAATCTCACCCCACAACAGAAACAAGCTCAAATAACCCTGATCGAATCCATGTCCCTGAGTACCCTCTTAACTGGTCTCGAACCCCGTATTGGACATATAATTCGTGCCAGTAACCCAAGAGATCTTCTTGAAGCCCAAATACGTATTCGACGTGAACTTCAATTATCGTATTTCGAATCTCAAAAAGTTTCAAAACCGAACCCACCAAAGCCATTCAATCAACCTTTGAGAAAACCAAACTTTCAAACACAAAAATGTTTTAAATGTGGACGTATTGGTCATTCAGCAAATAAATGCCATGCCAATAACGGACAACCACGTCCCAATTTTTCCCAAAACTCAAATTTTCAGCGACCCCAGTTTGCCCCGCAAATAAATTCTTTTCAGTCACACAGACCAAACATGCAACAACAAAGAAGCCCAAATACACAGACCCCAAATATTACAAATAACCAATCAAATCAAAATAATTTCCAACGTCAACCGAATTTTAATTATTCTCGACCCTCAGTAATCCAGAAAAATATATTCTCTTTCATTTATATCCAATACCAATTTTGGATAATCGAACAGGTCTTCACCACATTCTTTCAATAACAAATAATTTAATTGCGCGAAATGATGATTCATTATTATATATCACAATTCGCAACTTGGAATCATGTAAATCTCTGAGCAGCCGAACACTAATATGTTCCAACATCTTACCATATCCAATAGACAGTGACGCTGTTTGTGAAGCCCAGTTACTACGATTAATCAATCGCCTTCCAAGAACGTGTCAAGTTTCAGTTATCCTAGCTAAAGACTATCATGTGCAAGAACTTAACTAAAACTCCTGGTTAGTTGCCGTTGCAGACCCTCTACCTGTGACTATTAAATGTGGTTCCAGAGACGTTGTTACCCAAACAATCAGTACTAACGCCGTAATCAAACTTCAACCAGAGTTCAGTTCATTTATTTGCAGCACCAAAGTTCTAGCGAAGAAATTTGTAAATATTTATGACAATGTTACCTACAGCAACGTTCCAATCCAAATTCCACATGATTTTTCTGTAGCCATTATCCTGAGAAGATTCATATACCAGACTTGAAGTCTCTTAAATTACAGCACATTGACACAGAAAACTTAAATATCGCTCAACATAAATTAAATGAATATTCTGATCAGTTGGACAGACTAATCAATCAACCATTCGTAAAGAAACATATCGGTTGGTTTACGATCCTGACCATAGCGCTGATCATCAGTCTAATTATCCTGTACATATCTTGTAAATGTTATAGAAGAAAACCTAAGAACCTCAGTATTGAAATTGTCAATGCCAATAGTGATGACTACCCACCTTCTCCACCAAGGTCCAGAACAAATTTTGTACAATGGAGAAAAATATTTCCAAAAAGGGGACCAAACATACGTGTTGGTGAACCAACAGAAGAATCTGAAGAAATAGAACTTAACCTGAACAAACATTCAGCTTGAAAGTTGCTTCCACGTAACAACTTTCATCTTGATGGGGGAGTTGTTATATCTATTCTCACCAGCTATTTCATCATACAAGTTATGCTAACCTTGGTTTCCAGACTATCAGCCGTCACCCGCCAACGCAGTTATTCAGAAAGCCAAGCTTATTTCAATAACAAAGTATCACATATCAGTTAACAACGTAGATCATCCTATTCTCATAAACAGCAGGTGTTACTTGTTTAAAAAAACAAGTATATACCAAGAAAGCTTCATCAGCAGAGCCCACGTCCTGACCCAAGTGTTCAAGAACGAAGTAAACAGTTCCCACTGAGTCAGCATAACGAAACATATAAATAGTTATTTTTCTTTGTATAAAGTTAGTTCAGTACAGTTCAGTCTAGCTCGAATTCATTTTCTTAAACGTTACTTTGCAAGTTCAAATGTATATATTTAAATTTGTATTTTTGAGTAATAAAATAATTTTTTAAAAAGTAATTTGGCAAGAAAGTGGTTTAACAAACTGGCGCAGTCGGTAGGATCTGAAAACGTCTAACAGAACACGAAGCCTTTGTGCACTCTAACTGTCGACGGAGGATCCCAATCCATTGTTCAGAAGAACCTGTGAAAAACAAGAAAAACAGAGAAAATCACGACCCGACGTCACCAACTCGCAATCAATCTACGGATTAGGAACACCTAGTGAAACCCCTGGTAGAATTTGCTGCAGAGAACACGACGAAGTCTGATGTTTCTACTAGTAACGTAAGTCTGAATCATCTCGTTTATTAATTTTCTTTTTTCAATTTTCCAAAAATATTGAAATTTTTATTCAAATTTAAGGAAACTGTTCGATTTTTCAATTTTGATAATTAGTTAACGAAAAATGAATTCATAAACAAATTTCAAAAATCCAAAAGAATATTTTAATTTCAAATTTTGATTATACAGCTAATTAAATTTCAAGAAAAAAAAAACTTGAATTTTGTAGATTTTAGTATTGCTTTAATTTACGTTGATTTGTGTACTACTTTACGTACTGCCAATCAACCTAAATTCTTAATTTTAAGTTCATATCCTTTTTATATAATATTGTGTGCCTATATTATTTCATTTTGATATTGTGATATATTGAGCAACCATGACTGATAACGAAAGACAAAATGTCCCTGAGACACCCGAAACTGAACCGTATAAATTATCTGAAATATTTTCGATAATTCCTGAATACGATGGTGATCAAATTTTTCTCCAAACGTTTCTCAATGCTTGTGATTGTGCTTACAATATGTCTACACGCGATCAAAAAGATTTATTAGTAATCCACATAAAAAATAAATTACGTGCAAGAGCAGCGCAGCTAATAAGCTCTCGCAACCCTATTTCTTACTTAGAAATAAAACAACTTTTAAATTCTCACTTCGGAGATACGCGAGACTTGTCTTCTTTAATACAAGACTTACAACGTGTCAAACAATTACCAAATGAGAGTCCTTTAACCTTCCTCAACCGACTTCAAGTGCTAAATGCAAAAATGCGCGCTAATATACAAAAGTCTAATCTCACCCCACAACAGAAACAAGCTCAAATAACCCTGATCGAATCCATGTCCCTGAGTACCCTCTTAACTGGTCTCGAACCCCGTATTGGACATATAATTCGTGCCAGTAACCCAAGAGATCTTCTTGAAGCCCAAATACGTATTCGACGTGGACTTCAATTATCGTATTTCGAATCTCAAAAAGTTTCAAAACCGAACCCACCAAAGCCATTCAATCAACCTTTGAGAAAACCAAACTTTCAAACACAAAAATGTTTTAAATGTGGACGTATTGGTCATTCAGCAAATAAATGCTATGCCAATAACGGACAACCACGTCCCAATTTTTCCCAAAACTCAAATTTTCAGCGACCCCAGTTTGCCCCGCAAATAAATTCTTTTCAGTCACACAGACCAAACATACAACAACAAAGAAGCCCAAATACACAAACCCCAAATATTACAAATAACCAATCAAATCAAAATAATTTCCAACGTCAACCGAATTTTAATTATTCTCGACCCTCAGTAATCCAGAAAAATATATTCTCTTTCATTTATATCCAATACCAATTTTGGATAATCGAACAGGTCTTCACCACATTCTCTCAATAACAAATAATTTAATTGCGCGAAATGATGATTCATTATTATATATCACAATTCGCAACTTGGAATCATGTAAATCTCTGAGCAGCCGAACACTAATATGTTCCAACATTTTACCATATCCAATAGACAGTGACGCTGTTTGTGAAGGCCAGTTACTACGATTAATCAATCGCCTTCCAAGAACGTGCCAAGTTTCAGTTATCCTAGCTAAAGACTATCATGTGCAAGAACTTAACCAAAACTCCTGGTTAGTTGCCGTTGCAGATCCTCTACCTGTTACTATTAAATGTGGTTCCAGAGACGTTGTTACCCAAACAATCAGTACCAACGCCGTAATCAAACTTCAACCAGAGTTCAGTTCATTTATTGGCAGCACCAAAGTTCTAGCGAAGAAATTTGTAAATATTTATGACAATGTTACCTACAGCAACGTTCCAATCCAAATTCCACATGATTTCTGTAGCCATTATCCTGAGAAGATTCATATACCAGACTTGAAGTCTCTTAAATTACAGCACATTGACACAGAAAACTTAAATATCGCTCAACATAAATTAAATGAATATTCTGATCAGTTGGACAGACTAATCAATCAACCATTCGTAAAGAAACATATCGGTTGGTTTACGATCCTGACCATAGCGCTGATCATCAGTCTAATTATCCTGTACATATTTTGTAAATGTTATAGAAGAAAACCTAAGAACCTCAGTATTGGAATTGTCAATGCCAATAGTGATGACTACCCACCTTCTCCACCAAGGTCCAGAACAAATTTTGTACAATGGAGAAGAATATTTCCAAAAAGGGGACCAAACATACGTGTTGGTGAACCAACAGAAGAATCTGAAGAAATAGAACTTAACCTGAACAAACATTCAGCTTGAAAGTTGCTTCCACGTACCAACTTTCATCTTGATGGGGGAGTTGTTATATCTATTCTCACCAGCTATTTCATCATACAAGTTATGCTAACCTTGGTTTCCAGACTATCAGCCGTCACCCGCTAACGCAGTTATTCAGAAAGCCAACCTTATCTCAATAACAAAGTATTACATATCAGTTAACAACGTAGATCATCCTATTCTCATAAACAGCAGGTGTTACTTGTTTACGAAAACAAGTCTATACCAAGAAAGCTTCATCAGCAGAACCCACGTCCTGACCCAAGTGTTCAAGAAGAAAGAAGTAAACAGTTCCCACTGAGTCAGCATAACGAAACAAATAAATAGTTATTTTTCTTTGTATAAAGTTAGTTCAGTACAGTTCAGTCTAGCTCGAATTCATTTTGTTAAACATTACTTTGCAAGTTCGAATGTATATATTTAAATTTGTATTTTTGAGTAATAAAATAATTTTTTAAAAAGTAATTTGGCAAGAAAGTGATTTAACATAGATATAAGGCTAATTCAGGAAAAATGGAATCCGGAATCGATTCTGAAATCGAAATAATTGGACTGATATCTTTGTAAATTTCATGCAAGTAGGTTTCAGACAGTAACTTTTTTTTGTTAATTTCATGTAAAATTAACCATTGCACTTTAGAGATAATATAAAGTAATAACAACATTTCCATTTTTATTTAAAACACTGTAAGTAATTAAAGTGTTTGTTTCTACACAAATCTTCGGTACTTCAACTTCACTAACGAAAAAAATCACTAGCGAAGCGAGGCGAAGTTCTGCGCTAAGGCCAAAAGGTAGGGCTATGTTATGCTTATTCGAAAGAAAAAAAATCTGTTGAAAAGTTGCCCGTTTACTCGCAATAGCAATTTTTTAAGTAGGCCGTGCCTCACTTAAAAAAATAGTTTCAAGGCGCACGATGTTGTTGTCAAAATAGTATTGTTGTGCGTGATTTTGTATTAAAAATATTTTTGGGATAAATCGAAAGTATCTTTCTGATAGTTTTATTACTAGTTGTAGTGAGCAAGATTTTCTTTTTCATTTAAGAGAAGACTGAGTTATTCCCGACGGGCTTTCCAATGGTGAAGCGTACCATACAGAAAACATTTTATTATCAATTTAGGCAAAAATGGAAACAGACTAATAGAGTTTTTTATCAAAAAAAAAATGAAAATTGGTTGACAGGCGATATGATATTTAATGAATTTGTGAATGCCTTAAAAGTACCATATCGGGATACCTATAAAAGATCTTAAAGGAAGTTCGGAAAGAAATAAAAGAAGAAAGCAGTAGCGGCTTTTCAGGTGGAGTAGGTGAAGTGCTACTTCATCAGGAAAAAAAACAAGCAAACATCTAACCATATTTATTATATATCTCTTAAAATTTAAATTTTTACATTCATTTATTCACCTAATTGGCAAAAAATAAACTGTACATTTCGAATAAATATTTTACTTGACCGTTGGCGGCATATATTTTTAAAACTTTCAATTGAACTTTATTATAACAACAATAACAGGGGAGCAAACCGCTTCGACTTTGCTGGAGGTGTTATGTTTAGTTTACGATTTTCCTACTACGTTGCCATGACAACGCGAACGCGATGACGTCGACCGCATGGAAGATTAATGTTAACCAGCGCCATACAACGCTCTTGGTGAATTGCTAACGCAGTATACTACACTCACGTGTCGTTCAGTTTCAGTTTGGGGTGGTTGTTTACTTTTATTTTCGTAGATTTCGCTACAACCGGTTAGTTCCTTTGCAGTTTGCTTGTCTGATTTGTGTTATATTTGCATTTTGTTGGAAACTCCATTTAATCGATGGAAGGAACAAGAGAGTTTCAATCGTCATCCTGGTTTTCGGCGTACAAATAGTTATGTAGTAGTCAAATATTACAAAAATTGTTTTGCTGGCCTTGTTTACTAGTTTCCAATAAATATTCAGTGTGGAATAAGGAAGGATTTGCAGGTATGTTAAATATATGAAGGTCTTTGCATAAACATGAAAACTCGGCGGAGCATTTAAAATGCGAATTAATGCTAAAAACATTTGTAAAAAATCAAAGCACTATAGCTGACACTTTAAAAGAAAATGCTAAACTAAATAAAATACATTTTAACGAAAACGTCCGATTGAATAGACTATTTATGTGCTTGGTAATTGACGCAGTTTTGTACCTTGCAAAACAAGAGTTAGTCTTTCACGGCCATGATGAGAGCAGCGAGTCAATAAAAAGGAGGAATTTTAAAAAGCTTTTAGGTTTATTAATATCGAGAAGTTCCCAAGAACTAAAAGATCATCACGAACAAATTAAAAATGTTTTTACTGGTGACTCGAAAACTATTCAAAACGAAATAATTAATTATTAATTGAATTTAATTAAATGCATTTTTGATTATTTAAATGATCATGCAAAAATACAAGTGGATGACACCACTGATATTACGCAAACCTCTCAGTGCTCCATAATTTTAAGATACGTTAATTCAGAAGGTTCAGTAGTTCAGAGATTCTTAGGATTTTATAATGTCAGCTCCGATAGATCGTCGGAGAATTTATATTATCTATTGGATCAAATTTTGGACCAATTTGACTATAAACATAAATTAATAGGGCAAAGTTTGAAAAAGTCTAAATGTCGAATTTTTTTGCAAGCCTTAGTGGTATTCCCTCATTTTTTCATCACCCAGCCAAACGAACGTTTGCTCTTACATCTGCATCTACGAGGCGTATACCAACAACTACAGAAGCTCGTTGGTCTTCAAATTCGAAATTAATAAATGTTATTGTTCAAGTTGCGTTCTTCAAAAAAAATCGTTCGACATTCATTTTTGCATATCCAATATAAAACGCTGTCGTGAGGCGCTCTGTAAAAATGAACATTTTTTTTAATACTATGTTTGATAAAGCAAATTCTATTACAGAAATAAATCATTACAAATGTGAGCTTGCTAAGCTTACACCTGAAGAAATTAGGGCTAAGTATAGAACCCTTTTTTATGGAATATTGGACCATATTTTAACGGAAATGACACTAAGCTTTCAAGACCCTGAAAAACTTACATTTTTATGTTTGGTAGATTCTGCTAAATTTTCCGAATATAGTTTAAATTTTTCGACTGGCCCGTGTGAAAATTTGTTACAGTTATATGGGGAAATATTTTTAAAAAGTCAATGACTTAAAAATGAGCTTGGTCTTATTTTTGCGAATGACAGTAATTGGAATATATCGCTGCAAGAGCAAGTGAAAAAAATTAATGAAAATAAAGATATTTTAACTAAAGCATATAAAGTGTTTTCCCTTATTTTGACAATACCGTCGACAAGTGCTTCAGTGTAAGGAAGTCTTTCTTGCCTCCAACGTGTAAAAACTTATTTAATAAATACAATATCTAAAAAAAGACTTACTTCTCTAGGCAATATTTTAATTCAAAAGAATGTCTGGAGGAGATTAGGGCAACTCATCCATTTTATGAGAATGTTATAAATAAATTTGCTGCTATGAAGGATAGGAGAATTGATTTAGTATACAAAATTTAGGTAAGTCGTAAAAAATATTCTACCCCTTCCAGATATAAAAAAAATTCTGGAAAAAAAATTATTGCTATATTTTCTTGCTTCATTTGCACTTCACTTACTTTTTCACCCGCGAGCCGCCACTGGAAGGAAGTTACCTAAATTGGAGAAAACAATTGATAAGACACACTCAGAGTTACAAGGCCTTTTGGTTCGAAAGTTAAGGTCAGAAGGAAAAAAGAGGAAGCAGCCGTGATGACATTCTGCTTAATCAATAAACTTTCACCTCTTTTTAAGTCAATGAGAGTAGATTTTTTATTTTGTCTTTCCCTGTATGAAAAATTTGTGGATTAACTAACACTTTATTTTATATTATTCACATCTATTATCAATATTAATAGTACTCGAGGGAATCTGTCTTAGATTCCAATGTTTAGTGTCTTATCTAATAATAAGGAAATACTGTTTCAACTATACGGAATTTTAGAAATTAATGCTTTTCAAAATAGGTTCTACAATTAATATTTCTCCTGAAGTAATAATTTTAGAAACATAATACAAAAGTATGTTCATTCACAATGTTTAAGTATAAATAGCCGCAAATTTGTTCCGCCATATTGAATCTTTTAAAAATTGTTATTAAAATTTCATTTTGTGTTGGGTATCTATCTATCAATTTTTGTTAAGATCAAAATAAAAGTTTTGGGATTATGGCCGTTTTTATGTTCTATATGTATAGCCGCCATTTTGTTTCGCCATTTTTGATTTTTCTTAAAGGCTAATCATTTTCAATCAAATTTCTTCTCGCCATACACATAATCTTCCCGATAAATTTCATCATAATCAGATTAATAGTTTTCGAGCTACTATGTTCACAAAACAAGTTTATACACATAGGCACATTGCACACATACACGCACCACATTCGCAGACGGACCAACAGGATTTGTTTGATTTATTAGGGACTTCTAGACCTAAAACATCGATATTTGACCTAAAAAGTGGGAGTTAAATTTTTCACCGTCAGACGTTTTCTTAATGAAATACCATTAAGTCAAAATACTAATTTTTTACCCTGTATATCACAAGATTTGAGTAATGGAACATCCTATGATGGTCCGACGATGATGTTTCAATAATCTAAGCTCTAAAAATTGAGAAAAATCTAATTCTACTGATACTCAACAGTTATGGCCGGATGGTTACATAAGACCTCACCACTGTGCTACATAGTGAAACGTAAAAAAATAGTACTAAAAAACTGCTTATCCAGGTTATCTCAAATCTTGCACAAAAATCAAGTATTATGTAGAAATCAACTGGTGTACTTTTGGTATGAATCTAAGATGGCGGAACAAAATAGCGGCTTAATAAAATATTTAAAATTCAGTCTGAAAAACTACTTAATTGAATGATTTCAAATTGTGTGACATAACTAATTGAGCAATAGAGGTGTAAAACTAGTAAAAGTGTGGTACTAATTCAAGAAGGCGGAGCAAAATAGCGGTAAAATAAAATGTTTGTAATCGTGAAAAAAATCATCAGGTTTTACATATTTTCACGTTTTAGCGTCCTTGGATGCCAGAAAAAAATGTTTTATCAATTCCATCGGTCTGTCTGTCAGTTCGCGGCATATCTTACAAACTACTTATCTGACTTCAAATATAATCAAAAATCAAAGGGATCACCTGGTAATATTTTGGTAGAAAATCCAATTTGCTGTAAAAAATCCAATATGCTGTAACAAGATGGCGACCTAATGAATCGCTAGAAAAACTATTGCTAAAAAATTAATTATTCAATTTACCTCAAATTTTGCACAAAAAACAAGTCTTAAATAGCAATGAACTGGTAACATTTTTGTATGAAACAAAATGACGGCCTAATAAAATATTTAAAAAATTAGCCTGAAAAACTACTTTTTAGATTAATTTCAAATTTTGTGCAAGTATTAAGTGTGATATAGAGATAAACTGGTAAAATTGTGGTACAAATTCAAGATGGCGGAAGTAAATGGTGGCCAAATAAAATTTTAAAAAACCAACGCAAAAAAATCTTCTTCCATTGACTTTAAATTTTGCAGAAAAATTAAATGTGATATAGGGATGAACTAGTACGAATTCAACATAATTTAACAAAATTGCGCCCAGTAAATGAAAATACAGTATATATGTTACTAAATGACTACGTACTGAACTAAATTGGGTCACACTTCACTATTCCTAATAAAAGGAAAGATTCATAACGAGGGAGGTTCCGGGTAAAGACGATTTACCGATTTTTATTTATAATATTTAATTATTATTAATATGCATTATCGTTTTAAAAATATTATAGTCGGACGGAGGATGGGGCCCTCTGATTGTGGGACTCTAGGGCTGGGCCTATTGAAAAAATAGGCTATGGGTTTATTACAGAGATGCTATCACTTTGCAACAATTTGAACGGCAGTTTGAGCCGGTGATGTATATGTTTCTTTTCTGTTTTTTTTATTATAAGTCAAAAATCCAAGATTTGTTACAGCACCACAAACAATGTTAAAGACCGTTCGGTGCAATACGGCATATAATACGATCATATCAATATAGCTGAGTCGGATCAATAATCACAAATGACTCTGTTACAGGCAGCTTTTTATAAGTTTAGCGCTAAAGGTAAGAACGACATTCATTTCTTTTAATATTCAGTTTTTACCAACTTAAAAATGTTTTTTTTTTCGGGTTAAAAAACTTATTAAAATATAACTTACCTTCAAAATGTTCCTTATCCACAGTAGATCCAATATTCGACGGAATGGCAGGTCTGCATTTGTCATGAACGTTGGTAAATTTTGATAATGGTATTCGTGGCCTTTTTTCAATTAAGCGCTGCTCCACTGCCACCCTTGTCTCTTTGGGAAAATGTATCTTCTCTGGAACCATTTCTGTCTCGCTTCTGTCTGACCAATCATGATCTTTAATAGAAGTATTTTATCAGTTTTTTTTTAACTGTGAAATATATAGTTTTAGAAATATTTGATAAACAGTAAAAGTTATGGTACTAGCGGGGATCGAACCTGCACCTCTGGTTCTCTAGCGCATTATATTTTAGTTAAATTACTAAACATTTTAGTTAAATTAATAAATATTTTAACTACTTTTATACAGTGTTTATTTTTGGGATCATATAAAGACTTTAGTGTACCGTGGTGGTGAAATGGTTGATGAATACGACCTTTACAATCGAATTTTTCATGAAACTTGATTACCCGGTGTCCTTCTTGTATAAGTAGTGATGATGCCTTTTTTCATTCGTTAGTGTGTAGAGTATAGTATAAAATTACAAAATTATTCGTGTTTTTTTATTATTTATTCAATAGCATTGAATTCAGTTAAAACATTGTTAATTATTATTTTTTTTATGTTTGGACAGACCACGAAGGCGTGCGGCCCTAGAATGGGCGCGGAGTCGGAGTTTCCATCGACTTCAATTACCGAAACATCTATTTAGACTTCACGGTATTTACTGTTATAGAGAACGCGGTAGTCCTTCCACTGTCATTATTGTATCGCTACAACTTCTATTGTTAGTAGCACGCCTTAGGACGGAGCGCTGTCTTTCTTGGTTGATCACCCATTCATACTAGCCGCACGCGACGATGATTGAGACTGATTATCGTTCGAGACCGAATCTACAAATACAAATATTTATTGGTGCTGTGGTAACAGGCACTTACACAAGTCAAAATCGAAGGTAAAAAGTAAAAAAAGCATTTAACAGAGTTAAAATAATTAATTACACTTACGACTTGTGATGCCGTAAGAGATGAGATTAAGGCTTCATCTCGTCTCGACTTTGGCTAATCTCGTCTCGTCTCGTCTCGAAATGTTGTTTAACCTATCCGGTTAAACTTTAACTAGGTATGCTAATTGAAGATGAAATTTTAGCTATAAACACTAACATTGTATCAGTTACAAATTGCTACTCTACCTGCCTGGATGCTAGTCCCTTGAAAATGCCTTCTAACCTTTTGTTTGATAAGATTGAATATTCACAATATGTAATTTATCACTACATACACTTTCAGTTTTTAAAAAATAATCGTAATTTTTTATGACATTATAATTCTTTCTATGAAACATTTTGGTGAGTGTATACTTGTAACATGTTGCTACTAAATTGATAAAATAATTTTGTGACATTTCTTTTTGCTGAAAGTTTGAACTATTCCGGGGCCACTTGTTGTAACAGTGCGGTGTTTGCTATAGGAGCTGCATTTTTGCTAAATTCACTAAATAATAATTATTTATATATTTAAACAAATGACACTTATAAGTTGACCCCAACTTTTCTCCCGGGGTATATAGGAAATCTTGACCAAAACAGGATGATACCAAAGAGTAGGTATATACTGATACCAAAAGAATATTTTATTTATTTTTATGCCGATATCTTCAGTAGCGTGACAAATATAATAACGCAATAAATGGCCTTTTTGCGGGGAAAAGTTTAAACGATTATTAGATTGTTTTGGTTACATGTTATTAAGTTTCTGTATGTTCTCGAAAGTTGTGGAAATAATATAATAATAAAGTCAGTTGAATATAGATTTTTGTTATGAAAATTTCTTCCATTTTATGATTGTCCCCCCCCTCAGTTTGTTTGACCAACTCAACGTGGTGAATTATACACACATTTAAAAATAGGCATAATTAAAATAAAAATAAATATTTTATCATTAACTTGAGCTTTAAATTCTCTTGAAGTTCAGGTCTACTCTTCGTTCTTTAGAATTGTAAAAATGCTGAATGACACGTTCGTTAAAATTCCACGCACGGTCCTTTTATAAACGATTTCTCGATACTTAACATTGCTAAAGCGGATAGTCTATCATGGCCCAACTCCTCAACAAAATGCATAAGACCTCGAAAAACCCCTGGATTTTCAGACAAAGCCGTTTCTTCATGGCCACGAAGTGCCAGCTCGAATGCCCCACAAAATTATACACAATCTATAATTTTGTTTAAAATATAACGATTTTTGGATACATTTTCATCAAAATCTCTAAGGGATTTTCTATAAGCTGTGTCTAGCTGAGTGCGGATATCAACACTTCCGACCGTAGCATAGTTCACCGAACATTTCATGTGATCTGCAGAAAACGCATGTTTTTTTAATTTTTTCTTTTAAGTGTTTTAAGTCTTTAACACCGGTTTTGCATCATAATGAATCCGACGAGTCCTTAGAAAACAACAAACAAACATAACAGTAAAATGAGTTAGAGACTTCAGAAACACATATCCACTTAGCTAAATCGTACATACGTTTGCGAAAGTTTCGATGAAGCTCTTTATTTTTGTCTTTAATAGTTTGTCGTATACTAAGTTCTGGCAAATTGCGACTTACCTTAAATTCGGTTATTTTCACAAAATTAAGTTCGTTAGCACTTTTTAGTTGTTTAATTTTTTTTCATCTACATTCACAGCTCGAACATACACAACCTTGAAATTGGTTATTTTTGCAAAATTAAGTTAGTAAGCACTTTTTAGTTTATTTTTTTGCACTAGTCACTACCAACATTTTATTTCCTGTATATTTCCAACTAGCACATGGTTCATAAAAATAAAAAAATATATATTACAATTTTTCAATCAATTTTCATCGTTTAAAACCGTCTAAAACAATATCGGGTTAGAATATTGACCGCGCGACCTCTGAACAATTGAACTTCTGCATGCTGATGTGATGCCGCGACCGATGGATCGAATTATGAGAAGAGACCATCCGATGACCCAAATCGCGATTTCATATTCCATTTGCTATCACGTTCGGCTGCCGCTCGGTAGCTGTGAAATCTTCCGGTATTTTCGTCAAGTTTTAAGTTAATAAGAGCAATTCGGACTGCCTAGCTTAGCTTAGTATAGCGTATTTTATCGTGCCTAAGGAACGCAACGAGACCATTCGAACCGCCGCTCATAGCCAGTACTGCAAAAATTATATATTTCTTTTTAAATCGTTATATAAAGTATACAAGATTTCCATGCATAAAATATATTTTATGAAAAGTGTGACATAAATTAAATCATTAAATAAAATAGCATAAGGGGGGCACAATGAACTAAAAACACTATTAAGTTATTTGAAGGTTTATTATTTACGGTGTATATTTTTTAATCAAGTGCTTTAAATCGTTTAAATGTCAAATTCAATATTTTCATCTATTGTGGCTAGCTAGAGGTTTTGCGGTTATTTTAGCGAGTTAGCATTATTTATATGAAAATTAATTAAAATTATTAGATAGCTAAATTCATATGTTTAAAAACCACCATCCAGTAGATTGCATCATTAAAATATCATGACCCTGGGCATGTAAGTAAATTGAATTAAATTATTATTTTAAAATTTTAATAGGTAATAGGTCTTTCGAAAACATTTTATACGCTTAAAATATATATTTCAAATTGTATCTGAAATTTTGCTTGTATTGAGAACTTGTTACAAAAAAAATGCGTTTGTAGGCAACGCTATTGGAAAACTAAAAAGTGTCTAGCTTATTTTTTTATACTTATTTTTTATTGCCATGTTTTCGTATAAAATCAACTACTGTGCGGCGCTGGCAGAGGCGATGGTATTCTTGTAATAAAATAACATGATCCTAGACAAAATATTACATGTAATTCATTTGTCTCGTCTAGCGTCAATACTTATGATATAAACTAAGAAAAAATACAATTAAAAGTGCAAAATTATTTAAAGAAAGATATAAAAGATTGTTAGTACAAATGAATAAAAATATACAAACATATTAAAACCAATATAAAAGCCAAAGTACAGAGAAAAACAGTAACGAATGATTAAATATTCAAAATATATTTGAGGAATTCCCTTACAGAGTAGATCGCCTGAAGCCTAGTTCATGTAGACGCGGATCACGAATTGGTCAGTTTAAAATCAGTTTTATGAGCGGGAAATCTGATACTAAACTTTCCGAGTTCGTAAAATTTCAAAACAAACAACAACAACAAACTTGAACATTCTTTCTAGTCGGGGTTGGCGTTGTGTCATATTTTTAGTATTTGTACAAACAACTTTCAAAATTCAATTTGAAATCAAACACAAACTAACCAAATTAAAACAACAACAAATTAAAATATATTTGTAGGTTAAAGAACTGTCAAGAGGCAATGGTGTCAACTGGTTACTTCTAGTAAAGAACATAAATGTTTCCAAAATAGAAAAAGGGAATTCGCTGCTATACAAAATAAAATAATTCATGAGGTTTTTTTTGTACCAATATTCGTATTCGCGTTTGGGGATACACATCTACATGAACGTGGCTCGATCCTTCAGAAATGCTTTAATTTTATTCTTAAAACGCTTGAAGGGTGAGTATCTAAAACTCTGGGGAATATATAATGAAAGTAATGTTAGCATTTTATTTTTTGCCCTATCCGAGACAACTCTGATAGCTCGACTATGAAGCGGCAAAAAATTGGCGGTTTCTTCTAACTCTAGAATAAATTCTATTCTGGGATAGATTGAATTTACGTCTTTCTCGAAATATATCATTAATAAATTCGCCAGTACTGGTGATAGTGAGGACCCCATTGGAGCACCGTCTATTTGTTTATACATTTGCTTGTTAAATGAAAAAAAGTTATTTTAGTTTTAGTTGTTTTTGGTTGTAGGTACGTCGTCGTGTTTCTTGGAACAGGCTTGTAAGAACTGTCTTGTAGGATATCCTGTAATTTTGCAATTACTCCTAGTGAAATCCCTAAAGAACAAATAATTGAGGATTGGAAGCTGTCCTCGACTCCTGTGAAGTATGGAAAGCAGAGGAAATCGGGCAAGAAGTGGCAATCATTTTAAAATCAAGCAAGCTACGGAAACAAAAGCTAAATTCCTCTGAATAGAGGACCTTAGCAAACATTCGCACAAATAAAGACATCACAATTCTTCCAGCGGATAAAGGAAACGTAAGTGTAGTTTTGAATACTCAAGACTGCATACAGACAAATCCTATATCCTACTAATTCTTATAAGCCTGTTCCAGGAGACGACGTATCTAGAAAAAAAAACTAAAAATAAAAGTTCACCAATAAACACAGAAATAAAACAAAAAAATAGCTCGGGAAAAGTCGAGTAGATGTGCTTAAACTCTATGGTTCACAAAAACTACACAAACCAGGGACGCCCATCAAATCTATTCTAAGTGATGTTGATTCGCCGTTACAAGAATTGGAAAAATATCTATTCATATACGTAAAATGCTTGGAGCATTTCACTCTAATTATAGGTATTAGGTGTCAAGTTGCTGTGTCCTAATATTCCCATCGACTACGCATTAGATACATTGCTATTTCCCGGCACATACAATGTCCTTTCTGTCAAAATTTAGCATTGGCAATAACTTTTACTTCGTTAAATAGTAAAGCTATTCGAAAATAGACACGTGATTGTGAAAAGTGAGATTTATTTAGGAAAATTGCAGAAAAAGGTCTTATTTGATAAAATATGAGAACAATTTATTAAGAAAAGTTTTTGACCAGAAATTCTGATATTTAATGTTTATAACTTTTTCATGTTTTTCCAAAAATTCTACAAAAAATAATACGTTATACACGTATATATACGTTAAAAAAATATTTTATTTGGGTAACTTCTTATACCTAAATATTCCATAAAAATTATCTTTATCTCAGAAAATTTCTTCTTAAAAGTGTGTTAACCTTGATGCAAAGTTGTCGTGTTTTTCGGAATTTTAGGTATAGAGTACTTAAATTAAATTTTTTTTGGCAGTAAATACATGTCATAATACAAAAAAAATAAAAGGAAAATAAGAATGAATTGATTTAGGCTTGTATTCGAAATTCAAATTATTTCAAATTTTTACAAATTTGCTTTTGGAAAAATGTTTAACAATTTGAATTGCTGATCAAAATCCCGTATATTATACACATTTACCGAAACTAAAAATAAACAACTTTTCTTAATAACATTTTCTCTTACGTTAGAAAATAAGTATTTTTTCTGCGATTTCTATTAATGAATATCATCTTTGACAAGTCACACAAGTCATGTGACTATTTTCCAAAGAGCCATTTTTCATATGAGTTTATTTATAATATATTTCGAGAAACAAGCTCTTGAGAAAGCAAATCTGAAGCCCACGTTATAGATTCGTTATTTGGATGACGTATTTATTATATGGTAACATAGCTATACAGAGCTCGACAATTTTTCGACTTAAGCACATTCAATACATCCGATAATACAATTTATTCTAGAGTGAGACGAAAACAACAAACTGCCATTTTTAGATGTTCTGGTCACAAAAGTACATAACGGATATTTCGAAAATACCGTGTACCGAGAAATATTTAAATGCAAGGCGCCACCCAGCCAATACTCTTATATCTAGATCCGTGCAATTAACTGAAATTCAAACACACCAAAATTTATGAACCAGAAATCTAGTCCTACCATATGTAAAGAATGGACGAATTCTTAGAAAATATAACATACAATCAAAATATAAGCCACAAACAACTATAGATAAATTAGTTGTAAACTCAAAAGTTAAAACAAATTGGAAAACTACGTAGTATACAGCATTCCATGCCAGGACTTAAAATTTGTACGTTGGGCAAACTAACAGGAGAATATCAGCAAGAGTAGAAGAACATAAACCCAGTATCTGAAAAAATCAAACTACATCATCAGGAACCAGACAACAAAAGGGTGCAGGGAGATTGCCAATTGAATTATTAAACCTATCAACTCTATGGAAGACACAAAAAAACTAAACGAAAAACACAAAAAAATAAAACGAAATTAACACAACAACAACATCCGGAAAATATAAATAACGACGATCGGCCGCTCAGATATAATCTTGGGCTCCGAGTGGAGGAATAAGAGGAAGCTTTGCAGTCACTAACACTTCAGTCTCTATCGGAAGGCAGAAACAAAGTTTTGAATATGCCAAATTTTGGCGAAACGTTCTTTTCAGAACGATAATAGACCCGGAAGGTAAAATGTATTATGTACCTATGCTATGAAAGTTAATTTGATAGTAAAATATTACTAATACGGTACTTCACATCACTTTGGTCCAAACGGTCAAACCTCAAGAAATTAGAAAGAAGCATCCCTATACCAAAATATTTTTAGAGTTTCGGGGGAGGGGGGTCCAGACCCCCTGTCTACGGGCCTGGTTGAGAATTGAGATTAAAATATAATTTACATGACTTGTTTAATCTATATTTCCGACCACAAAATCAGCCAGGCCTATAAAATCCAGCTGTAAAACAAAGTAAACTGGCCTGTTTGTAAAAAATGTGAACAAAACAATTTTTGGTTAAGTTTTATTTCTTACCACTTTGAACATTGTTGCATTTATCATAGGGTTCAAACTGAGGACAATTGTTTCTAATTTTGTCCATAATGCCTATGTAGTTATCTGACGCTTCTTTTTTGTTTAACGAATCTCCTTGGGCTTGACCTTCAAATTTTTGCAACGAATCTTTTCTCTGTGACACTTTGTTTTGTCCCAAAAATTTTGGACTAGGGTTCTTCGGAATTCTCATAACTTTATTTAATTTATCAACTTGCGCTTGGACAAAAGTTTTTTCTTTTGACATCAGCCTTGCCGTATTATGTTTTAAGTGACAATCTTCTGTTTTAAAATTGATGGGCGAAGGCTTGGAGTCCCGATTGCTAATTATTCTTTTTGGGACTTCAGGCAAATTATCTCTAAAATAGACAAATAATTATTTTACTTGAATTTCTTTTTGGATTTTGTTTTCACATGTGTGTGGGGGGAGATGCGACTCTTAAAAATACTACACGATCCAATAAGAAGATATTATTATTTATTTTAGTTATGCTAATATTAATTATAGCGATAGCGGGTAGATACTATTTTGCGATCCCAGTAAAATATAGGTCTACTTCAGGGACATAGCAACCCTGCCGACGCGAGTTCTCCTTTCAGGGGAAATCATGACTCATACCCATGTCCTAACGCTCCCTATGCAAAATATCCTCCCAAAATTCGATCCACTCGCCAAGACGCCTGGTAAGCGTGGTGTTTATATTACCAAAACCTCCAAATGTCGATTCGAGTCCCGCACTGGCAAGAAAATGCTAGTGTGCTCGAAGGATTCAGGGGGAGCAAGAAATCGGCTATAAAACAGTGCTTTAAGAGAAAGCTATACATTGCGACATATAACATCAGAACAATGAGACAACCGGAACATCTAAAAGACCTGGAAGAAGAATTAAACAACATAAAATGAGACGTACTAGGGATATGTAAAACCCGGCTACTAGATGAAAAATATAGCACCCTAAAGTCAGGAAATGCCTTCGTCCAAAGAAACTGAAATGAGAACTTCCATAACGGTGGAGTCGCTATATTGATTAATAAAAGAATAAAACACCTAGTAACACAAGTGCGCGTAATTTCAGACCGAGTTATCTAATAATTTTAAAAAATTTCTGAGAGATATACATTGGAGATCATTTATACATACGTTCCAACAAGCGCCATAAACGAGGAGACTATTAAACAACTATACGATGACATTTCAAAAGCAAAATCAGAAAATACCCACTACCGTCTAATTAGTGGGAATTTTAATGCAAAAAAAAGATGTGCACCAAATACTCAGAATGCATAGGACGATTTGGCATTGACCAACACAGCACACCAGGTGAGAAACTACCTTACTATACTGCATGAACCCATTTTTCAAAAAACACCCCAAACGCAAGTGGACATGAATTGATTTTTTCTTCCAAATAATAAAAATATAGTGACGGACGTATCAGTTTTAAAGAAATTCCATACCAGAAGCGATAATAGACTAGTCAGAGCCCAATTCCAAATAAACACCAAAATGGAAAGAAACAAATTGCTTAAAAATAATTCTCGACCAAGCCTAAACATTTTAGAAGAAAACCAAACAGAATTCCTCAGAGAACTAAGTAAAAGGCTAAATCCCTTAAACCAGCTAGACAAATTAACACTAAATGAAATGCCAGTTAAAGTGACTAAAGGCGTAAAAAGGGCGATAAAGAAAGTAGTAACAAGAAACCGGAAGAGGGTCGAAGGGAAAATAAGTAAGCAAATACGAAAACTAATAGAGGAAAGAAGAAGTATGCAAAGAGGATCCCAAGGATTAAAAGACCATTAAGAAAGAGATTCGTAAGGATATCAAAGTCTACAACACAAAACGATTGAGCAAAACAAAAATATTAGTGCTAAAGAAGAAAATTAATGGTAGCAAACAACGGATATACCAAATAAGAAACAGAAAGAACGAAATTATAGATAGTCGACCACAGATTACTAATGAAATAGAACAATTTTACTAAGAACTATACATTTCCCAAGAAACAAATCCATACATAAACGAAGAGAAAAAGACATTATGAATGTGAACTCTGAAGAAATCTCAGAAATTACGAACGAAATAGAAAGCGCTTTGAAGCAAATGAAGATGGAAGCTGTTAGACTACTTCTAAATCGATGGTTAGAGACAGGAGAGATACCGACTAAATGGAAGAATGCCGAAGTAATTATTCTCCATATTCTCCAGTAGACAAAGCAAACATACAAAATTATATACCTACTACTATCTCATTTGTATAAACTCCTGTCGAAGATAGTTACAAACAAAATAACAAGCAAGCTCGACTTTAACCAGCCAGTCGAACAAGCAGTTTTCGAAGGGGTTTTAGCACTATCGATCATTTACAAACCATCCGAATTTCAATAGAAAAATGTCAAAGATGAAATATTCAACTACATCTGGAATTTATAGACTTTCAAAAGGCATTTGATATGATTGAGTTATGACAATATTCAAAGCACTGAATGATGGCAGAATTGATTCGAGGTATACGGCGCTGGTGAGAGACATATCGGAATGCAGCAATACACATTCAAATAAATGAAGAAACACAAACCGGAAGGCGTGCGACAAAGCGATACTATGTCTCCAAAACTGTTCACCGTAGCATTGGAAAATATTTTTAAAGAACTGGATTGGGACAGAAAAGGAATTAAAGTAAAACGAAGATTATGTTCAATAACACCGAAAAACAATTTACAGTACTACAAGAACCAATAGAAAGAATGTGAGGATAGATATACTTAAGTTATGTAATAAAATTTGGAAAAGAGAAGAATCAGGCAGGGCTTGGCAGAATTTGGCAGACTAAGACATATGCTCACAAATGGAGACATACCGGTATATCTGAAGAAAAGAGCATTTGACATGTGCATTTTACCAGTGCTAACATATGGGGTAAAAAATTAATAAGTTTTAAATTTAAATACTTCTTTCATTTTGGTCGTGATGCAAAATATTACTACCAATTTAAAAACTTGTCTAAAACCTTCAGTTTTTTAACTCTAATCTAAACTATTAACACTATAAGCTTATTCTAAAACTTTGCCCGCAATAACCCATTTTTTAGTAGATGAATTTTTTTCACTTTAATAATACGATATTAGAAAGTTCTGGAATTTCTAAAGGATTCTTCTTTTGTGACGAATAATATAATGAACTTTCTCGTGGGATTATGATGCTGATAAATCCAAATTGTAAGTGATAATAATATTTCGTAATGAATAAAATAAACTAAATGCGTCTCTCACCTAAATCGATTATTAATGTCCATTTTCCGACTTCTAAAAACCTTACGAGGCATGGAGGGTTCAATAGGACAATTTTGTGTTTGGGGCACGTCTTTAGTGGGTACTTCATCTAAGTAACTTGGATAGGAAAATTCGGATATTGCATTTTTTCTTTCTTCCTCGTTAATTGTATCAAAACTGTTACTGAAAAAAAAAATGGTTGATTTTTCCCTAAATAATTAGCTAAGAAAAAAATCCATTGGGCGACGTCTTGAACATAGAATGGTACACTTGCTATGTGCCCTGGGTAGATACCACAATAGCAGATGGCTCTTTGGCCCTTAAACAAACATAGCATTATGTTTTGGTCGTTTCCCGATACAATGATGAAGTAATTTCTTTACCTTTAGTTCTCTCGTTTCGTATAACTTTTTACGACCAAGAACCGCACAGAAATTGATATTTCTGTCTCTCTCTCTCTCTCTCTCTCTATTAGCTTCGATGCATTTATGATGCGCGTCGCACTGACTTAGCTGCCTCTCTGATTTGTTGTCGATTATTTCGAAGAAACTGACAAGGTTCTTGAATGCTTAACATTATTGTTCCCTTGTTTCTACTGGGGTAGTATAAATTAAATCCACAAGAGTCCAGCATACAAAAAAAATCTTACAATCCGGAGACTTGGTGGCCGGGGTTTTCTATTTTCTCTCTAACTTTATTATTTTTAAAAATACATCTGTTGCTTCTAGAGCCAAATTTGCCAATACGGGGTGACACAGGAGATATGCTGCCATTTTTTTTAGTTTTAAAAATATCAATTTGAATTTTGAAACATTTATATAACTTCATAAGAGGAAATTTTTTTATGATAAAATATTCAAAAGTTTACTGGTTTACCGATAACACACAAAATCATTACCGCAAAAAACTGACCTGTTTTTGGTAATCTAGGGTGAAAGATCGAAAAGCTCAACTTATGTTGGATAGGTCAGACGAGCTTGCATATGGCTAGATTCATTGAATAGTTGAAGTGTGCAGCTAACGCAGACTCTATTTTTTAGACTGA
The DNA here is from genome assembly GCA_030620095.1 of Kuschelorhynchus macadamiae. NCBI lineage: Eukaryota > Metazoa > Arthropoda > Insecta > Coleoptera > Curculionidae > Kuschelorhynchus > Kuschelorhynchus macadamiae. The sequence goes on from JAUTXW010003222.1 coordinate 224,389, forward strand.
TCGCTTTACCACGTTAGTACGTTAGTTGTTTTTTAGACACGGATTGTTGTCACTGTTTGGGAAAATTATAAGGCAACAGGCAACTGTTTGTCATGTTAATTGCACATACCACAGTATTTATTCATTAAACCGAAACCAAAAAAAAAATACGTGTGAAAAAAATATAAACAAAAAGGTTCTTCGATTCTTGAATAATAAAAAAATGTATGTATTAAATTTACTTAAAAAATAAATTTTAATGCACGAATTCGTTTAGTTAGACATTAACGAAGTCTGTCATTAAAACCTACTCCTACCTCAATGTTGCTAGATATTTGGTCTGATTCTCCTAAAATACATTTCAAATTTTACGTAATCTAGAGAAAAAAAAATCAATGAACAATAGATCAGCCAATCGGGCTGGCCACAATATTCTATGTCTGTTTGGAAAAAATGTGTTCTTTAGATATCCCTGAATCAGCACAGCTTTATGACAATGGTGGCCATCTTGTTGGAACGAAACATAATTTCGGGGTCTTGTCAGTCCTTTTAATTGTAGAATAATAAGAATAATTTCCTTTGTTGCAAAATGTCCAGAGAGATGAGACCAGTCGATGAAAAATGTTTAGAGTATATTTATGATAAAACTTTATTTTTATATTATCGAAATAGTCAACTTTATGCTAATAAAAAATACTATTGCTTATGAACTAATCAATAAAAACAGTGATTTCCGAAATGCTTATTTATAAAAAATTAATATGGCCCCAACACCCCGCTGATCCTATGATTTATAGGTTGGTTTCTAAGACTGTCTGTATTACCGTATTAAAAAAAACTATGGTGGACTCGGTTTGTCGTTTCCATAAACATAGAAGGTTCAAAAATTATATTGCCCCTGACCTAGCTATCAACATTTATCTTAATAAAAATCGTTTAAAAAAAATAATAATATTCCTTTTCCAAATTGGCGTTGTTCTTAAACTGAGCATTAGCGACTAAACGAGAATATTAAAAATTTTGTTTACAAAAATACGAAATATAAAAACATCTTTTGGTGGCGTCTTTTTGCTATTACCAGGAGCTCTGACTTCAGCATGTTCGGCAAAGAAGTTAATTTTTTTTTGAAGCCGCTCAATAATCTAATTTTTTTCGTGTAGACGTCGGTTGTTTATTAAGGTCACGGGAATGGTACGAAGCATTATCTAAAGCTAATATAAATTGTTTTAAAGCATAATTTAATATTTTTATAAAAGTGTGCATTATTTAATCTACTAAATGGATTATTGGGATAGTAAGATGGTTCCAAGCCAAATATTTTAAAATTCTTCGCTTTTATAGGTACATACATAAATACCTAAACGCGTCTTATTTTGGCTCATTCTTTCAATAGATTTCATACTAATTAAAGATAGTTCTTCTAAATTGGGTATTATTCGCTCTTCAATCCATTTTTTTTTAAAATCGCTGTCCATATTGTCGTGATAGTCCAAGTTTTGTGAAGTTGATGAAAAGATCAAACTTGCTCCTGATATAAAACCCGATGAAGACCCTGCGTGTAACATAATAAATATTTTACCCGAACCACAACCTTCTTTTGATACTTTTTGGCGAATTATCCTGCCACGATTTTGCTCCACTCCATGTTTAACACCACACCACATTTCTTATATTGAATTTTGGTTTTCAATGTATTTTTTTTTTAAATTGTATACGCTGACTAGCAATATCCGGTTTTTCGCACAGGTATCTTCACCTTTCTAAATCGAGACCCCAAACTTTTTACCACTTTGGACAATGAATTTAGCCCGGTATCCAAAAAACATCGTTGCTTCAAGATATCTTCCAAGGATTTCAAATTTTGTATATAAATCATAAATAACATTTCGTCCATTCATCTTCTGACTGTCATGTAAATCTTCAGTTTTGGGCTTCTTTCGTCCACGCTTCTCCACTTTCTTTGGCTCTATATTTGCTTATAATTAGTAAGGAATCTTGTGTCGTTAACGAACCCACGCATTTCTCGATTTTTTAAAATCTTAAATGATAGCTTATGGTGTATAGACTAGATTAAAAGTGAAAAGTCGTAACATTTCCCCTTTTTGTTCCCGAAAAAAAAAATCGGTAAAAAAGTTCCCTAATTTCACTAGTTTTCCATGAAAAAACTCAAGACACAAAGTGTTTGCCAAACTCACCGGATTTTCTGGAGATATATACTACTGGTTTTAATGATGGTTTTATTAAAGAACCTGCGCTAACATAACGCTAACGGAGCAGATTCACCTAACAATATAGGTTTTGTTAAAAAAATCCTTGCTTTAATATAGACCCGAAATTTTGTTGGTGCGCTTTTTTTACAGCAAACCTAACCAATCCTAATTTAACCAAAATAAACTGCTAGCAATATGGCAACACTGTCCACATATGTCGAATTTGACCTTTAAGACTTGACAATTCCCTTTTATATGTGAAATAAATTGGTATTTTTAAAAATCATTTAGAAATATAAAAAAACAAAGTATATTAATTATTTATGTTTTATTGGCAACGCTAGTGAAAACTGTTTTTTAGTAATTTGTAAAGGCACACAAGCATAAAACTTCCTCAAACTAGTGTAAACTTAATAGGATAAGTTAATAATAATAGTTAACAATAAGTTTATAATAAACAGGGGAAAGAAGAAGAATAAAATACAATTCTTTTGGCGATTAATGTTAAAAAAAAGAGAAATGTTACTAGTTTTCACTTTTAATCTATTCTATACACCATAGGCTACCGTTTAAAATTTAAAAAAACTACAAACCCGTGGTTTCGTTAACGACACAAGAACCATTAACAAGATTTATCACCATCTGCTTGGCTTAGGGCTGTAAAAAACCAAAATGTTTTTTGTCTTTCATATTTTTAATTATTATCAAACTGACAACTAAGTGACAGAAATATTTTAACCAATTTTTTGATAGGTCAAATATCAGTCATTTAAAATAGGAAAAATAAATTTGGGTAGATCCTGGAAAATATCATAGTGTCTTTGTTTAATTTGCATTGGACTGATATACCCATCTTTTTAAAAAGACGTTCGCAATTATTTGGATATGCCTCACACACGCCTGTAAGCAACAATATTTTGAGAGTTTGTCGAAGGTTAAATCATAAATCTTTTTATTAGGGTTATATCGATTTTTCTTAAGTATTTTTAAGACCGATCTCTAGCTTTATAACCCCCTAGAATATAAAAATCTACGAACTAGATCTGTTTGGGTAGATTAATGCAAACAAATCACTCATATCACTGAAATAACGCTAAGCAAACTTTTGCATTTAATTAAGTTCAAAATTAAAGTTACATTTTTTTCGTATCTATTATTGCGTCTTTGGGTCTGGTACGATTTTATACATCTCGATTTTTTACTTTTTTTTTTGGTTTTGTTCGGTAGCTTAACTTAAATTTACTATATTTAAGCAAAAATGAAGCGTTTTTGGGTCTGGTGCGATTTTATACATCTCGATTTTTTAGTTTTTTTTTGGTTTTGTTCGGAAGCTTAACTTAAATTTACTATATTTAAGCAAAAATGAAGCGTTTTTTTCATTAAACAAAATCACAAAACTTTTAATAAATAACCAAGAAACTTCAGAATTTTCACTACTTTTCTAATGCTAAACTGTGAATTATGAAGTTTTTGACAAAATACAGATTTTAAATTATATGCTCTGTTGTCAAACTTACTTGGTTTTCTTCAAATATACAACCAATAGTATTCCTAAATTTAAACGGTTTAACGATAGTTTAGCTTTAATGATGATTTTATTGATAAACCTGGGCTAACCTAACACAAACGGAACACATCCACCTAACAGTTTTGTTAAAAAAATAGTGTTTTAATGCATTTTGTTGGTGCGTTACCGCGCGCTTTCTTTACAGCGGTCCTAACCAATCCTAATCTAACCTAAACCGCATTTTTTTAAATTATAAGTCAAAAAATACTAAAACTACTAACGATAATAAAATCAAATAAATGCCCAATTTCCCTTCCGAAACAATATGTGTATAACTGGTTGCCTATTTAATGTGAAACTGACCTTAAATATTTTCGCTTTGATGATGATGCCTCCGCGCTATCGCGCTTCGGAGCCTAACCCAGTAGCACTCCACCTAATTCGTTTCAACTCTGACTTGCACCAACCCATCTAAACAAAAAAAAATATTATTGAAGAATATAACAAAATTTACTTTTTAACAGCGCTTACCGCCTAACTAAATGACATGCAGTTAAGTTAGCAGCGTTTAGATACAAAACAAACTTCATTTGTTAGATATTCTGTCAGAGAATTATTCATATTCGTATTTAAAAAAAACAATTCCAATTTAATAAATATATACTAGAAATAAACAAATCTTTCAAAATACTCATTATAACTTACAAAAACAGTCACATGCCAAAAATGTAACGTAATTTCCAATAAAATGTGTTAAAAGTGCTGTAGCGCGACTTGACAAATCAATTCTAATTTGTATTATTTTGTGAAAAATTGTAATGCATCCACGCTTTTTTCTTTGCTTAAATGTAGTAAATTTGAGGTAATCTTCCTAACAAAACTCAAAAAAGGTCAAAACTCGTTATTAAATCGTATCAGAACCGCGTCTTTTTTCTACAAAATCATATTATTTTTATGCCTAAAATCTAAAGTAACCACTTCGCCACCCATTTATTAGTGACCATACTATATATAGTAAACAGAGTAATAATATTAGCGAAGATACACATAGCAAGATAAGAGAATATTTAGAATAGGTACACTTACTTACCTGGACGTATCTATTTTTCGACACTGACAAGAGTGGCTACTTTTATTTAAACATTGATTGTTTGAAGAGTAATGAAGCATTGCTTTTGATTTTAACGGCCACACAAGCTCCGTAGTACTAGTGGTTTTGTTCATCATACAGGTCGGTTTACAATAAACGTCGTGGATATATTCAGGTTCCTTGAGAGGATAAAATATAAAGTTAATGTGAATGCAATAAATAACTGCAAATACAAAAATAGGATGTTAAAGTCATAAGGATACAAAATTGGAGAGATGATTCCTTTTATTACAACAGAAAAAAATATAGTTTTAAAAGATATTTTCGTTATTTCTCCTAAACTGTTTGATATATTAAGCAGGGGCGGCTCGTGGTATTAGAAAGTGGTGAGGCACATTTGAAGAAAATTATTTTTAATGTGGTTAGATTTCTAAGTTACTCTAGTGACCACTCTACTTCGTCAATTGCATAATAAATTTTGAAAAAATATTATTACTAATTTAAATTGTTAAATTTATAAAATTTTGTTTATATGAAAATCTGTACCTATTACGCACTTATCCAGAATGGTGGGAGTAGAGAGAAAAGGGTTAATCGAAGGATAAAGACATTAAATATATAAATATAAATTTTAAAATTAATAGCAATAACTTTGTAAAAAATTTACAAAATAAACTTTAAAAAAAGTCACCTTGGCGTAAAATTAAGTATACCTATATTCTAAAAATGTGAAAAAAAAAAAGAAAAACGCGATTTCTAAAAATTGAAGTCTTTTATAAATTAAAGGAATTCTGCGATTCTTCTGTTCAGCAAAATGATCTAGTACTTCCTCTATGAAAACGTTCTCATCCTGTGATTTTATAAATCCTTTTTCAATTGAGATTTTTGCAATATTACTTAGTCACGCTTGCCCAGTAGTATTTCTAATAAAATTTTTAATTCTCTTCAGCGCGGAGAAACTACTTTCTGGTCACGCGGTTGTCACTGGTAAAACAATAGCAATACGTAATAATTTAAAAAGTTCTGGAATACAAAGCTTTAAATCATTATCATGAAAAAAACATTTCATAAGGGTTTGTGCATCATATCGTTCCCGTATAAAACGATTAATTCGCTTTTTAGTTGATTTATATCAAATTTTTTAAAAGCTCATGAGGAAATTCTTTTGCAAAAATGGAGAATTTTAAAATATTTAGGAATTTGAAGAAATGTAGTTCTTCTATGTCACAAAACCTAACCTCTATTTGATTCTCTGTAATATCAAGAATTTCAAAAAAAATGCCTTAACTGTTGAGTTTTATCTGATATTTCAAATCCTTTACGACGTTTCGAGTGTAAAGCGCCGACATCCAGTTTTTCATAAATTGATTCAAAATAAGTACTGTTACCCCTAAACTCACGAATTTTAGTTAGAGTAGTCTGTAGCAAATTTCTTGGTTTAACAACATTTATATTTTGTAAAATAGAAAAAAGGATATCGGTTTGGTGAAAATTTAATTCAAATGTTTCTAAAAAAAATATGTTCTGAGGATCCTCTAAAAGAGTTTTTAAACTTACTGTTTCTCTAATTGATTTTTGATCGAAATCGCGACTTTTAATAATAAAATTAAAAGTCTCAAGTAATTTGTCCTTATTGTTTATTAACTGTCAAAACTGCCCGTGAAGTAAAATTCTAACGAGTTGCTACATTAGTAGGTTTACGATTTCCTCCAATTTGGGTCCGCTTTGCAGATTTAGAAAAATATGATGAAAAACCTCATAGGTTTGAGAAAAATACTTTAACCTAATGAATTGAACTGCACGCATTACTTAAAACCAAATTAAATACATGTGCGTAGCAATGAGTAAACAATGCTTGTGGTGCTATAGATTTAATTTTTGTTTGTAAACCGTTTATTTCTCCAGACGTTACGCAAGCCCCATCATATGTTTGAGCCACTAATTTCGATTGCAAGTCAAATTTTTCGAATTTGGTGGATAAAAATTGAAACAAATCTTGCGCAGAACGCCCAGAACTTACAACAGGTTGACTATTTATAACGTAATACGAAAAATGACGGCAGCTTATGTCAGTTGTTTCATCAACTTGCCAGGAAAAAAACAAAGAATTTATAATTTCGTTCTCAATTTATTTATTTTCAACATAAGCAACTGAATTAATTAATTCATTTTGAATTGTTTTGGATGTCCCAGAAAAAACTGATCTATTCATCATGTTCATGTTCATGATCATGTTCTAAAACTATTTTTGTCATATTCACTAACAAGAATAACTAGCTCTTTGAAATTACCGCGATTTAAAGATTCATTTCAGAGGTTTAATTCAATATCAATGACTTTTTAAAATTTGTCGGTTCTCTTGAAAGGTAAAATTTTCAATTTTTGTATACGATAGAGGTGTAATGTAATATCAGTGAGACTTTTTTTTAAAATTTGTCTGACAAATTTTTTAAATCACTAGCATAACCACTTTTTGACTAAACTTTGTCGCTATTATTTGTTGCAAATAATATATATGGCCAAAAAATAATTTGAGTAATGTTACACTACCAGTGAGCCAGTCGTACTTTTCATACCAAGTGTTATGAAAGCCCCGATTTGGTCTTTCTACCCCACCTATAGCAACAAGACGTTTACTTAAATCTGGAACAGGTCGCTTTACTTCTTTAACTAAATAGGAGTGACTTGAAAAATTCTGCTGATTTATTAAAAAATTTACAAGATCATAAGCATTGCGAATATTTACATTTACCTGAGGAAGTTGTAACGCTGCGCTAGGTCCCGCCAAATCCATTTTTCTATAATGGGTAACTGGAAAGTTTAAATCGAATTAAATCCGAAAATCCAGACACCGCTATTGAAACTGAAAATCACTGACCACTCCACTGTTTACTTAGCTAATAGTTGATATAAATATGCAATCAATAAATTAAAATTAAGAGAACACTGCAACCTGCAACCGAATCAGAACAATGCGGAAAACGGCAAACGTAACGTACCTACTCCTACTACCTATTTAAAACTAGCCCAAACCACGTGCAGTTTCAATTTTCAAACTGTTAACGACTGTTTGTCCAATCGGCCAATCGGAAATCTGTCGCTTATTTCCTTTGAATTTACATTAGAGTCATGCCTCAAAAGAATCTTTTTATGCGCTAACCCTACTTATAGCTTAACTCGGCTGGATTACGATGCGCCACCCGCTTACACACACATTAATAATACGCTAAACAAGGAAGCGTGAGGCATGCCTCTAAAAATAACTCTTCTAAAGAAGAAATTAGATGGTCTTACAGAACTCGTCCATCGCCGATTGACGATGCGCGTTTGGATTGGGGTAAGGTAAAGGGAAGGGCCGTGTTTTATGGATTTCTCATGAAGCAAAATTATGCAAGTTAATAAGAAGTAATATAAATGATATAATCGATTAACAGGTATAATTTTCCAAATTTATTGGTGAGGCACCGCCTCACCTGACTCATGGGACAAGCCGCCCCTGATATTATGATACACTTTTATAGGTTTTGGAGTGCAAGGGGGCATGTTAATAAACAGTTTACATTTTTAAAATCAAGTGGTGGAGTTGCTATTATATATCATAGTATTAAATACACGACACCTCGGCTTTTTTTAAGAGTTTCTTACTGCAGTTAGGAGATGTCTACACCGCTGCAAACATAGGCGCCAGCGCCGGGTTTTAAATTTTCTATGGGTTGCTGACCAGGATGCTCAGCTCAATTTATTAAAAATATAGAATAATATCACTGGGTGATGTCCCTTTTTTGTTTTTATTTTGTAATATTTGGCTTATTGGATGATGTTTGGTTTATCCTAGTCCAGGCTAATAAAATACGTGCGACTGATCCACAGTATTTTTTATTAGCAACTATTATTTTCTTAATTATCTTATTTTGCATGAGGCCGCCCACAAATTCGCCCATGGGTTGCTTTAGCACTGCAGCAACCTTATACGCAACGCCTATTGTTGTGGTTTGGAACGGCGAGCGCGCGCGATTCTGCCTCTTCGAGCCGCGCCGATTTTGTTCTGATGGTTGTCTGTATATAAAAAAAAAGTTTCTAAATCTAAATCAACGGGAACACTGACTAACATAAAAAAACTTTAAAAGTTGCAGCGGTTTAGACCTAGTTTTTCGCGATTATTTGCAAGCGCTTTAGCGCACTTTTAGAATGTTCAATCAATTTTTGGAAAAAAAAATTAGACCCCATCGACAACAAGGGTCATTAGCACAAAAGATACAATATGTAGCTATGATTATAAAATAACTGAACAACAATTGGTTTTTTAATTACTTTCATCCTTATATAGAAATTAACTGGTAAAGTTTTGCTACGAATCCAAAATTAAAAAAATATTTAAAAATTCCGCCTCAAAATAACTGCTTTCAAATTGTATGCCGTAACTAATTGTGGTATAGAGATGAACTAGTAAAACTGTGATATTTTTGTAAAAATTCAGTAAGACAAAATATATAGAAATTAACTGATCTGATGAGTAGCTTTTAGGCTATGACGAGAACTGGCAGACCGACAGACAAATTGACAGACGGTCCGACGGAATTGATGAAACATATTTTTTGGCATCTAAAGACGCTAAAACCTGAAAATATGTAAAACCTGAGAAGCTGATTTTTTTCACGATTACAAATATTTTATTTGGCCGTCGTTTTATTGCGTCATTTTGAATTAGTACCACAGGTTTACTAGTTTATCTCTATACCACAATTAGTTTTTTAGGCAGAATTTTTAAATACTTTATAAAGCCGCCATTTTATTCCGTCAACATGGATTAAAATTTTCATCAATTAATTTTCTTTTTTACTTAATTTTTACAACAAGATATTTTTAAACTCGTTTTTAAATCACCCCGGTATGTGAACGTTCTCGGATTCGTTGGCGCGTTTTTGTAAGCACAACATAAAAGTTCCGACGGACTGTGTCCCTTCTTGTCTTGTTAATGTTCGGTGGCCATAACTAATTGTGGTATAGAGATCAACTAATTAAACTGTGGTACTAATTTCAGATGGCGGAACAAAATGGCGGTCAAATATTTTGTAATCGTGAAAAATCAACTTCTCAGATTTTACATATTTTCAGGTTTTAGCGTCCTTAGACGCCAAAAAATATTTTTCAATTCTGTCGGTCCGGCTGTTTCTCAGTTCGCGGCGTAGCTGAAAAACTACTCATTAGTGTGATTTCAAATTTTAGTCAAAAATTAAGGGTCTCATGGGGATGACCTGATATTATTTTGGTAAAAATCCAATATTGTGGAACAAGTTAGCGGTTTTTCCTAAAAAACTAATTCCAATTTCCTCAAATTTTCCACAAAAATCAAGTGTTACATAGGTATGAACTGGTAACATTTTGGTATGAATATAAGATAGCAAAACAAAATGGCGGGCTTTTTAAAATAGTTAAAAAATCGGCCTGAAAAAAACTACTCATTAGATTAATTTCAAACTTGCTGTAAATATGAAGAATGATATAAGGATAAACTGGTACGAATTCAACATGGCTTAACAAAATGGGGTGGTGTGTCAATGTAAAATCTACTTATTGAATTTATTTAAAATTATGCCTAAAAATGAAATGTGGCATAGGTAGAAACTAGTAAAATGTTTGTAGGAACAAATATGAAGGAACAAAATGGCGCCCAATAAAAATATTTGAAAAGATAGTATATATAAATGTTACTAAATGACTAAGTATTGAACTAAATTAGATCACGCTTAAATAGTTCTAACAAATGGGGAAAATCCTAACGAGGGAAGTTCCGGGCAAAGGAAATTTACCGATTTTTAAATTTTGTGACAGTCTTTAGAAAGTATATCAGATTGTTTATATTGAACTCAGTGTATAAGGTTTCCGAGATAGTGTTTTTAATATTGTATTTAATTCTTTTTATGTGGACATTTTGGGAATAAGAATGTTTTTTATTGAGATCACTGCACGACAAATGTCATATTATACGGGTTGGCTTGTTAAAATTAGAATTAATAAGAAATAAAAACAAAATTTAAAAAATGGTATACTGAACCATCGAGACAGTGATCTTATTTAAATAGGTAAGGTAAGTATGTACGTATATATGTTAAACCTGGACAAACAATAAAAGTTGTGGAGATGAAAAACATATATTTATTTGAATCTGACTGTTTATTAAATATGTAAAAAAATCAACACTACACACTACACCCACTGATTTAAAAAAGACTACTTGATCTTGGTCCAACCGTCTTGCTGTGAAAGTTCGGGAAAAAATATAGTACGTAATATAAATTTGAAACCGCGAGGAAAGACGGAGGACTTACAAAAGAAGGTCTTTTTCTGGAAATGCACCGCTTCTATAGTTATTCGCATTTTGTTTATAGACCCAGATTCGTGCGTCAAACTTCATATCGATTGGCTGTTTTCATTTTTTTCAAAACTTTTGAACTTTTATAAACATTAAGAGTATTTTTAGCCCCCGTTGGGATACTCTATTCTAAAGTATAACAAAAATGTCAAATATCATTCAGCGTGACTAAAATAAAAATTGCTAAAATTGAACGCACATTTTTGGACGTAAGTGATTTTTTTTTGTAAATCGTTTGTTTGAGTCCGAAAATATTTCTTACTTATTGTTAATCAATTCATACCTCTGCCGTAGGATATTTTGCGTTCTTTTTCAGGTCAAAACTAACGTTGAATTCAGGTCTAATTACTTCATCCACATCAAAATATTGTTTCTTGCTCCTTTTATTTTTTTGTTTGCTTCTAACAGAAAAGGCTTTACTTTTGCTGGTTATAGAATCAACCGAAGTTTTCTTGCTGTGTTCAATTTCAGAATCCAGATTTTGCAGCAGGCTTTTCATTAATTTATGTTTCGGAATGTTTTTTCCTAACTTGCAAGTTTTAGTGCTTCGGTAAAGAGTCTGAATGGAAGTATTTTTACCCTTTGGTAAATTTTCAGATATCTCTCCAGTGGAAGCCAACTTTTGAAAGTTTTCAATGATTTTTGGGATAATTGTTTTAGCTGGTGTAGTTTTAGTTTCTTCCTTACTATTTTCTAATGGCAAGTATTTATTAGATTTTGCACTTCTTCTAAAATATTGAAACGAAAAATTAAGCAAATTCTAGATTATAATATAGTGACAAACAGTTTGCTTAAAATTTAAGCTAATAATTATTTAAGAAGAGGAATCGGACAAAAATATAAAAAAAATAGAACCAACTTCAAAAAAAATCGCTTAAAAGTAAAAAATAATATTTTATTTATTCCTTTTATATAGACATTTTTGAAGTAGACGCCCAAAGCAGCTAAAAAAAAATAAAAGTAAATTATTTTTGGAGGCCATATTGACGATCGTCTTATAAAAGATACACCTAGGTAAACTAAATGTAAACTATAAAAGAACTCCAACCCCAGCAGCGATCAAATTTACTCGGTAGTTCAAAATAGTGATGTGTCCCTCTCTGAATAACATACTAAAATCTGTATTAGGTTAGTAATTTTAAGGCTACTAGTAAGTATAGGTAATACGTGTATGTATATTTTTTTATATATATTATTACAGATTGGTCAGTACACATTTGGGCGCCGACAAGTCACATTTTTAAGAATAATATAATTTGTAGTATATGTATATCCAATTGTATATAACATAATACAAAAAATGACGAATAGAAAAGTAAACGACACTATTAAAATTAGATTTTATAATAAATACTTAAGAAAAATTAATAAAAGTAAATTATTTTTGTCAGCTACGTTTTTTGAGTTAAATATATTTAATACTTTCAAGATAATTTAGTTAGTATATAACTCATATTCACCAAATACTAATTTATTAATTTGAAAATTTAAACTCAAGACTTTTAAATTAATAGGGAAAGCAAAAGAGACACCTTTTAGCAAATGGACTTGTATGTCTATATGCTTTAGTTTGAAAAGGGTATTTAAAGAAATGTAAATTTAATTATAAAACTCGGTGCCTTTATCGCCCTTATATCTGTGTTTTTTTAAGTATTATTATTACAAAAAAGCGGTGAACGGATTTCAAATCAAAATTTACCATTTCTTTCACGTTAGTCTTCAAATAATTATAGTAGAGTTTAAGTTCTCTAAAAAGTTACGGTGATTTCAAAATGAACAACTAATAGAATTTTAATTGCCATATTAAATGCCTCCAATATCCTGAGCAGTTGGCTAAATTGTGGTTGGATGACTATTCGTGACATTAGTTGGCAAATTACGAGACAAATTTGCCAACAAGCAGAAGCGGCATGTGTACGGGAATTAGTGTAATATAAAAGGTATGCCCTCCAACAACATAGGTCTAGAGACATTTCTGGATTATATGAAACAATGCATACACGAAATGAGTCATTTTTAGTTACCTTTGATTGTACTCCTCACGTTTGTTTCTGCAACAACTTTTACAAGTTTCATCAGGATATGATTTGATTTTATCTGCTATATCATAAGATTCCTTGGGCTTTTTCAGCTCAAACGGTGGCCTGTTGCTATATTTGCTCACAATCATTCTTCTCTCGAAATTTTTGTCTTTGCTCATAGCCTGGTTATAGAATAAAAAATATATAAATATATATTTATATATATATATATATATATATATATATATATATATATATATATATATATATATACAGGTTGTTCCATTAAGAATGGCCTCCGGCTATAACTCAATAACTGTTGATCATAAAATTATGAGGAAAAATATTTGTGGGTAATTCGGCTAAAGGAAATAACTGGAAATTATTTTCAAGTTCGAAAAATGGCCGCTAGGGGGCGTAATAGCAACTCAAAAATATAAATGCTAATTTTCCCTTAATTTTTTCATATTAAGGCTTATCGAAAATATAGGTATTGTGTTCTTCAGGCAATTATGCAACCTTTTGCTATTTTTCATTTTTTTTCTATTTTCAATAATGAAGTGGTGTGGGAAGGTTAAACTTTTTTCTTTTAAACATTTATATCTCTATTTTGGATGAATTAATTACATTGAAATTGATTTTATAAAAAGAGCTCTTTTTGCTTTACACTTAGAGCTATTAACTGTGCCGTAATAATTCTATTCATGATCACTAGATGGCGTTTTTTCGTATTTCTTCAAATAATACGGATTTTCTCAAAAAAAATCAAACGGTATGATATAGCTTTTTTGTCATAATTTAATTTAAACTTATAAAAGGTATCGAATAGTCAAATAAAAAATCCAGGTCCGTATTTAAATTAAAAAAGTTGGTGGTGGTCGCTCGAATCAGAAACGTCGGATTGAAAAACTAACCTCACTAATCTGTTGAGGAGATGAATGAAAATAATTTTCACTTCATCATTGTCAGTTTCTCTCCTCTACAAATTGGTGAGGTTAGTTTTTCAATCCGACGTTTCGGATTCGAGCGACCATTAACAACTTTTTTAATTTTAATACGGACCTGGATTTTTTATTTCACTATTTGATACCTTTTATAACTTTAAATTTATTTATGACAAAAAAGTCATATCATGCCATTTGATTTTTTGAGAAAATCCGTATTTGAAAAATTACGAAAAAACGCCATCTAGGGACACTAATAGAATTATTACAGTTAATAACTCTAAGTGAAGAGCAAAAAAAGCTCTTTTTTCTAACACCAAGTTGAATGTAATCGGTTCATCCAAAACGGAGATATAGATGTGTGAAAGAAAAAAAGGTTAACCATCCCGCACCACTTTATTATAAAATAGCAAACAGTTGCATAATTGCGTGAATAATACAATGCTTATACTTCCGACAAACCTTAATTAGGAAAATTCAAGAGAAAATCGGCATTTCCAGTTTTGAGTTGCTGTTACGCCCCCTAACGGCCATTTTTCGAACTTCAAAATAATTTCCTTTGACCGATTTACCTATAACTATTTTTTCCCCATGATTTTATGATAACAGTTATCGAGTTACGGTCGGAGGCCATCCTTAATGGATCACCCTGTATATATTGAAAATTGTTTTCTAAATCCTTAGTATATCTCCAAAAAAAATATGTAATTTGTAGGCAGCATTTTAATACTATATTTTTTTAATTTTATGTCAAATTTTCGTTTATTTGAGACATAATACATAAACGGGACAAAATATTAGCAACGGACGCCTCACATATAGGTCATTTTTGCCGAGAAATTTAAAAATACTGATCATTTCGGCAAAAATTATCTATGTGTGAGGCGTCCAATGCTAAATGTTTTGTCCCGTTTATGTATTATGTCTCATTAAAATAAGTGTGTATTGTATGATACCGTTGCAGATAAACGAAAATTAGCTTCCTAGAAAATCGCCGATGAAGGCAAAAAAAGCCGAAACGTTTGACATAAAATTAAAAAAAATAGTAATAAAATGCTGTTTATATATATATATATATATATATATATATATATATATATATATATATATATATGGGTGGTAACTTTTAAAATGAACACATATATATGTAACAAAAAAAGGTACTTAAATATTTCATTCCAGCATTTATCCTTTACCAGAGCAGATGAAAAAATCATCCCGATATAATCAAGCTTTATGGCACGGAGGAATGTCAAGAATGATGTCGAACACAATTAACAAAGTAATGGAGACATTAAGTTAAAGAGATCCGGTATAAATAAAAAGGCAAATCTTGATTAAGACAGGGAATTGGTAGAGTATTAGCAAAGAAAAATGCGAATTAACTATTGCTTTTTTAGCATCCACTAACTGAAGTAGCAAAAAAAATGCTACGGTTTCTGCTGATCTGGTTCGGTTTTTTTCTAAACATATATATTTAGACTTTATAATGGCGAGTTAAAAACGTCTTAGGACGAGCATGTGTCAATTATACAGAGTGTTCCAAAAAACGAAAATAATATAGAACCATTTGTGACAAAAACTGTGGAGGCATGTTTCTTTGAGTTTTAGATTGCCTATATTATCCCCCTATAATGCAGGATGGAAACCCATATTCGATTTTCGCTATTAAAAAAATAGTACTCGATTATTCAAAAGTGTATAATTTTTGATCGCTATATACGACCCTAATCGTTACATTCAACAATCTACCTAAGCCAAGAACATACCAAAATATAAACTTAAAATAATACAAAATTAATTTATTTTATACAAGGGTGGAAAAAACAGAACTTCAATAAAAAAATTTTGAAACCACAAAAAAAATAACTCGATGAATAATTAATAAGTAGCAAAACCGTCACGAATGTTAATTATGGCTTGAAATCTTCTTAGCACGCTGTCAGTTAAATTATTAATCATATGCTGTAGAACAGCGTTCCATAATTCTGAAAGACTCTTCTTTTATCATCATCGGTTTGTACTGCATGCCGGCACGTGTTCATCCAATTTTCTTTGCACCATATCCCACGCATGTTCTATACAATTTAAGTCTGGCGATAGAGGTGGCAACCTAACGTGGGGTAAACCATTTTCTCTAGATCATTCAAGACAATAGCAGCCCTGTGTCGTCTATAAACAAAAGTCCATCCCTTATGGCAGCGTGAAAATTCGGCAAGACGTTGTTTATGACCTGCTGTCTGTATTGCTCACCATTCACATTTCCATCACATCTATAAACATTGGTGCGACCGTTAAAAAAATATATGCCCCCCGAAACCATTATTGGTCCTCCACGGTAGGGATGCACTTTTTGTACTGTATGCCTATTACGTGGTACCCTTGAAACACACACGTATTCTACGACTATTTGAAAAATTCGCATATCTAGATTCATCAGTGAAAAGGACATTCCTCCACTCATTCCTCCAATGAATGTGTACCCTAGTCCATTCCAGCCATTGCTTCAGATGCAGTGGAGTAAGTAGAACTCGGCCCAAAAGTCTCCTTGATGTTAAATTTTTATCACCCAAACATCTTATAGAATCAACAGATAGAGCGATTCCTGTTGCGTTAAGAAAATCTTGAGAAAAATGTCTGCAGGTGGGCAATGGTTGTCTTCTTGCACTTGACGTAATTAGTCGATCTTCCTTTAGATTTGTTTTTTGGAAGCTAATCCTTACATTCAACAATCTACCTAAGCCAGAACATATATCAAAACATAAACTTAAAATAAGATAAAATAATTTATATTAAAATTCATATTAAAATGATCATAATATATATATATATATATATATATATATATATATATATATATATATATATATATATATATATATATATATATATATATATATATATATATATATATATATATATATATATATATATATATATATATATATATATATATATATATATATATATATATATATATATATATATATATTTTTTGTGACATATATATGTGTTCATTTTAAAAGTTACCACCCACGTCTTCTGCATAAAGAGACAGATTGGTGAAAATCGCCGAAACACGGCAACAAATTTATTGAGGAGAATGGAGGGCGCCCCTTCAACCCCCTAACTCTTAGGGCTACCACCCTAAAATTGTAGATGAGACAGGGGATCGAGTGATACGTCATTTGAATTTGCTTTTTATTCTGTACATTCTGACGTCCCATTTTTTAAACTTGACCTCACTGCTGCAGAATATCATCAATTTCAATGTTTATATTCAGGATTAAAAAAAAATAACTTTTTATATTTCAAAAGGAAACTAAGGGGGCTTTTTCATGATATAAAACCCTTGTTGTGTTTGTTTTCAAAAAAATCAAATGGTACGCTATGACTGTTATATCACAATTTATTTGGTAGTTATGAAGAACATTAAATAGTGAAAATCCAGGTCCGCCTTTAAATTAAAAAAGTTGATGATGGTCTCTCGAATCTGAAACATCGGATTAGAAAATTAACCTTTTCGTTTTGTAAAAAACAAAAAGTGACCATGACAAAGTAGACAATATTTTTGTTATTTTAAAATTTTAGGAAAATCAAAAAACTGAAAGAAACCGAGGCTCCAATAGAAACTTTAGTAATCTTGTATAACTGTAAGGAACAAAACTTAACAAAGTAACAAATAAAAAAAAGTCTCATAATCACATAAGCTTCGCAATAAAATAACTAAAGATAGGGCGAGGCAGTGCAGGACTCGGTTTGGGCAAAAAGATTAAACCAAGTTTTACTTTGCTTCAGTGAAATAACAAAATTAATTTTATTTCACTATTCAATTCCCTTCAACACTGCCAAACAAATTGTTATACAAAAGTAATAGCGTACCATTTGATTTTTTGGGAAAATGATCATTATTTGGAGAAATGCGAAACAACGCAATCTAGTGACCACTAACAAAGTTATTACGGTACAGTTTATGGCTTCACGAGTAGAGTAAAAAAGCCCTTTTTTGACACCAAGTTGAATAAAATCGGTTCATCTAAAACAGTGATATCTACATTTGAAACTAAAAATGTATGACCTTCCCCCACCACTTTATTTCTGAAAAATAGACAAAAATGGTCTCAAGCAAAAAATGCGTTATTGATTGAGGAATACATACTTATATCAAAGTTTAGAGAATTAAATAAAAGTTGGGTCACTCCGGTCGGCCGTCAAAATACACCTCTCGACTCCCAATCTACCCGCTAGACTAGTGCCAGTCTAAATTCTTTGCTCTACGTGTACTCTGTGTCCCTGATTCTAGTTTAAATTCGTTTGCAGTCCAACGTATAGAGTGAGTTATGAAAAATTGTGATTTGCGTTTTGTTAATTAATAAAATGTCTAGTGAAAATATTTGTTCATTGAATGATTGTAAAAGTTGAATGATGGACAACATTTCGTTTTTAGATGTCCAATGTATGTATTCGATTATTTAAAATATTAATTCAATGTGGGGAATACCTGTTATAAAAATTTGCAATGCAATATTTATCTGACATTTATATCTATATATAATATATATATATATATATATATATATATATATATATATATATATATATATATATATATATATATATATATATATATATATATATATATATATATATATATATATATATATATATATATATATATATATATATATATATATATATATATATATATATAACAAAAGAATATCTCGACCGTACGCTAAATCAGCTAGTTTGAATTCTCGGGTAAGCGGTCTGTGGTGTGTATCAAACAAAAACAAAAAGCTCATTTATCCATCAATCCTCTATATTTCGCCATTGATTAATGGCTTCCTCAGGAGGTAAATAGCTAAAATACAACACTAATGATTTAACAGTACAATCAAAATAATACAAACTTAAATTCAGAGTTACCATACAGAACGTTAAACAAATTTTATTTAAAAAACATTGGTAAAAAAAAACAAGGGTGTTGAAGGTCCTCTGGCTAACTCACATCGTAGATGCTTAAAACGAAATGCATTCAGGTGTTCGTAAAATACAGAATTTATACTCGACGCGGGAGCGTCGGTAGGTAAAAATATACAGTTTTAAACAATAAACCTGCAATCACACTAACGGGCTCAACAAACCATCTGATCTGAAATTTATAGAATTATTTTTATCCTTATTTATATGTATCATTTCCAAAAATGTTCTTTTTTTATAATTACCTTCACGTTCTAAAATTTTTGTGTTGTTAAAGTCAAATCTATGGCCCAGATTTTGAAAGTGATGTACTAAAGCACACGATCTTTTATCTCTTCTACTATCGCTTTTGTGTTGAATAATACGATTTTTTAAGCTTTGACTAGTTTGACCTATGTAGAATTTTTGACAGTCCAGACACGGGATTTTATATATAACATTGTAATTTTGTATATACGGTGTTTTGTCTTTAGTTTTTGTCAATAATTGACCAATTTTTAATGTATTATATTTAGCCAATTTATATTGGCACATGAACTAAAATGCTTAATTACGTTATCAGTAAGTCCAACAACATAAGGTAGCTTTTATATTTAAAATTTGTCTGTATATAATCCTCCGTTGGTCCGTCAAATATGTTGGAGTTATAAATCAGCTTTAACGTTACATCGCTCGAGTACCCGTTATTTAAAAACAAGTTTAAAAGGATCCTTAAATTTTTCTTTAAAAATTCTGGGTCTGATATATGATTGATTCTGTTTTTCATGGCTATCAATGTATTCCACTTTTGATTTTTTGGGTGATTCGAAAAATAGTTTATATACCTCCCCGATGATGTAGGTTTTTGATACCAATCTAGAATAACAGCATTATTACGATCTGATCTAATTACGAACGTGTCCAGAAAAGGAACACTATTATTTGTTTCACTTTCCAAAGTAAATTGTATGTGTTTATTATAACAATTAAATATTTCTAGAATATTATCAATTTGATCAGATGGAATTGAACAGATAATGTCATCAACAAACTTATACAAAAATGGAAGCCTATACGGAAATTTTTCTATAATTTTATCCAAAATGAAGTCCATGACAATCTGTGCCAAAATGGGGCTGATGGGAGAACCCATAGGGGTACCAAAGATCTGTTGATAGGAGTTGTTATCAAATAAAAAATAACAGTTATTACATAAAAAGTTCAAAACTCTAAAAAAGTTGTCCTTTGATAAGGTCGTGTTATTTTCAATTTTTTGCCATTGGGCTGTTCTATTCGCAAGTGAAGTGGTTAAGATGTTTGTCAGCCACTTTGATAAGTTGTAAGTAGCCGAGCCTATGCAGCTCACTATAGGTCTTAAAGGAACATTTGGCTTGTGAATCTTAGGTAAGCATTACAGTTTTGGGGCGATGGAGTTATACGTGGTTAAGTTTTTTGCTGTACTATCACTGATTTCTTTATTATTTTTCAATATTTTAATTAAATTATTTAAATCACGTTATACTTTTAGGGTAGGATCCCCAGTAACCAACCTGTACGTATTGGCGTCATTTAATAACGTTTTGGTTTTTATGATGTGTTCATTCTTATTCATCACCACCGTGCTTCCACCCTTATCCGCCTGAAGGACAGAAATTTCAGGATTTGCCCTAAGAAATCTCTGACATTTATAAAACAACTTTTCCAAGTGCGTTTGAATATTTGAATTATTGTGGTGTTTAAAGTTCGTTATATTGTTTGATATTTTTGCTCTTGTGATATTCTTACTCTCATCAGGGACCTCTAGAATGATATCCTCTACATCCGCCAGAAACCTTACAGTATTCAAGCTCCCGCCAGATACCGCAACACCAAACTTTGGACCCAACGACAGAAAATCAGAGATTTCTAAAGGCATCTCCGTGTCCGAAATATTTCTAAACCATTTCTTATTATCATTAAATAGTTTTCTGTAATTATTAAGACTATCCTTCAAATGCCTCAACTTATTAAGGTTAGAATTTTTTACCGTTATGAACTGTTTTCATATGAAAAACACAATCTACGTGAGTATTCATTGTACGTAGAAATGGGAATAATATATTTTAATTCATTTTGAATTACAACTAAACTAGATTTAATTTTATTAATTTGATGATAACACGCTCTAATTTCTAGATTTAAATTTTTCTTTCCCAAAACGTTGATATTTTTCTTCATTAACTCTATTAATTCCCAATTATCAGTCTGCAATAATCTGTATATCAAATTGGCAAATAATATCAATAGAAAAAATTTTCTTCTTCAATGTCGAAGAAATAACATACTACCCAGGCATATACAGGATACAACAGCAGGTATGAACAGAGAACAAAACTGTATTGCTTACCTAAGATTCACAAGCCAAATATTCCTTTAAGACCTATAGCGAGCTGCATAGGCTCGGCTACTTACAACTTATCCAAGTGGCTGACAATCATCTTAATATGATACTTTTGTTTTTGTAAACGCTGTTAATGGTGTGAATTTGCCCCACGACTATGTTTTGATTTCATTAGATGTCGTTTCGTCGTTTACAAACACACCATTTCAACTAGTTAACGAAATTTTGCAAGCCCAATGGCAAAAAATTGAAAATAACACGACCTTATCAAAGGACAACTTTTTTAGAGTTTTGAACTTTTTATGTAATAACTGTTATTTTTCATTTGATAACAACTCCTATCAACAAATCTTTGGTACCCCTATGGGTTCTCCCGTCATCCCCATTTTGGCACAGATTGTCATGGACTTCATTTTGGATAAAATTATAGAAAAACTTCCGTTTAGGCTTCCATTTTTGTATAAGTTTGTTGATGACATTATCTGTTCAATTCCATCTGATCAAATTGATAATATTCTAGAAATATTTGTTATAATAAACACATACAATTTACTTTGGAAAGTGAAACAAATAATAGTGTTCCTTTTCTGGACGCGTTGATAATTAGATCAGGTCGTAATAATGCTGTTATTCTAGATTGGTATCAAAAACCTACATCACCCAAAAAATCAAAAGTGGAACACATTGATACCCATGAAAAACAGAATCACTCATATATCAAACCCACTATTTTTAAAGAAAAATGTAAGGATCCTTTTAAACTTGTTTTTAAATAACGGGTACCCGAGAGATGTAACGTTAAAGCTGATTTACAACTCCAACATATTTGACGGACCAACGGAGGATTATATACAGACAAATTTTAAATATAAAAAGCTACCTTATGTTGTTGGACTTACTGATAACGTAATTAAGCATTTTAGTTCATGTACCAATATAAAAGTGGCTAAATATAATACATTAAAAATTGGACAATTATTGACAAAAACTAAAGACAAAACACCGTATATGCAAAATTACAATGTTGTATATAAAATCCCGTGTTTGGACTGTCAAAAATTCTACATAGATCAAACTAGTCAAAGCTTAAAAAACCGTATTATTCAACACAAAAGCGATAGTAGAATAGATAAAAGATCGTGTGCTTTAGTACATCACTCTCAAAATCTGGGCCATAGATTTGACTTTAACAACACAAAAATTTTAGAACGTGAAGGTAATTATAAAAAAAGAACATTTTTGGAAATGATACATATAAATAAGCATAAAGATAATTCTATAAATTTCAGATCAGATGTTTTGTTGAGCCCGTTAGTGTGATTGCAGGTTTATTGTTTAAAACTGTATATTTTTACCTACCGACGCTCCCGCGTCCAGTATAAATTCTGTATTTTACGAACACCTGAATGCATTTCGTTTTAAGCATCTACGATGTGAGTTAGCCAGAGGACCTTCAACACCCTTGTTTTTTTTTACCAATGTTTTTTAAATAAAATTTGTTTAACGTTCTGTATGGTAACTCTGAATGTAAGTTTGTATTATTTTGATTGTACTGTTAAATCATTAGTGTTGTATTTTAGCTATTTACCTCCTGAGGAAGCCATTAATCAATGGCGAAATATAGAGGATTGATGGATAAATGAGATTTTTTGTTTTTGTTTGACACACATCACAGACCGCTTACCCGAGAATTCAGACTAGCTGATATATATACTGAAAGTTTTTATTTTTCTTGGGTATAGGTTTAAATAATGAAACTTTTTTTTCCCTGCAACTAGCTCGACGTTTCGCTTCTTGTTTGAAGCATTTTCAAGAGCATTTTATTGCATGCATTGGAAACGACAATACTATTTTAGTAATAATTTTGATGTTCTGAACATATATATGTATGTATAAAGACAACTAATTATGACACACAATTTGAAATCATTCCGTTACTTAAGTAGTTTTTCAGGCTTATAAACCGTGAAAAATCGACGTCAAAACTTTCAAAATGAAATATTACTTTTTTTATATCAGGAAGTCGTGTGGCAGTATGTTTCTACTATATTGTGAAACATAATAAGTTAAAGCCCAACTCTTCGACACTAGTGGCCCGGTTTACCTGCCTATTCTTTATTGCAATATATTCGAGCATACTGTATGGATTTATTGTTATTTCACCTATTACGGGGTGTCCTGGGCTACAATGTCTATTGTCTCTCTGCGCTAACTACATATATTTATACTTTATAAAGACCACCACAGTGGTCAAATTTGTCTAATCACAATTTATAGCTACCGAAACTTTATTGGTAGGCGGGTTAAGGCTGTTCATGTAAACACGAATCACGAATCCTAGATTTAAAATTTTAGCATCAAAATTCCTTCATCATACATTTAAGCATATTTATTTTAAAATTCGATCAGCAGGTAAAACGTAATAATAATTTCTGGCTATGTAAATAACATTTAAAATTGTAATTGTAAAATGTAACTAATTAACCCCAGAATATTGTTTCAATTCAGTAAATTTTTCCCATAATAATTATTGTGTATTCTTTTTGAAATTACCTGGTATAAAAATACTTCCGACGAGGAGTCAAACTACTTTTAAAAGAGCCCGGTAACAGCAGAAATTTTACGACCGGTCTGGACCGGGCCGGTAGGCTTTTGTCTGCGAATATCAAAGTTTCGCCGTCGAGCGAGGCAACTTATATTTAATTCTGTAAGCTTTGCTCATATTTTCAACATACAATGGAATTCGAATAACGACGGTGAAGGACGCTATGAATTTCGTCGTTATATCCGATAGTCGCTATAAGCAAATGTTGATGTATGTATGACATATGTTTGTCCTCAGTTTTCAAGTAAAACCTACAATCTTGATATGTATCATATCAACAGTACAACTGTAAAAAAAGTTAAATAACATAAACTTAAAACATATTTTAATTTTATTCACAAATAATACATACATCCAATGCAACTGAAACTAACTTCATAAATTATATAGGTACATATGTCTGTATGTACGTATAGAAATATTGTGTTATGTATTTTAAAAGTAAAAGATTAACTTATTAATAGTATATATTAACACTAAACATAAACAACACATTTTTAACTCAAAGAAAAATAAATAACGTAAAAATTAAATTAGGAAAATTATTTGTCACTTTCACTAATTCAATCTCTATTGTTTTTAAAAAAGTCTGTGATTGTATATTGTTTTAATTTTTTTTTCTTATTAAACATGCATTCAACATGTTTTTCTGTTTTAATCAACCACTTGATGTCTATATCACCTTTCCCTTCACCAAATAAAACAAATTTCTTTAAATTTCTAATGGTCTGCAATGCGTCTTTGATGGATGGAATTTGTGCTTCTGGTTCTTGATCTTCTAGAACTTCATCATCGTCTTTTTCAGCTATGTTCGATGTTGATGGCGAACACAAGCTTTCAACAATTTCTTTTCCGTTAGCACACTGGATGTCAAAACTTCGCTGTCTGCATCAATGTAGCTGTCCCATTTAGCGAAGCTTTCTTCAGTTGCCCAAATTCTAGAAAGATGTGCTAGAGGCTTATAGAAACCAGTATAACTAAAGCATTTCTTTATTATTTCGGAGGTCACTCTCTCCCAAGCATCTTTTTTTTAGTTTTTCTTAGTTCAAAGTCCCAAGTACGCATAGCCTTTTTAAAAAGATCTGAAGTCATCCAAGCCTTCTTATTCGCATCGTAATCTACTGGCAAATGTTTCACATTTATAAATTACCTTGGTTTCTTCGATTTTCCTATAACCATTAATTTTCTCTTTTCACTGGTTATACTCGCCGCAGCTAATACAGTGATTCGCTCTTGTGACAATTTTCCACCTAGGCATTTTTCACCTCTGAACTTTAGCGTTCTATCAGGTGTCAGCTTATAAAATAATCCTGTTTCGTCTGCGTTAAATATTTCACTGTCTGCGTAACCTTCTCTGAGTTTTGGATACACATTTTGTAGCCAATCATTGCAGTCACTTTGTGAAACGCTGGCTGACTCTCCAGCAATTTTCCCAGTCACGATATTATGACGCTGACGAAATCGGTATACCCAGCTCTCAGAACATTGAAAGTTTGTTTTTCCTAGTATTTACGCAAAATGATTCGCTTTTTCTTGTAAAAGCGTATCGGCTATGGGTACATTTCTGCTTCTCTGATATTCAAACCATGCTAATAGTGCATTTTCTATATCAGGGTGAGATGATCTACGATCTTTTTTTATTTTTAGAGACTTGGATTCAAAATTCTGCCTTATCTTCTCCCGATTTTTCCACATGGTTGATATCGTAGAATGGGAAACCTTGAACTCTTTGCTTAAGTCAGCATTACTTTTACTATTTTGCAATCTCCATATGATAGCAGATTTTTCTTCAATACTAAACGTTCGTCTTGTAGGTTGTGCCATAATTTTACTTAAAAATAAAAACGAGGTGTAGCCAACAATTTCTATTCACAACTAACCGAATGTGCCATATAAACTTGAAAATAAAGTCAGCCGCAGTTCCTTGCCGAAAGATAAAAAAACGTTTGGAAGGCGCCGCTTGCCGACAACAATCTCCACCGAAAACCGGCAAATTTGCTTTGACTTTGCCGCCACTCGTCGCTATAACCGAACAATAAAATTATTTGTTTGGTAAAAAGTCGACGTTACATCCGCATTCGTCGTTATATGCAAAGTCGCTATAACAGCACCAGTTTCTATGGGAAATTAATAATAAAATCAAGGGATACACAAATTACGTCGCTATACAGTGGCGTCTCGCGGGTGAAAAGGTAAGTGAAGTGCAAATGAAGCAAGAAAATACCGCAATAATTTTTTTCCAGAATTTTTTTTATTTGTGGAAGGGGTAGAATATTTTTTACGTCTTACCTAAATTTTGTATACTAAATCAATTCTCCTATCCTTTATAGCAGCAAATTTATTTATAACATCCTCATAAAATGGATGAGTTGCCCTAATCTCCCCCAGAAATTCCTTTTGAATTGAAATATTGCCTAGTCTTTCTTGAGATATTGTATTTCTTAAATAAGTTTTTACACGTTTGAGGCAAGAAAAACTTTTTTCCACTAAAGCAGTTATCAACGGTATTGTCAAAATAAGGAAAAACGCTTTATATGCTTTGGTTAAAATATCTTTATTTTCATTAATTTTTTTCACTTGCTCTTGCAGCGATTTATTCCAATTACTGTCATTCGCAAAAATAAGACCAAGCTCATTTTTTAGTCGTTCAATTTTTGAAAATATTTCCCCATATAACTGTAACAAATTTTCAAACGGGCTAGTCGGAAAATTTAAACCATATTCGGAAAATTTAGCAGAATCTGCCAAACATAAAAATGTAAGTTTTTCACAGTCTTGAAAGCTTAGTGTCATTTCCATTAAAATATGGTTCAATATTTCATAAAAAAGGGTTCTATACTTAGCCCTAATTTCTTCAGGTGAAAACTTAGCAAGCTCACGTTTGTAATGATTTATTTCTGTAATAGAATTTGCTTTATCAAACATGGTATTAAAAAAAATTTAATTTTTTTTACAAACCTCCTCACGACAGCGTTTTATATTTGATATGCAAAAATGAATATCAAGCGATTTTTTTTGAAGAACGCAAATAGTATGTCCGTGATTGAAAAAATGTCATTAAACACTAATGCCAGAAACGTGAATTCAAAATCGTTCAAATCACCTAAAAATCCTCTCGCAAGCCGTATTGATTTTTCATTAGATTTGTCACAGTTTGTAATAAATTCAAAGACGTCTTTTAATTTATTCCAGTCTTGAACAATCACATTTACTAACTTCGAATTTGAAGACCAACGAGTAATTGTTGGTATACGCCTCGTAGATGCAGATCTAGAGAGCATACGTTCGTTTGGCTGAGTGATGAAAACATGAGGGAATACCACTAAGACTTGCAAAAAAAATTCGACATTTAGAAATATTTTTAAACTTTGCTGCATCATAAGGTTAAGACGATGCGCAAGACAATGGACAAATACAGCCTGCGGCGCTTTTCTTTTTTTTTTGAAGGCCATTTAGATGACCAGACATCACATTTGCGCCATCGTAACATTGCCCTATTAATTTATGTTTATAGTCCTTCTGAATTAACGTATCTTAAAATTATGGAGCACTGGGAGGTTTGCGTAATATCAGTGGTGTCATCCACTTGCACAGAAAAAAACTGTGTGTTCCTTATTTCATTGTTTGCATGATCATTTAAATAATCAGAAATAAATTCAATTATTTCGTTTTGAATAGATTTCGAGTCACCAGTAAAAACATTTTTAATTTTTTCGTGATGATCTTTTAGTTCTCTATTTATTGACGCGCTGCTCTCATCATGGCCGCGAAAGACTAACTCTTGTTTTGCAAGGTACAAAACTGCGCATAAATAGTCTATTTAATCGGATGTTTTCGTTAAAATGTATTTTATACAGTTTAGCATTTTCTTTTAAAGTGTCAGCAATAGTGCTTTGACTTTTTACAAATATGTTTAACATTAATTCGCATTTTAAATGCTCCGCCGAGTCTTCATGTTTTTATAAAGACCTTCATATATTTAACATACCTGCAAATCCTTCCTTATTCCACACTGAGCATTTATTGGAAACTAGTAAACAAGGCCAAATATAGCACCTCCAGCAAAGTCGAAGCGGTTTGCGCTACTGTTATAGTTGTTATAATAAAGTTCGATTGAAAGTTTTAAAAAGACATGCCGCCAACGGTCAAGTAAAATATTTATTCGAGATGTACAGTTTATTTTTTGCCAATTAGGTGAATAAATGAATGTAAAAACTTAAATTTTAAGAGATATACATAAAATAAATATAGTTAGATGTTTGCTTGTTTATTTTTCCTTCACCTACTTCACCTGAATAGCCGCCACTATCGTTATATCCGGAACGTCATTAAAATCGAGGTCGCTATAAACGAAATCCACTGTACGTACCTCAGTTACTGAAATTTAGGAGAAAATTGGCATTAACAATTTTGTGTTGCTCTTACTCCCTCTAGCGCCCAACTTTCGAACTTAAAAATAATTTACAGCGATTTCGCTTGGCCGATTTATCTACAAATATTTTTTTACTTAAGTTCTGTCATTAACGGTTCCCGAGCTACAGCCGACGTCCTCTATTATTGAACCACCCTGTACAAGTTCTTGATTATGTTTTACGCCTTTCCTTTCCTTAACACTTCATTCAGGTAGCAGAAGAACAATATGTTTTTGCTATTTCAGCTTTCAAAATCCAGATTTATTTTTACAGAAAAACCTTAGCCTTTAAAATTAAATACATATTTCATAAGGGTTGAAGGCGTCGTACATTTTTTCTTGAAAAACATTACCCCTCAATAAATTTGTCTCTTTAGGCAGAAAACATGGGTGGTTTTTTATATTTTATAATGTAATCGTTTAGCAAATCGATATAAATTGATAGCAATTTTATTATTACTATATATAATACACATAGTTTTTGTTAGTGTAACGATTTAAGTTTTAATGTCTGATTGTTATTTTGTCTAAATTATACTTTTCATTAAACGTCCAAATGAGCAATTAGTTCTAGGTGGCCACTCACGTACTATTAAAAATTTATAATTTTAAGGTCACTCAACTTAAGATCGCTTTTTAGTAACAGTTTTAAAGTTTTATGATATGTCCAATTAATGAGAATCCGTTTAGAGATTATACATTTTAGGCTCTTAATTATGGCAGTCTGAAGCCTAACGCATTAAAAAATATATTGATACGAAATACTGCACATCTCTAAAAGTATTAACTTTAGCATTTTTTATTTCCCTTGTAAAAGGAAAGTATTGTAATCGTGAAAAAATCACCCTCCGAGATTTTTCAGATCTTTACGTTTTAGGGTCCCTAGATGGCGAAAAATATGTTTTCTCGATTCCCTCGGTCCGTCTGTCTGTCTTTCCGCAGCATAGCTCAAAAACTACTTAGTCGATTGACTTCAAATTTTGTCCTAACTCTTGGTCAAAATTTAAGGGGTCATATGGGAATGACCTGATAACATTTTGGTAAAAATCCAATTATAGCAAAACAAAATGGCGGCCTAGTGAAATGGTAAGAAGTTATTACTAAAAAAGTGCTTATCCAATTCTTCTCAAATTTTGCACAAAAATCAAGTATTATGTAGGAATCAACTGTTAAAATTTTGGTACGAATCCAAGACGACGGAACAAAATGGCTTCTTAATAAAATATTTAAAAATTCAGCCTGAAAGAACTATTGAATGAACTGATTTCAAATTGTGTACCATAACTAATTGTAGTATAGAGATGAAATAGTAAAACTGTGGTACTAATTCAAGATGGCGGAGCAAAATGGGCGTCAAATAATATTCTTGTAATCTGAAAAATTCACCCTATCTTCGCGTTTTAGCGTCCCTAGATGCCAAATTTTTTTTACCAATTCCGTCAGTTCGTCTGTCGGTTTGCCTGTCGGTATGTCTGTCTATATGTTAGTTCGCGGCATAGCTTAAAACCTGCTCATCAAATTGACTCCAAATTTTAGTCAAAAATTAAGACTCATATGGGGATGACCTGGTAATATTTCGGTAAAAATCCTATATGCCGGAACAAGATGGCGGCTTAGTGAAATGTTAAAGAAATATTTAACATTAACATAAACAATTTATCTTAAATTTTGCACAAAAATCAAGTATTATGTAGGAATCAATTGGTAAAATTTTGGTACGAATCCAAGATGGCGAAACAAAATGGCGGCTTGATAAAATATTTAAAAATTCAGCCTAAAAAAACTACTTAATGGACTGATTTTAAGTTTTGTGCCATAACTAATTGTGGTATAGAGATGAACTAGTAAAACTCGGGTAGTAATTGCTGATTGTCTGATATCCTCAAATTTCGCACAAAAGTCAATTGTTACACAAAAATGGACTGGTGACATTTTTGTATGAATATAAGACAGCAAAACAAAGTGGCGGCCTAATAAAATATTTAAAAACCGGCCTGAAAATCTATGTAAAAAAATCTTATTCAAATTTTGCAGAAAAATTAAATGTGACATAACTGGTACGAATTCAACATGGCGTAACAAAATGGCGGTGTAGTCAATGTAAAAATTAATTATTGGTACCTATGTGGCATAGGTAGAAACTGGTGAAATATTGGGAGGAATCTAATATGATGGAACAAAAGGAAAATTATAGATTTTTATGTTAAGTATCTCAGTGCCGCAAGCACCTTGATCAAAATTTTGGGGAGAGGAAGAGTATGCGAGTATTGACGAAAACAGTTTTTGTTTTTGGTAGTATCATGTTGTATTTATAGTGTATTTTAATTTTTTTCACAGTCCTTCGATTTCTGCTTCTTTGGTTGTACGAGATCAGTATTACATTTAAAAATTTCATAAAAACTAAACCAATATTGTACAGGGTAAAATGGTCATCACGTATAATATACATTTTTCGCTATATCCCAGATTTTTTATCTAGGTCACCATGCTATATTATCATGCAAACATTTATTTAGGTACTGATATGATCATCACGTATAATATACATTTTTCGCTATATCCCAGATTTTTTATCTAGGTCACCATGCTATATTATCATGCAAACATTTATTTAGGTACTGATATTTTTAAGTGTAATTGTTGTAAATGGTTTGTAGAGCTTAATCCTAGTTTTGGATGTTGTATCCTTTTATAACAAATTCCTGCTTATCCGGCGTTTGGGGTTTTTTCATCTTCGGTAACACTGAAAATCAATTTCATAAAATAAAACTTTCAAAACTAAGATTAGAAAGTTCAAACGGTTTTCCGTTAAGTTAAACGACACATGTCACATTTTCGGCCATTTTAAATGTATAAGTATCTGGAAAACCAGGGAATAAATTTTTTTAAATATTTTAAATTGTGCGATGTTGCCGCTTCTATCTTAATCCGGTGGCAAAGTCCGTTTTCTAAATGGAATAAATAAATAAATAAATAATGTCTTTATTAGGGGCGCGGCTCAGCCAAAGGCTGCTTAGGCCCAACCCAAACCATTTCATTACAATATTTTTTTCTTAATACTATTACTGAAAAACAGTACCTAACCTGCTTACTTAAGTAAGTTAAATATTCTGTGATTTATACTAAATAAGTAAGATTACAAAAAAGATATACGAAAAGATGCATGAAAACATATATATAGCCAGACCAAGTAGAAAGAAATTATTAGAAATGTTATTACATATTATTGACATAAAAACTCTTAAGATTACGTTGAAATGTATTAATATTTGTAATAGTTTTTAAATGCTCGGGTAAAAAATTATACAGGAGAGAGGAATAATATGAGAAAGATCGCTTGAAGGTGGTGGTAGCATGACGTGGTACCACTAACAACACTGGATTTCTTCTTGTTCTCTCAACATTTTCACTAGCAAAAACCAATTTATTTCTCAGATAGGAAGGGAGCCCAGAGGTTATTATTTTTTTTTATTAGAGTGACGAAATGTGCATCTCTTCAATCATTCATCCTAAGCAAGCCGTACTGCAAGTAATAAGGGGTTATGTGATCCCGCCTCCCAATGTCTGCAGAGTACCTAAGACAAGAATTTTGAACCACGTGTATACGATTTGCGTAGTAATTATTTAGACATGGGCCGTATACTGCATCGCAGTAGTCAAATAATGGTAGAATCGAGGACTCAGTTAACTTAAATATTTTTGAAAAGATACAGATTTTTCAAACTTAGATATGCTAATTGTATTTTACTTATTACATGATTAGAAAAGCTTAAGTTTTGGTCTATAATTAGTCGCAGATTTCTAAAATGTGTCTTAAAAGCAGCGATATCATTTCCAAGCAAAATTTTATCTTTTAGGTTGACCTTTTGCCTTGCTTCTCAAAACCAATCAATAGGGCTACAGTCTTCGACGGCTTTAATATTAGAGAGTTGTTTTTTGACCACGTATGTAAAGCATAAAGATTTCTATTCATAATAGTGACCACGCGTTCCTCTTCGTAGTCAGGGTTAAAAGAGGTATATACTTGACGTACAAATGGATATTCACATCAACTGGTTTTACTATATCAGCAGTATAAATAGCAAACAACAAAGGACCTAGAATGGAGCTCTGTGCTACCACACTCGGATTCACTAAGCTTTCAGAAAGGTTAACCTCACTATCACTCACCAATTTCACCTGCTGATGCCTATTTATCAACTAACTTCTAAATCAATCCACGGACTCCTGTGAGAGACCATAATACCATAATAGACCATAATCAGTTTAGCGATCAAAAGGCCATGATGTATAGTATCGAATACTCTTGAATAATCCAACATTGTCAAAAAAGAAAGTTTTCCATTATCCATTGCGCGTAATAAGTCATCAACAACGTTGGAAAGAGACGTAGTAGTAATATGCGCAGAGCGAAAGCCTGATTGTATACACGGTAGAATTTTATTTTTATCAGTATAGCCCTTTAATTGGTCATAAACAGATTCTATAATTTTTCAGAGTACTGACAGAATACTAATTGGTCTTAAGTGATTCAATTCAGAAACGTTTTCTTTTTTTGGAATGGGGGTAATAAGGGAATGTTTCCAGCGGCTGGGCAGAACTATATTAAGCAATGATGAATTAATCAAATGCGTAAGAGCAGGCACACAGTAAGGTACACATAGTTTTATCATGTCTCCAGATATTTTGTCTATCCCTTTGGCATTCGATCGAAGTTTGGAAGCAACAGTATCAGGTGAAACAAGCGAGAAGTTAAATACATTATTTGCGATATTTGGATCCCTATTTTGATCAAAGTAATGAAATGTCAGCAAATTTGGTTCGGTTCGCACAATAGAAGAAATAAAAAAGGTGTTTATATTATTGGCATTCTTAAGATGATCCGGATCCGGTCGCTGGGGGGACACTTTCTATGTATATTTATTTTACTTACGGCATTCCAAAGTGTTTCGATTCAATTCAAACTCTATGAAAGCCTTCTTTTCTCCGCGAAGGAGGATGTTACTAGACA
This sequence comes from Kuschelorhynchus macadamiae, assembly GCA_030620095.1. Taxonomy (NCBI): domain Eukaryota; kingdom Metazoa; phylum Arthropoda; class Insecta; order Coleoptera; family Curculionidae; genus Kuschelorhynchus; species Kuschelorhynchus macadamiae. Next base: position 257,882 of record JAUTXW010003222.1, read on the forward strand.
TAGTAATCGAGGACTCAGTTAAAGTTCTTTGTAATATCTTAATTTTGATTGGGTTTGAGAAAATGACACACTAAGGGATTTTAAGGCTTTACGGTATTCATTAAGAGCACGATTTCTCAAACGCATCATGTGTTTAATGTTTGGGGTTATCCAGGGGTAGTAATTTTTGGTGATTCTAATTGTTCGGATCGGCGAATGTTTATTGAAGATCTCATTTATTCAGTTCTCAAATGCTAGAACCTTCCTATCCAAATTAGGCTCAGTATAAACACAATGCCAGGAAATATTGCGAAAGTCACTGTTGAAACGAGTCACATCCATATTTTTTATATCTCTAAACGAATAAAAGGTAGGTTTATTTTTTTGTTTTAAGGGTATATCAATTATAGAGTATACCAAACAATGATCTGATAATTGACCAAAATTAATATTTTCAGTGTGTAAAACGCGATCGTATTTGTTATTAATTATTAAATCAAGTAAAGAAGAATTTCGCGTTGGGGTTGTAATAACCTGATGTAGGTTAAAAGTGCTGGGGGACGATACACACAGCCAATACATACCACAACATTGCCCATTTTGGCAGAAATCCAAATGTTATCAATGTTTTTATTACTACTTTTTTCAAGAACTTTGACATTTTTAATATTTGAGCTATTTTTTATGAATATAGCCACGTCACCACCCCTTCGTTCTCTGTCCTGTCTGTATACCGAGTATCCCGGAATAGAAACAAATGTGTCTGGTATAGTTGGCATTAACCAAGTTTCTGAAACTGAAAAAAAGTCATAATTATTTGATATTATGTGATCTTTTAAATCATCAACACTCAGTATATTACTGCCTTCTTTTATTCTTCTGAATATTTTAAATACTTTTTTTGTTATATTTCCTATACCGAAATTCAACTGTTTTCGAGAAAATGGCGCTCGAAAACTGACATTTTTGACTATTTGAATCTCTGTAACTCCCAAACGACTTAACTTTTTTTTATCAAAAAACTCACCTAAATAGATAATTAAAAACTAAGATAGGAAAGTAAAATCCATTTTGTTTGATAGATGTCAAAATTTAACATCCCCTGTCAAAGTAGAAATGGGTGTCAGGAGATGGATAGCTAAAAACTAAGGTATGAAAGTACAATCCATTTCGTTGCAAGTTAAGTCATTTGGAAGGTACAGAGCGTCAAAGGGTCAATTCTTAAGCGCTATTTTCCGGAAAACAGTTGAATTTGGGAATAGGAAATATAAGAAAAGTGTTTAGAATGTTCAGAATAATACAAACATGCAATAATATAGAGACTACTCCATTTAGAAAACGGATTTTGCTACCAGATTAAGATAGAAGAGGCAACATCGCACAATTTAAAATATTTTAAAAATAAAGTTTATATTCATCTATGGCCAGAGCCAAAGTTTGAAAGTAATTTATTCACTGCTTTTTTAGATACTTCCAGTAGGCCACTGAGCATGAATAATCCTGTATACGGCATATTACATATTACGTTGAGTCCGACCGAAGATGACTTTTGGCCAAAGCCTAAGCCGATGCCGAAAATCGGCTTTTTTCACGCCTTCGGCCGAAGCCGAAGAAGTTCTAGCCTATTTTGACATTAATATCTGAATTAGCAATTCGTCACATTTTGTATAAGGTGTAATACTTTAAGCAGAATTTATTTGCGGTTGTGTTTTTTAATGCAATGGGAAAACTGGAAAATAAAAATAACAAATTAAAAATAAAAATACTTGTGACTAAATACGATACTCATAAAAACTCGTAATTTCTTTTATTTTTACGTACCTAAAACAAAACAACTTTTTCTTTGATGCAATAAGAAAAAATAGCCAATTTGGCTTTTACCCGGAACTTTCCTTGCAAATGAGTTCCCCATATACATATAACACAGTTTTTATATACGTATAATATGTATAATACCAGAAATATATAATTTCTGCAGGTGCAAAAACGGCCTAAAAGAAGAATTGCTTTCGATTATGACACAGGGTACCCTCCTGCGATCATGATTTCTGGGCCTCTACCCTCATCAGGCAGGCTTGTACCCAGGGAGATCTGAAATAACAGTTTGCTCAATATGACCAGTGTTGCCACCTCACAATTTTTTTGAGTAATATATTTTTTTGGAAATAGTAATAGATTTAGTGGCTTGAGTAATAATTTTGCCAATAAATATTACTACTACTATTGTTATGATGCATAAACATTTTTCTTAACGTTTACAGTTTTGTAAATGTTAAAAACAGTGTCTCTTACAGTGCTTTCGAATAGCATGAACTAAACTAGAAAACTACTAGAATTAAAAACATGCAAATGAATCAAAAGCGCCAATTAAAACCATCCCTACGGGTCCGTTATACAAACCTTTAAACACAACCGAAGGATAATGACAGATCACTGAAGGATCGTGAACTTAAAAAAAATGCCTCGATCTGCGATCTCTTTGGCCAGCACGGCACAAACTTTATTTTAAATCTTAGAAATATTTCAATAAAAGAGGTAATGTCTAGTAATGCTGTTTTACGAAAAATTAGACTAGATATTGCAAATAATATATCTTTATTCAGCCCTAGCTTTAGTTTACATTGTTTATTTGAAAAATTAAGATATAAGGAACAAATGTAAATTACTAATAAATGACTCCTTAAAATTTGTATTGGTGCAACTCACCGTTGGCCACACTCACACTGATTATTGAAACATGATACACATATAACTTACAACATTTATTCAAAATTATGTATACAATATACATACAACAACCCTATCTGGTACATTAGTAAGTATTGCATATCATCAAAGGAACATGTATTATATATATAAATAAACCAGAAATGAGGAACATTTAAGTACAAATCACAAAAATCTAACACTGCACAAAAACAATGCCAATAATCAGTAATAACTTATATAACAAATATTGATATACATCTATGCATTTTCTAATGACACTTCCTCTAAGTTCGCTAATTGATTTTCATTGAAAATGCCAGCCTTCCAATTTCTTTTTAAAAGAGAATCACTAGGTAGCCACTCGTAGCATGTGGTATTTTTAAGTAGCTCTTTGCTTAGCAATAAACTGTTGCAAGTTTCTATATATAACCTATTCCTAGTTTTAGTTTTAATTAAGGTCAATTGAGAAAATACCCTTTCTGCAGCGGCAGAAGAATGTGGTAGTGCCATAATTCCACTAACTAGCTTATTCAAATGAGGAAACATTAACTGATTAGATCCATTTTTTATTAAAGTGATGGTCTTCCAAAACTGCGAATCATTAGGAATTAATTTAATTTTGTCAATTTCTGACAAAAGTCTCCATTCAGTGTCGAGCTCCTCGATATCAGTAACTAATGAAGGGAAATAAACTTCAGCTTCACTTATAGATTGGCAGTGTTCACCACTTATAATTTTCTCTGGTTCAAAATTTGAAATAAAATTGAGACTTTTGAGATTTTTTGGAATCAAAATGAAATCTTTTCTTTATTTCACCACATAATGATATGTAAAAATTAAGCACATTTAGTCTAAAATTATGTAAATCTTCTTTGCTTATTTGACTTGAGGCAATGTTGTTTTGTGCTTTAGCACCTACATATACATCTTCCAATTTTAAAAATAAATCGGGATTCGACGGTTCAATGCTGCTCAGAGACTTTTGATCAAGAACTGACTTTTTTAAAAATGTTTTTAAAATGGTTTTGTATAATAATTTTAGTCGGGGAATCAATGAAAAAATCTTTGTTTCCTCACTTTGAAATTCCACATTCATATCATTCACTATCTTTAAAATATAGGATAAAAATTGTAAATATATATGGAAAACAGGATTGCTAAATCCCTCTAAAATATTTTTAGCTTTATGAAGAGAATTTGGGTTAGCTCTTTCAGAAATAAAAAAGAGATTTAAAGGATCCCATTGTTCTAAAATTCTGTTTATAACAGTTTGTAAGGATAACCATCGAGTGGTACTTAATTTTAAAATTCTATGTTTGATACATTCTGTAAAGTTTTGAAATTCCTCTAGGTCTTTTATTCTTTTTGCGCTATTACAGAAATAATTACATATATCACGAACAAATTCCTCAACACTTCTTGGTAGATATTCAGCAGCTTTTGAACTGCATGTATGAAAACTATGGCAAACACAACCAAGAACAAATAAATTTTGATTGAGGTCTTTTAATTTAGCCTGGACACCATTAAACTGGCCCATCATTACAGCAGCATGGTCGGCAGCAAAACCAATAAAATTTGTTAATGGTTGTTTTGTATTAATAACTCCCTTACTGAATTTGCTAGGTCTTCTGCCGTTGAAGATTTAACTTCTAACAAGCTTAAGAATTTGTCCGCAACAACACAATTATTTTTGCAATAGCGAGCTACGACTGCCAAGGATTTGGCAACAGAAACATCGGTGGTTTCATCTATTATAAGAGAAAAAGGATATTTTTTTTTTTTTAAGTCGTTAACAATAATTGAAAAACTTTCTGCTTTCATGATATTAACAATGATGCCCGTTGTTTTTGTTCTGCCTCCGGAAAGACCCCTTGCTATAGTGGAATCAGGGAAAATGGATTTCAAGAGAGGTGTTAGATGGTCCATTGTCCTCATAGGTAGGTTGTGTTCCACTATAAATGCTGATAATTTTGTTTCAGCTATTTTGATTTTTTTATCTAATAATAGTTTTTCTTTGTCGATAAAAATATTATCGAGTTTAACACTTCTTCGACTTGCTGCATGTTTTATTTTGTGTCTTTGGCTATCATTATGTCGTTGCAGATGAGTTACACCACCTTTTAAACAGATATTACATGCAGACATGCTTGACAATGTGGCTTATTATCTTTTTTTAATAACCAATCAAATTTTCGGTCCCACTGGGAAGAATATTTCTGTGTATACTTCTTTTTTTTTGGTAGAGTTAAAGTTAAAGTAGTGGCATCATTACTATTTTCGTCACTAGAAGAGGAAGATTCCCTGGAACATCCACTTGCCCTTCGTTTTGCATCCAATCTAAAAAGTTGTAGCTAGAAAATGTTTCTTTATTTGACTGTATACTTATACCTTTCCATGACTATAATTAGTTTTTACATTCGGCAACTTGAACTTGGAATAAACTTGGTTAAAAACTTAAAACTAAAAAGGTGATACCTCTACCTTTTTTTTTAGAGCGTATTGACATTGACATTAATGATTAATGACATTACTATGACTATATAACCGCACTGGCTCACTACCGCCGCGGCGGATCTTTACAATAAGTTATTTGACCGACGGGCATGCAAGTAGAGATGAGCTAAATGCACGGACATGGACGTCAAGAAAATATATGACGTCCATGGTTAAATGAAAACGCTCTGAAAAATAATATTAATAATTAAGTAATAGTAATGAATTTTGGCGAGTGAGTAATAGGGTAATAATTTAACATGAAAAGTAATGAATCTATTACTATAGTAATGACGGTGGCAACACTGAATATGACAAAATCGAAAACGAAACGTCTATCATACTGAAACAGTACTACAAGTTAAACGTAACATTTAGCACCACTTATCGGGGCTCCGGTGACTTCCGGCTGCAAACCCATAGGTAATTTAAAAAGCATGCACTAGCACCATCATGCGGAGAGTAGATACTAAAAATCGATAAAAATGTGCTCTCACACATCTTTACCAAAAAGTTCTTGGCCGGAAAACAATGTTTTCCGGCCAAGAACTTTTGGTAAAGATGTGTGAGAGCACATTTTTATCGATTTTTAGTATATACGTATATAGTTATTTGGTACAAATACATACATTATATAAATATTCATATGTGTCAGATTTCTTGATAAAGTGAAAAGTGGTATAAGGCCTTACCTATTTTGTATCCAATTACTCAGAGCTTACCTTATAATAGAACTATCGCATTATTACAATTTATACGTATCTATAAAGTTATGGCCAAATCAATATATGTTTAAAATTCATGTTTCTTCGTATTCTTTTTTTATATAATTTCTACCGTTTTTTCTACATTTTTATATTGTGTTTGTCTAGCCGGAAATCACCATTTTCTTTAATAGTTTTATTGCGCGTGCAAATAAGAATTTGTTTTATTTACATATCTAACAATCATTCAGATTGAAGCAAATATATATTTTTAACATCCAACTTTTTTGCCAAGATTTAACATATACAAACATTAATTTACTTCTATACTACAGTATACCGCTTTCTCAATTTTGCTTTTATTTTTTGATAACTCATTTTAATTTTAATATTTTTATCAATTATCACATTTATTATTTACCTTCATAAAAAGGGTATTTATTATAGAAAATGGATTTTTTATTTTACCGATTTTTTAAACATTTAGTTAAGCAACTATTTTGACATAAAATTGACAAAATTTAACCAGTTCATCCCTATTTTACACTTAACTTTTGTGTAAAATTAACTGGACTAGTACTATTTTGATACTGATATTGTACATTCTATTAGGCCGCCATTATACCAAATCATACTTGATTGTTGTGTAAAATTTGTCCCGTCAAAGTAGAAATTAATGTGAGAAAGTACAATGCATTTCGTTGGAAGTTAAGTCTTTTGGAAGGTACAGAGCCTCAAAGGGTCAATTGTCAAGCGCCATTTTCTCAAAAACAGTTGAATTTAGGTATAGGAAACATATCACAAAAAAGATGTTTAGGATGTTCAGGAAAATACAAAAATGCAAAATTATACAGGGATGTTGTTGCTACCGGTTTAATATATATATATATATATATATATATATATATATATATATATATATATATATATATATATATATATATATAATATTAAATATTTTAAGAACAGAGTTTATGTTAATTTTCAAAGTAATCTATTCACTGGTTCTCCAGATATTTGTAATAGGCCTCTGAGCGTGAATAAGCTTGAATATAAACATTTACAATTCAATGAAAAATTCGAAAATGACCCCAAATATAGTGCATTCAATTAAAAAATACTGCTTTTTGTTCTACTCTGTATTCCAACAGAACTGACGAAGTTTTTCGCACCCTTGCACACAGTCCTTAAACACCATTCGAGCCATTTGTTGTCCAACGAAGAAAATATTTAAGTTGATTTAACAATATATCGATTTTAAAAAGGCTGCGTGTTTGCTTAAAGCAATGTGTCAAAGTTTCAAAATCATGCTGTGCGAGGCTAGAGAGTCGTTATAGTCATTTTTGGTTCACCTGAATCGTATTAAAAGTAGAGAAACGATTTGAAAACCCTTTTGGAAAAATGTTCTATACATCTAAAAACTTACAATAAACGTTTAATACTTAAATCGGCTGATAAAATGCGCCGGAACAAAAGCACATTTGGTATCATGTGCGTTTAACTATTCTTAAATTTATTTCTATAGACCTGTATATTTTACGTAGACTGTAGGTACCACAAACCATACAAAACTCAAGGCTAAGTGACAATTTACTAAAAAACTTAATCAATTGAAACGCGTTAAAAAGTTATAGGTTAATAGGTAAGAAAATACAAATTTTTCAAAAAATCGATATTTCAAAAAGAAATAAAAATTAGGAATATTGGCAAAATCGTTTTTGCAATTAGAATAAGGATTGCTTTAATGCAGAAACCGAAAAATTAACATTATTTTTGTAAATTTTCGGACCAACTGATGTTTAAAAAACACTCTGAGACTCTACACCCTGTAGAAGAGATTTCAAAGCTCAAGAGTTTAAAAGTTAGGTTAGATCTAACTGCCAATTTTAGAATATTGCACTGCCGATTTATGATGAGTAGTGCATGTGCAATTTTGTTATTTTTCGATTGATTTGTGACCATTAAATTATTAATAAGTGTTAAAAGTGATTTTGGCAAGAACCGATCTGCAAAAACTATTAAACAGCAAACAGTAAAAAGGCTATTAAGAAATCATATTTCTGAATCTCATTGTTTAGAATGAGATAATAATTTTTTTTTTAATTAATGATGACTCCAATCGCGAACTTGTTGATAATGGACTAAGAACTCAGGGAATCAGTTCTGCCGTCTCCTCTTGTGTTAACCGGGACAAAAATGAAATGATTTAAAACAAAAATAAATAAAGAGTGGATGGATTATTTTTTAACAACACCAAAAATCTGTTTATTGACAATAAATTATAAATTATCACAGTTGGCGTGGGTAAGAAAGACAGGATCAGTATGTCAGAACATTGAAGGAATTATTTGAAAGAAACTAATTTCTGGTATTTAGATATTTCCGTTATCAGGTAATTTAGTTACTGTTTAAAGTTCGAAAAGCATATGGCAAGCAAAAATTTAGCTAGAAAAAACTATTTTACTAATCCAAGAAGCTTTTTTAAAATCAGTTATGCATATGCAGATAATGTCAGTAATGATTTGAAGAATTCGCTATTTCAGGTAAGCAAAACAACAAATTATTATAATTATTTAACTTTGTGAAAAATAGGACATCTCAAAACAAAGTTTGATGGGCGTTACATTTTTATTACATATGATGCAAAACAAGAAGAGCTTCAAACTGTCTGTTTATTTTAAATAAATATTTAGTAAAAGGTTTGTAGGTAAAGCGGTTTCAAGTTACATTTGAATTTCTTTTAATTCAGTGTAAATAAGAACATTATTTAAAAAACAGAACAACAGAAAAACTTACCTATTTTAGATTATTAAAACCGAATTTTGGAAAACCCATTTCCCATCAATAATTATGAAGCTTTATTTATACATACACTACTGTCAGTAGATGTGTCAAATTAGGAACTTTGACAAAGGATCATGACTTTTCTCAACGCAGACGTTTGTAATTTAAAGCAAAAATTAGAAATTCGATATTATTAAAAAGATGTAAATCAGAAATTCCAAAATATCAAAACCTAGCGTAACAATTGATATAGACATATCGTTCTGTTGTACATCCAACTGAAAAATCAGTAAATTTCTTTACCCGGAACTGCTCGGATTTTTTCCATTTGTATGAATAGTGAACCAATTTAGTTTAGTACATACTCACAGTATATATGTGTTACATATACTGTCTTTTCAAACATTTTTATTGGGCGTCATTTTGTTCGACAAAAAAAATATTACTAGTTTTTTTTACCAGTTTATCTCTACATCACATTTAATTCTTGCACAAAAATTGAAATTAAGTTAATAAATAGTATTTTCAGCCTGATTTTTTAAATATTTTATTAGGCCGCTATTTTGTTTTGCTATTTTGGATTCATATCAAAATGATACCAGTTCATTCCTATGTAATTGATTTTTGTGAAAAATTTGAGGTAAATTAAAAATTTTATTTTAATTAGTTATTTTACTAATGCTGGATTTTTACCAAAATATTACCAGGTCATCCGCATGTGACACTCAATTTTGACTAAAATTTGAAGTCAATCTGGTACGTAGTTTTTAAGCTATGCCGCGAACTGATAGACAGACAGACAGACCAACAGACGGACCGACGGAATTGATGAAACATATTTTTTGGCATCTAGGGACGCTAAAATGTGAAGATGTGTAAAACCTTATAGGAAGATTTCTTTCATGATTATAAAAATATTATTTGGTCGCCATTTTGTTTCTTAATTAGTATACCGCAATTAGTTACGGCATACCGTTTGAAATCAATCCATTAAGTACTATTTCAGGCTGAATTTTTAAATATTTTATTATGCCGCCATTTTGTTCCGCCATCTTGGATTTTACCAGTTAATTCCGACATAATATTTCATGTTTATGCAAAATTTGAGATAAATTGGAAAGATATTTTTTTATATATAATATTTTTAACATTTCACTATACCGCCATTTTGTTTCGCCATATTAGATTTTTACGAATTATTACCAGATCGTCCTCACATGACTTTTAATTTTTGATCAAAACTTGAAGTCAATCGGATAAGTAGTTTTTAAACTGTGCCGCCTGACAGACAGACAGATAGACCGACAGACGGACTGACGGAATTGATAAAATATATTTTTTGAGATCTAGGAACGCTAAACCAGAAGATATGTAAAACATGAGAGGGTGATTTTTTTCACGACAAAATAAACATTTTATTTGGCCGTCATTTTGTTCGGCCATTAGTACCACAATTTTACTAGTTGATCCCTATACCACAATTAGTTATGCCACGTAATTTCAAATCAATTTAATAAGCAGTTTTTAAAGCTGAATTCTTAAATATTTTATTAAGCCGCCATTTTGTTCCGCCATTTTGGATTTGTACCAAAATGTTACCAGTTGATTCCACCATAATACTTGATGTTTGTGCAAAATTTGAGATAAATTGGATGAGCCCTTTTTTAATAATAATTTTTTTAACATTTCACTAGTCCGCCATTTTGACAGACAGGCTGACCGACGGAATTGAGAAAACGTGCTTTTCGGCATCTAGGGACTCTGAACAGTGAAGATCTTTTATAAATTCAATAAGTTTCAGTAATTCATAATTCAATAAGTAGTTTTTACATTATTGAAACACACCGCCATTTTGAATATGTACCAGTTTATTCCTATATCACGTTTATTTTCTTGCAAAATTTAAAGTCAACTGAATAAGAATTTTTTTTAATTTTTGGCCATCATTTTGTTTTGCCATCTTGAATTTACTTGAATAACTTTACCAGTATATCTTTATATTACACTTAATGCTTGCACAAAATTTGAAATTAACCTATAATAAGTAGTTTTTCAGGCTCAATTTTTAAATATTTTATTAGGACGCCATTTTGTTTTGCTAATTCTTACCATAATGTTATCAGTTCATTTCTATGCAACACTTGATTTTTGTGCAAAATTTGAAGTAAATATGATAATTAGTTTTTTTTAGTAATAATTTTTTTACGGTTCACTAGGCCACCATTGTGTTCCGGCATATTGGATTTTAACAAAATATTACCAGATCATCCTCATACGACCCTTAATTTTTGATTAAAATTTGAAGTCGATCTGATAAGTAGTTTTAAGGCTATATCGCGAATTGACAGGCAAGCCGACAGACGGACCGACGGAATTGATAAAACATATTTCACGCTTAAACATGAAGATATGTATAACCTGAGAGGGTGATTTTTTACGATTACAAACATTTTATTTGGCCGCCATTTTGTTCTTCCATCTTGAATTAGTACCGCAGTTCTACTAGTTCGTCTCTATACCATAATTAGTTATACCACTCAATTTGAAATCAGCACATTAAGTAGTTTTTCAGGTTGAATTTTTAAATGTTTTATTAAGCCGCCATTTTGTTTCACGATCTTCCGAATTAGTTCCAAATTTTACCAGTTGATTCCTACATAATACTTCTTTTTCGTGCAAAATTTGAAATACATTAAGTAAGTAGTTTTTTATTATTAATTTTTTCTAACATTTCACTAGGTCGCCATTTCGTTTTGCCACATTGGATTATTACCAAAATGTTACCGGGTCATCTCCATATGACCCTCATTTTTTGACCAACATTTCAATCGGGTCAGTAGTATTTTAGCTATGCCGAGAACAGACAGACCAACAGACAGACAGACCGACGGAATTGAGAAGACATGTTTTTCGGCACCTAGGCACCCTGAAATGTAAAGATCTGAAAAAATCTCGGAGGGTGATTTTTCACGATTAAAATACTTCCCTTGTACGAGGGAAGTAAAAATTGCTCTCTGAGATTTTTTGCAAATATTCCGTTTGACGTTCCCTAGAGGTCGCAAACATGTTTTCTCATTTTCGCCGGTCTGTCTGTTCGCGGCATAGCTACAATACTCCAATTGTCTCCAAATGTACCAAAATAAAGGGTCATATGGGTATGAACTTTTTTTATAAGAATCTAATATGGCGGAACAGAATTACGGCCTGAAAAGATGTTAAAAAACAAAACGATAGACTAATTAAATGTTTAGAAGCCGATGTAAAATACTATTTATTTAATTAATTGTAATATATTGTAGGTAAAGTGGTAAGATTGTAGTTAAGGGACTTTAAATATGGACTATAAAACTACTTGTTCAGTTTACTTTAAATTTAGTATAGTAATCAAGTGCGATATAGTGATGAGTTAATAAAATATTTCGAAAATCAGTATCAGCCCTTGTTCGTAATAATTTCTTACTTTTATTAGAACTTTTCTAGTTATGAATCCTTCCTTTAATCAAGAAGGCTTATTTATATAGTTCCGCACATATTAATTTAGTACCTACATATTTTTTTTTCTGGGCAAAAGGAATAATTGATTATAAGGGAATTATTGGATAATTGGGTAAAGCAATTTGGCCCTAATTTTTATTTTTTTTAACTTTTTTGATAATTTTAATTCTTTAATTAAAATAAAATATGCATATTATTTTTCATTTTTTTAGTAAAAGGAAGGCACCATTGTAGATAAAGGCTAATCCTAAATTTTTAAGTAATTTGTTAAGCCGCAATTTTCATGCAGTAAATTACTCTTTCGTTGCTTTCATTCTTGCACAAAATTTGAAGTCAATTCAGAAAGTAACAAAAATTATTTAAATTTAAAATATTTCCCTCGTAAGAGGAACGTATTATATTTGTAGAAAAATTACCCTCCGAAATTTTTCCAGACCTTTGAGTTTTGGGGTTTCTAGATATCGGAAAACATACTTTCCCATTTCCGTTGGTCTTTCGTTCTGTCTGTGCCCAGCATAACTGAAAAAACTACTTACTTATGGATTCACAAATTTTGGTCAAAAATCGAGGATCATATGGAGATGGAATGGTAACATTTTGATACAAATCTAGTACCAGGCACATAGCCAACTTTGAAAATATGTTATTGTAGGCATGCTTTTTATTAATTTTCCTGAGGTTTGCCCACTCGAAATGAATTTCTGGCTACGTGCCTGTCTAGTAGAGCAAAACAAACGGCGGCTATACAGAATATTAAATAAAAATCATTATTAAGAAATTACTTATCGAACGGATCTCAAATTTAAAAGTGTGATGTAAGGATAAACTATTAATTTATGGTGCGAAGCCATTATGAGAATGTTAAAAAATACAGTACTAAAACACTTCTTATCCAATTGATTTAAAATTTTGCTCAAAAATCAAGTATAAAAAAGATATAAACTCGGCGACCTAATAAATTTTTTAAATATTCGATAATTCCATTTCCTCCATAAAACTTTCTTTTTGTAAAGGAAAATAATATATGACATAACTATACTTTTTATAGACTATATATACAAAGATATGAAAAATATGTAATAATAATATAAAACTGAATTAAAAACAAATAAGGAAAATCGGTAAATTCACCTTTATTCACAACTCCTCTTCTACGGAATTCCATTCACACAGATAACACATTTTATGAATCTATTTATCCTTTGGTAACAACTTAAAAAATCGGTAATTTTCCTTTACCCGGAACTTCCCTTGTTACGAATCCTTGTTTTTATTAGGAACAGTGAAACATTTAAAATAAATTGAATAAGAAATTTTTTACGTTGATGTTTTTTAAATATTTTATTTAGTCGCCATTTTGAATTTGCACCACACTTTTACTAGATTATCTATACATCACATTTAATGCTTGCACAAAACTTGAAATCTCAAGTAGTTTTTTCACGCTGAATTTTTAAATATTTTATTAGGCCGTCATCTTGGATTCATACCAAAATGTTACAAGTTCATTTCTATGTGTCACTTGATTTTTGTGCAAAATTTGAGATAACTTATATGATCAGTTTTTTAGTGATAACTTTTTTACCATTTCACCAGGCTGCCATTTTGTTCCGCTATATTGAATATTTACCAAAATGTTTTAACCAAAATTTAAAGTCAAACGGGTAAGCAGTTTTTTAGTTATTCCGCAAACTGACAGACAGAGTTGACAAAACATGTTTTTGGGCAACTAGAAACGCTAAAACTTAAAGGTACATCCTTGTAGAGGGATTTTATTTGGTCGCCATTTTATCCGCCATTTTAAATTCGTACCACAATTCCACCAGTTTATCTCTATATCACACTTAGTTCTTGTACACCATTTGAAATCATTCTAATCAGTAGTTTTTTCAGGCTGATTTTTAAAATATTTTATAAAGATGCCGTTTTGTTTCACCATCTTCGATTCATATTTGGATAAGTAGATTTTTAGTAATAATTTTCTAATATTTTACTAGGCTGCCATTTTGTTTGGCCAGTTTGGAATGGCACTAAAATTTTAACAGCTGAATTTTGCATATTACTTGATTTTTGTGCAAAATTTCAGGTAAATTAGATAATTAGTTTTCTCAGTAATAATTTTTCTAACCATTCACTAGGCCGCCATTTTGTTCCGGCATACTGGATTTTTACTAAAATATTACCAGGTCATCCCCATACATATTTGACTATTGACCATTAAGATTTGACTAAAATTTGAAATCAAAACATGTTTTTTTGTCATCTAGGGACCCTGAATCGTCAAGATCTGAAAAATCATCTGAGGGTGATTTTTTCACGATTATAATAGTTCTCTTTTACGAGGGAAGTAAAGCAAATCAAAAAAGTTATATATTTGTTTTTAGGTCTATTACCTTATTACCTACATTTTCCAAGACAGGCAAACTAAATAAAAAAAATATGCAATTTAGTCTGAAACTAGAAAATACCTTTTTTTAATCAGATTAGATTTACCTTACAAAATTACGAAAATGATATCGTAAGACAATGGACATAAAATGTCTAAAATGGAAAATAATAAAATTAATGATGATAATCATAAGTAACTGAATTTTTTTTATTGTGAATGATGCGATAATCAATATTTTCCGGAACTGTAGAATAGACAATATAATGTTAATTTAGAAAATTGCTTTGTGGTCGAGGGCGTTAAGGTTTTTTTAGCTTAGGCACCCTCAGCGTAGCGATTGCCAAATTGTCACCATTGCCAGTCCACCACTAACTGCAGTGTTTAATTAAAATTCCTAAAGACTCCGAAAACGCTTCAATGTGTAGATATTATTAAGGAGCCCTTGCTTTTTACTTCCCTCGTAAGAGGCAAGTATTGTAATCGTGAAAAACTCAATCTCAGGTTTTTAGAGATTTTCACGTTTTGAGATCCCTAGACATAGGCGCCGACTGCATGGGTGCTCTGGTAAAGGGGGGGGGGTGAAAATTTTAATTTATTGGAAAAATCGAATAATATGTCGTTTTATAGGTTTTTGGGCATGCAGATTTCAATTTTAACGCATGTTTAATGTTTTAGTGAAAATAAGAGGTAATAGTAAAAAGGGGAGGGGGTGAAAATTAAAATTAATTTGAAAAATCCAGTAATGTATAATTGTGTATATGAGTGGAGCTTTATCAGGTCTACAAAAAAGGATAGTTAATGATGAACCACGTGCTATATACGTTCATTGCATAGTCCACTCTCTTGCTTGTACAAGATTCATTTATTGGCATACCTAAGGCAAGAGATTTTTTAATGCATGTTAAAGACATTTTAAATTATAATAGTGATTCGGCAAAACGTTTAAATATTTTTTACGAAATTAAAACCAACACCGAAGACGCTGGTTCATTGTCCTTAAGACCTTTTTGTCCCACTAGATGGTGTCTTTGTGCAACATCTTTAAAATCACTGTTTGGCAATTATCAAGAGGTATGTGAATTTATGATAAACCAAAGTATTGAAAAAGGCGAAGCAGGAGCGAAAGCATCTTGAAAAAATGTATTCATTTGAATTTTATTTTTTACTAAAAATTTTAATAAATATTTTTGAAAATATAGAGGTTTTGAATACCAATATTCAAAAAGTTAATATTAACATTGCAGACGCAATAAAAAAAAATTGATTGCCTTGCTAAAACACTCGAGACTCAACGAACTAATTTCGATAACATATGGGAACAAATAGTTTCCGAAAAGGATAATTTTAATATCGATGAACCTGTTTTGCCAAGGAAAAGAATGGTTCCCCTCAAATTGGGTGGTTCAAAAAATCTATATTATCCAAATTCACCTGAAGAAATCTACAAACGTTTATATTACGAAATAATAGATACTAAGAATTTTTATTGACAAATAACGAAAACAATATAATTCAGGAAAATTATAGTAGCGATTTTGATTTAGAAAGACTCCATTTACATAAAAGAATGTTTTTTGATAGTAACTGGGGGCAAAATTTTCATTCAGCAACAGAAATCGCTTTATATTTAAATCAAAATATACATTTAAAAGAATTATTTTCTGAATAAAGTATTAAAATTATTTTTTACTATCCCTATAACATCGTGTACTTCTGAACGAAGTTTTTCAAATTTATGGAGACTAAAAACATTTTTAAGGACAAGGATGACGCAGGCCAGATTAAATGACTGTATTGTCTTACATTCATATAAAGATATGTTAAGGGAAGTGGATCAAAATGAAATTGCAAATATATTTATACAACGAAATACTCACAGGCGAAATATGTTTTCATTAGATTAATAGTTCCGACCGACCTAAAACTGTGAAATATCGGTTTATATCTATTTTTGTTTTTTGAGAATTTGTTATAATTTTTTATTGTTTAGCAGTGTTATTTTTTAGAATAAGTTTTTATTTGTTGGTTATCTGAATTTTTATTTTTTATGTAAATACCTATTAATAAATAATTTTACCTGAAATAAATTTGTATAATTTGAAATAGATGAACATTTTGGAACCCTTAAAAAATTTCGGGCGTAGCACAAAAAAAAGTATCCCTCTGTCCAGGCGGTCTTTTAGTCTTTTATGCCGCTCTTGTCTAAAGCACCCATACTGATTTTAGAAAGCCGGCGCCTATGTCCCTAGATGCAAAATAACATGTTTTCTCAATTCCATTGGTGTGTCGGTCTGCCGCTCTGTTTGCCCGTCTGTCAGTCTGCGGCATAGGCAAAAAACTATTTACCCCATTGACTTTAAATTTTGGTCAACAATTACTTGGTAACATTTTGATAAAATTCCAATATGGCTGAAAAAAAGGCAGTCCAGTAAAATGTTAAAAAAACTATTACTAAAAAACTGCTTATTGAATTTAGCTGACGAATGGCACAAAAATCAAGTGTAACATTGGAATGAACTGGTAAAATTTTGGTACGAATCCAATATGGCGGCCTAATAAACTGTTTAAAAAATCAATGTGAAAGAAGTACTTATTCGT
The DNA here is from genome assembly GCA_030620095.1 of Kuschelorhynchus macadamiae. Taxonomy (NCBI): domain Eukaryota; kingdom Metazoa; phylum Arthropoda; class Insecta; order Coleoptera; family Curculionidae; genus Kuschelorhynchus; species Kuschelorhynchus macadamiae. Next base: position 275,036 of record JAUTXW010003222.1, read on the forward strand.
TTGATTACAAATTTTGGGCAAGAATTTGGAGCGAAATGAAGATAAACTGGTTAAATTTTAGTGTGCATTCAAGAACATGGAACAAAATAGCTGTCATATAAGATATTGTATCAGCGAAAAGAGTATTTTTATTCCAATAACTTTACATTTTGCGTACAAATTAGATGTAATAAGCTGATATTTCTTTACAAATTCAACATAGCGCAACAAAATAACAGCCTAAGAAATTTTTGAAAAAATCTGTGTCAAAGCTACTTATTCAAGTGATTTTTAATTTTGCTCAAAAATTATATGTGACATAGTTGAAAACTGATAAATTGTTGATACGAATCCAAAATGAGAGAAAAAAAGGCGGCTTATACGACAATAACCAATATAAAAAAACGGCATATTTTCTTATATAGTTCTACGCCATTTCTCAAAATAATAATGTACCTTATGATGGCATTATAGACAGCGATTTCCTATTGTCACAAGGAGCGGTCATTAATCTCAATTGTTCTAAAATGAAATGAAATTTATTACCATGGCTAATTAAAATATCGTCAACAAATGAAAAGATTGAAAATTATTTTCTTATCGAGCCGATGTCAGAAGTCATAATAGACATCTTAAATAAAAATATTACTGGGGGTATTATTCCCGACATTAAAATTACAGACATCGTTTATTTAGACAAAGTTATAGTTAAAGTTAATAATGGTAAAGGAATTACTTCTATCCTAAATATGCAAAATAAAACATTAAACTTAATAAATTGCAATTATAACTTTTGAAGAGAATACTTCTCATATTTCATTTAATTCGGAAAATGCAAGTAATAACCTATCTCAGAGATTAAAACTGTTAAAGAAAAATTTATGTTTTGACTATTTAAATGTAGAAGAAAGCCATTCTATTTTAAATATTTGCAACTAGTATAACGATATATTTTTCTTGACACAAACTGAATTAAATAAACCTTGTATAGATGTTACTGATATAACCCTAATTACTTGTATAGATGTTACTGATATAACCCTAATTACTTAAAAAAAAATTATAGGTTTACTTTTCTGAAATACATAAAAAGGAGTTAGTTAATTAAATTTTAAAAATACAAGGTGTCTAGGAAATACATGTATAACGTTTAGCCACGGATTTACAACTTACCTATATACTAATTTGCTTCGTTTTGCGTGCAGAGGGCGTCAAAAATTAAAGAAAAAATTAATTTTTCCTAAATTTATTGAAAACATGCTAATTAATTTTAACGATTTTTGGTGTATGGTTTAATACTGTATAATAAAGTGGAAGTGTTATAAAAGTTACGACACTTCTAAAGATACGTTTGTGATTTTTTACGTTATCAACTTTATGATAAATCTATTATTTTCGTCGGGTATATTGTTGTTTTTTAAAACTTTTTTTCCTCTTGAAAATTTTTCGTGGGATGAGCGGTTTTGCGAAAAAAAATGTTTTTTCAATTACTCGCGTACACTAATAATAATTTTATTGTTATTAATTATTGCAACAGTTTTCGTTAACATGACGTTTAATAATTTGTCATACGTTGAATTTGTGTCAGTTTAAGAATATTAGACTATAATTTTTAATTTCAAATTTCTTTTTTTACCACTTAACATGCAAAACTATACTAACTCCGAGAAAGTTAATATGCTAGTTAAGGGTTATGACGTCACGAGGTACTTTTTAAAAAAACCCTTTATTTAAACTAACAGTATAACAACATTTAATAACTTCAGTTTATTCACAACTGATTTTACTAGTCTACAAGCTTATTATTTATATAATAAAAAATTCTGATCTAAGTATATTGCAATATATAAACTAAGTCGCTAAAACTGATGATCCGCCGGCTCATAGAACTGTAATTTGTTCGTGGTGTACGGTTTTTGCCAAGGAAGCAGGCGTCAAAGTGTTAGGGTATACTTGGAGAAATATCCAAAAATCACCAAACATTTGGCAATACTGAACGACATCTTCGGAAAACGAGCCGCTGTGAGAAAAATTTTCAAGGCATGGATTGTATGCGAACAACTCGAAATACCGAAAATAAGGAGGCAGTTTTGGAAAGAAGAACCGAGTGCCAGTAAAATTAGTGTATACCATATTTTAAAAGAGTAATTATTAAACCCGTATCATGTCCAAAAAGTTTAGAGACTTTTACCGATTGATCCTCCCATGCGTCTCACATTTTGCCAATTTATTCAAAACAAAAGAATTCGTTATCCACATTTTAGCAGAAAAATGTTGTTTATCGACGAGGCGTGCTTTACAAGATCTGGAGTCACTACCTTGCACAACGAACACGTTTATGCGGATACAAATCGACATGTTATTAAAGTTGTCCACCATCAGCATGATTTTAGAATAAATATATGGGCAGGTATTATTGATCGCTATCTTATCCTGTGAAGATTTCAGACAGATTTGCTGGAAATACCTATTTAAATTTCTTACAAAATACGCTGTGAATGTTTGCGCCTTTTGCTTCGACAAGAATTGTGGTATATGCACGATGATGCTCCACCTGATTTTTCCGCTGGTGTTCGGCAATATATGCATAGTGAATATCCCAACAGGTGGATTGGAAGAGGCAATGATGCACCAGTAAGATGGCCACAACGTTCCCCGGAGTTAAATATATGCGATTACTTTTTATTGGGTGCTTTTAAAACATACATTTATAACACTCCTGTACATTCTCGTGAACATTTATTGGCACGAATTTTTAATAATTCTCAAACATTAGATAAAATTCATTTTCAGTTTGTAAAGAGTGTTGTCAATTGTATTGAGCAAAATATGGACCATTTTGCACATCTGCTTAATTAATGTTTTCTTCTTATTTAGTTTTTTCCATTTTTTTAAAATAAATCTTTTATACAACAATTGCTTATTACTTTATTACAGTATTTATTGTATGCAAGTAATTGAAATTTTTTTTTGCCAAAACCGCTCGTCCTACGAAAACTTTTCTATAGCGAAAATGTTTTAAAAAACCTAACCTAACCTAATCTATAAAAATAACAGATTTGTTGATGACGTAAAAAATCACACCGTATCTTTAGATGGGTAGTAACTCTTATAGCACTTCCACTTTATTATAGCCGACCACACTACACCATTAGAAAACATCATTTTACGGTATTAGACCAAACCAAAAATCGTTAGAATTAATTAGCAGGTTTTCAAGAAATTTAACAAAAATCAATTTTTTTAAAAAATGTTGACGCCCTCTGCAGGCTAAACGAAGCTTTTTTTATTACGTAAGTTGGCTTAAATCGGCCTATTTTGACTTCAGTAATCTGTAATTTAACGTTGTATACGTATTTTCCGGACAACCTGTATAAGTCGATAATCCGTCTCTCCGTATAATAGCACCCTGTCGATTGTTCCTAAAAAAATGGCCGCCTCAGGAGAACGTATGTTCAGGATCGTTGTAGATTACAGAAAACCGAATGACGTTAGTGTGTTTAGGGCCACGGCTTTTCTTAATATTTAGTGCATATTAGACCAACTTGGTCATTCCAAGTATTTTACTTATAATGAATGAAGCTTCTGGTTTAAATCAAATACAAATGTCAGAAAGAACATTCCTAAGACAGCCTTTTCAGGTCCCTCCAGACAATGTAAATACTTACGCATGCCTTTTGCATAAAAAATGCTCCAAGCACTTTTTACCGTCTGTTGAACTGGTATTCAAAAACTCCATTGTTCTGTTTATCTCGATGATATTATCATTTTTGCTAGTTCATTAGAGGAATATTCAGAAACATTTTAAAATATTTTTCAAAGGTTACGTATTAATAAACTGATATAATAGCTAGATAAATGTGAATTTCTGCAAAAATAAGGTTTGGATTTAGGTCATGTTATCTATGACGACGGCATAGCACCTAAGCCTGATAATATTCTTGATATTATCCCAAACAAGGAACTCCTAAACAAATAAAACAATTTCTAGGCTTTATTGGTTACTACAGATAATTCATAAACGATTTTTTGAAAATTTAACTAATTTCTTTTAAAAGGTTACACAATTTCTATGGAACAACAAACGCCTTTTGATCATTATAGGCCAATCTCTCTTGCAAACCACCTATGCAAAATTATGGAAAGAATGGTCAACTACAGACTAATGTAGTTCCTTGAAAAAAACACAAACCAATTCGGTTTTCGGAAAGGCCTCTTCACGGTTGACTATTTGGTTGGGTTTGAAATGGATCTTCAGAACAATTTCTATAATAAAAATCACCTCCTTGCCATTTTTTCTATCTCATGCTTTTGACACTACTTGGAGACATAAAACATTTTAAGAACCTTCCATAAGTGGAAAATTCGGGGCAATCTACCCATTTACCTAAAAAATTTTCTCTCAAACAGAACTTTTCAAACCAGAGTTGGAAACCCCCTCTCAGACACATATGCACTTGAAAATAGCATCCCACAGGGATCAGTATTGAGTCCATCGGGTTTCATTATTGGTCTAACCAACATCAAAGAACATATACCTCCTCAAGTCTCATACCACATATACGCAGATGATCTGGTCATATACTATGCATCTCAAAACCCCAGAGTCTACGCAAGAAAGCTACAAATAGCTTTACAATCTTTCTATAACTGGTCTATACATTCCGGTTATTGTTTTTCTGCTACCAAATCATCACTCATTTTTGCAGAAGAAGAAATTGAACAAAATGTACAGGGTTTTCCCGTATATTTTTACACCCACCTAGAGAGTTTATTTCAATAGATACGGAAATGTCGTAAATACAAAAGTTGTTGGGTTTTTTATGAAGATTTAAAATAATATATCATTAGTGCGAAAATATTATTGGAAATGTCAAATTTTGACAGGTTGTCAGTTTTTTTAAATAAAACATTCTATATATTAAATCATATTCTTAATTTTTTTCTAATTTCAAATATATATAAGCTTTTAAACATTAAAGAAATGGTAAGGTAATTGCGCTAAAACATAGTGAGCCAATTATTTACGAGCATTTTTAATATCTAATACGTTGGACGATGGGTTATTCGGAAGAAGAGAAACTCGACATGATAGAATTATTTTATTTACATGGTAAAAATGCATCGATAGCTCGTAACGAATATCATAGGCGGTTTCCAGATAAACCAACACCGATTTGTAGGACAATATTAAACATCGCTAAACAATTGAATGAAAGAAAAACACTTAAGGGAAAAGTTGGAATAGTGGAAAGAAACGCTGAAGAAGATTTAAATATTTTATTATATTTTGAAGGTAATTTTGAAACTTATGTATTAAAATAATTTATTTATCTTATTTATTCTTGTTTTAAAAAATCCTGAGCGCTCAGCAGATGCAGCCACTTTTTTTAACAAATCATGGCATAAAATCCACTTAGTTCTAAAACATTTTAAATATAAGCCATATAAGTTTTTACCTACTCAAGAATTAACCGATCAAAATAAAATAGACCGATTACACTTCTGCCAAGAAATAAAAAGACGTGTTATGATGAACCAACTAAATCTGTCAAATATAATTTTTTTTGGTGTGGCCTTCTTAACAATCATGTTATTGGACCTATATTTTTAAGTGGGATAGGACAAAGGTATCAGGAGTTTTTAGAAAATGAAATCGAGGGGCATTTAGAACAATTACCGATTAATTCGTATCTTAATTTGGTATGGCAACAAGATGGTGCCCCTCCTCATAATGTCCAGCCGGTCACCAATTTTTTAAATGACAGGTATCCAATTTGGATTGGAAGACATGGACCATTAAGATGGCCAGCAAACAGTCCCGATCTCTCTCCACTGGACATATTTTTGTGGGGTTATCTGAAAAACAAGATATACTACAACAGGCCTAGAACCATCCAAGCTTTAGAGCAAAATATAGTCAAACAATAGACGATTTAAACTCCCAATCACCTCATTTTATCTACGCATCCATATACAGAAAATTTAGAAGAAATATTCAGATATGCATTATAAACCAAGGAGGCTATATAGAAAACCAAAACTTCGTTCTTTAAGCTAATACTATCATTTACCTACTTTATATTATTGATTTTTTATGGTATTGTTTCTTTCCACTATTCTAACTTTTCGCTTAAGTGTTTTTCTTTCATTCAATTGTTTAGCGATGTTTAATATTATCCTACGAATCGGTGTTGGTCTATCTGGAAACCGTCTATGATATCCGTTACGAGCTATCGATGCATTTTTACCATGTAAATAAAATAATGCTATCATGTCGAGTTTCTCTTCTTCCGAATAGCCCATCGTCCAACGTATTAGATATTAAAAATTCTCGTAAATAGATACTTCTGACCTGTAAACGTTAAAAAGGCGTCGTTCATTGCAATTGTCTTGACCATGGCTCACTATGTTTTAGCGCAAATTACCTTATCATTTATTTAATGTTTAAACGCTTATATATCCAAAACTAATTGACAGAATGTATTAAAAGTATATATATTTCAAATAAGAAAAAAAAGATCTTCAAGAATATGATTTAATATACAGGATGTTTTATTTAAAAAAACTGACAACCTGTCAAAATTTTACATTTCCAATAACATTTTCGCACTAATGATATAATATTCTACTTTAGTATTTACTACATTTCCGTATCTATTCAAATAAACTCTCTAGGTGAGTGGAAAAATATACGGGAAAACCCTGTACATAAACGGGTATTTTATTTCCATACAGCCAAATATTTGGTATGATTGGCTAAATTGAGATTGAACCGCAACATGTAAGCCGCTTGTTTGTTCTGATTAAATAGTATTATAATCTTTGGATTAAATACAAATCGCCTCTCCATAAAAAATATTTTAACCCTCATATCTCCCAACACCAACATCAGATTTTATAAAGTCTCTATTGAGTATGGCTCCACCCTTCCTACCACTCACCCCCATCTATGCATACTATGCAACTTTAAACTGGAACTTACGTAATATGATAAAGATGGAACAAATAATTATAAAATAATTTAGACCGATGGATCAAAATCCTCTAATTATATAGGTTCTGCATTATTCTCGAATCCTTTCTCAGATAATACTAATGTAAATAAATTTTGCAGCTTCTTCACTGGTAAACTCCCAGCAATTAAGATTTCACTCTAACATATAATTAATTTTCCCCCTGAAAAATGCATCTCTACAAAACTTTCTATCTCCCCACCCAAATACACATGATATGCTCAACTTAATCATCGAAAGTACTCACTCTATAATAACTTTTATGTGGATCCCTAGTCAAACTGGTATTGATGACAATGAACATGCTGTCCCACTAAACAAAACATAACTTTCAAGGCCCCTTCTAAACCCCCTCTATATTATGCTAAAGACATATATCCCCTCATCGAGAATACAATTAACAATCTGTGTCAACTGGAATGGAAATTACAAGAAGAAAACACTAAATTATTTGGGGTTAAACCTTTCTTCTATACCACACCTCCATTAATCAAACTAAACAGAAAAGAAAGTATTACAATAAATTGGCTGATAGTCGGACACTTTAAACTCACACATTGCTATTTGATGAATTTAGAACTACCTCCCGCAAGTTCTCACTGTTATAGACTAATAACAATTAAACATCTCTTTATTGACTGTCCTAATCTAAGACCAATCAGAGAAGGACATAATCTAAATGCAACTACAGTTCACACCAAATCAAGAAAATGTAAATTACATATTAAACTTCTTTAGGGACCTAAATTTAGTGTACAAAATCCAACAAACTAGAGCAGTGGTCGCCAACCTTTTCAAGGTGTTGAGCTACTTCGATAATTTAGAAATAAACCGTGAGCTACCTACTTGTAACCAGCGTTTAAGCCACCCTAAACGAAATAATGCGCACTTGTATTTGCCATACATGTTTTTATGTAATTAATAAATACTTAACTAATACTAATACACATCTAAAAAATAAACAAAATTTTCATATTGCCATTTATGGCATGTCACTTACGACTTAATAAAAGTAAACATTATAATTAAAATTTTAAACATGTGATAAAAATGCGTGCATTCAATGAGAAGGTTGACACTTGGACTCATTGATATTTTTTTTCATATTCGCAGTATAATTTGATACAGCCATTTGAACACAATTATCTAGATGTTCATCTGTAAGGCGACTGTGGTATTTGTGGTATAGGGTTCTATTGGATTTTGAGATATCTTCTCTGAAAGAACAGGAAAATGCTTAACATCACGGTTGATTAGGGTTTGTTCCCAAAACTCACGTTTTTTTATGAATGCATTTATATCGGAAATCATTACCACCAGTTCTTTATCTCTCCCCTGAAGTTGCAAATTGAGTTCATTAATATTGTCTGTAATGTCCACAAGAAACCCAAAAGCACTAAACCAAATTGAATTTTCCATTTCCTGAATCGGTTCGCCGCGTTGTTTGAAAAATTGTACTATGACAGATAGGGCTTCATTAAAACGTGTTAAACTCGTCCTCTACTTAACCATGGCACTTCAGGGTGAAGAAGTAGATCTCCATACTGACAATCAATTTCATCGGCTAATCTTGTTTACAATTTTTACTACCAATTTCATGACGTCTAGTTTTAAAAAATTTCCACACAATACTTGCTGGTGAATAATGCAATGGTAACACAGAAATTGTGGAAAGGGTTCATTTTTACGACAAAATGCTACCTCATCACAACCCACCATAACTGGAGTCCCGTTAGTTGTTAAGCCTACCAATTTTGAAATTGGAATTTTCTCAGAATGTATAAAATTGTTTAAATGAGAAAACAATTTCTGTCCAGTGGTATATCCTTTCAGTGGAATAAACTTCAAAAGATCTTTAATCATAAAATCACTAAAAACCACCCTAACGAACACGGCTATCTGGGAAGTGTCAACCACATTTGTTGATTCATCCATTTCAAGAGAGAAAAAAAAATAAACACAGTTATTTAAGTCAGTTTTTAACTGTAAAAAAATATCCTTGCTCATTACTTCCACTCGCCTCATCACTGTATTAGCAGAAAGTTACATAAATTTTATTGCTGAGACTATCTCGTCTTTATTTTTAAAGTTCAAAAATAAGGAATTTGTATCTTCTAAAAACGCCTGTTTTATCATTTCCCCGCCTTCATACGGTTTCTTTTTTTTTGTGCAATTATTTGGGACACACGGTATGATGGTTCCATTGCAGACTTATTTTTGTCACCTGCTTTTAAAAATATTGTCTGTTGTCCAATTAACTGGTTCTTTAATTGATTCAATTTTTCTTTTCTGCTGGCAGCATGTAATGGGAAATATTTTTCAAAATTCGGATGTACACTTTTATGATGCCTCTCAATATTTCCGTTTTTTATCAACCGAAACACAGGCATTACATAACAAATATACAATTTTACCTTTAACATTTGTAAAAAATACTGTTCTTCCCATTCCGAATGAAAATTGTATGTCTTTACTTTCTTATTACTGCTTTCCATAATTTTTTGTATTGCTCACTCTGTGTACTAACATATCTAATGCCTTTTAGTTTTAAACTGAATGCCTTGTATCCCCGACATGCGCATTTATCGTGTTCAAAGCAATCTATTTCGTCTCGTATTCTCAAACATTCACGCGATACTGGCGCTCTGGTGAATTCTAGCAGATGTTGCCCAGAGCGCTCACCGCAGTGTTGCCGCTGCTAGCTTTCATATTGTGATTTTTTTTCAAAATTTATGAACGCTTCTATTTTACAAGATATGTTGTGAGCTACCAGAAATGTGTTCGCGAGCGACCGGTAGATCGCGAACGACGGGTTGGCGACCACTGAACTATAGTATAGAGTGCTAAGTAGCCATAGCTTCTGATGCGCCCATATAAAAACAAACATTCTCTCTCTCTCTTTCCCTTTTGATCATTTAAAACAAATTAACTACTAACGATTCTACAAAACCCTGATATTTCAAAATATTGTATTCTTACCACTGATACCTCAGATTATGTCATTGGCGGAGTTTTATCTTAATTTCTATATTTCATATACGATTTTGAATCTTCATTGATCCTTTAATTTGGTTGTTTAATTGCAGATCGAAGCAGCTGACTTACTCGTTGAGGCTTAAGCATATAAGAATATTCTAACAAAATAAAATATAAAAAAGGCCTTGTTAATTCAAATGTCGTTGCACTTTCTAGAAACCTTTGATAAAATAATCTATAATAACTTATTCTATGGTTTGCAAAATTAAAGAAAAATATAATTAGAAAACAAAATAGAAACCATTTTTTTTAAATCCAATTGAAAATAATCGTAACTTAAATCAAAATATGTATAACGATCTTTTTGAGTTTGTATTCCTTAAACACCAAATAAGTGTCATTCTAGACAATAAACCTAAGTATAAGCCAAGTAATTTTGGAAAATATTCAAAGAAAAAACATAGTTTAGCTATATTTGGACACTGCGCAGTTATCGCCGAATAAAAGACACTTGGCAGATTGGCAAATATCAAAACTGGCCTAGAAAAGTCACCAAAGGTCAAAATAATTAGGATGAATATTAATTGCATATGTCTCTATAGCAATTAATAAATCATAGTTCTTGTGTTTAGACCGTGTCTAATTGGAATTACTTTCCGACGTTTTGCCTGCGATTGCACGAGGAATCTTCGGGGATGTTCACTGCACAAGATCAAAATACTGCATGAGCCTCAATGAGCAGAATTCAGATATTTATACCCGACCTGTGCCATCAACGCATAACTCACTGTGATGATTGGTTTTCACGCATGATGTATTTTTATTTTTTTTTCATTTATAATAACCCGACTGATGCAAGAAATGCCCTGTTGTGTGCTGGTATTCAGCGACAGCGAATTAAACAATTTGTCCCTTATTTATACATCTTTCATGTTCCTTAAGTCTAGTAGATACAGACCGTCCAGTTTCACTTATAAACACTTTAACATAGGAAAAAGGAATTTTAGAAACTCCTTCTGATTGTAAAGGAATTACATCTTTCTGTCGTTAAGCATTCCCAAGCTTTTTGTGTGTACTAAAGATTTTCAAGTAGAGGACATAATAGCAAATGTAGAGTATAGCATCCGAAAACTACCACAAGAACAGGCAGTTTCTGTTCGATATGAAACAAGTAAAAATTCTTCGCAGCTCAACTACTAAAATGCAACTTGCCAGCCGAAGAAAGAACAGCCATAAAGAGCTTTAATGACATAGAAGATGTTATAATTCTACCTACAGATAAAGGAAATGCAACGGTGGTCATGGACAAGAACAACTACATAGAGAAATTAGAGACATTACTTCAAGATGACAGCTATAGAACAATACGAACGGATCAAATTAAGAAAATTGAAAGGAAAATTTGCAGCCTTATTAATCGGTTCGAAGATTCCTCGATTTTATGAACTTCCAAATATACATAAAGCTAATGTACTATTACGTCTTATTGTCAGTGCAATCGGTTGGCCATCTTACGAAATAGGTAAATATTTAGTCAATTTCTTAAACCCCTTTATAGGACGGTCTAATTTTTATATCAAAAACTCTAAACATTTCGTAGAGAAAAGCTTAAAGATGTTACTTTAGATCCCGGTGATATTTTACTCAGTTCTGATGTTGAAATGTGCCTATTGACGATCCAATTTCTATAATTTCTGACATATTTAAATAAATAAATAAGGCCTTTGGCCAATTCGCAAATTATGGGATATATGATTATATTTTCTAAGACCGTATATAAAGCGGACACAAGCATTCTGCACTCTCTGCACACGTAAACGACACTCACCAGTTAGATAGACACCAACCATACACAAAGTCACAATAATTAAAATTAGACAAGACTATGGATTCGCAAAATTTTTCTCATTCTCAAATTCAGAACATATCTGTAACTGTATAGAACCTTCAAAGAAGAGTAGGCTTTTTGAAAAATTTTCTTTAAGTGTTCTTCAAATCTCAAACTGAGTTCCAAAACAATACCAAGATTTTTCGCATGATCAACTACTGATATTCTGTTTCGATCAAACAGCAGCTGATGAGACTTAGTAGAGTTTAATTTAAGGTTATGATTTTGGCAAAGCTGGTTTAAGATACTTAAGTCTTGATTAATAAGTTCTTCAGATTCTAGGTGATCATCAGCATTAAAGCAAAAATAAATTTGTGTGTCATCTGCATATGCTTGAACTTTACAGTTTTTTACAGATATCAGCTGTTTAAACCAAAAAAAGTAAAAGTCCCAGAATGGAGCCCTGTGGTACCCCTGATAGTATCTGCACCTGATCAGAAAATTTGTCGTTGGAAAATAATCTTTGAGAACGACCCGATAAAAAAGACGAAACTAGGACACACGAAGACTCATCAAAAACATAATATCTCAATTTAGATACAGCGAGCTGGTGGTTAATTGCATCAAATGCTCTAGAGAAGTCTAACAAAACCAAAGCAGTAATAAGTTTTTTATCAGATGCGCGTAAAATATCATCAATAAAATTTGTTAGAGCAACAGCAGTACTGTACAGTCTTTCCGGAAATCACACTGAAAATCCGGAAGAATTTTATTAACGGTACAAAATGTAAACATCTGGTTGTGTAAAACCTTCTTAAGAATTTTGACAGAGCGGGCAAAATACTTATAATTCTAAGATCATTGAGACGAGTGGGATTAGATATTTTCGGCAAAGATCGACCAACTGACAATTTCCATTGACTTGGAAAATAATGGGACTCAATGCAGCAGTTAATGATGTGAGTTATGTACTTCTCAGTAAACGGGCTGCAGTATTTTAACATTAGTGGAGTAATTCCATCGTGACCACAAGCGTTTGTTTTAATATTATTTAATATTGTATTAATTTCTGAAACCTCATCTAAAGCAAATGAAAAGATATTTTTAAATGAATTATTCTAATAAAAATTAATTTTATTTGTACAATCACAAACATTCTGAACATAGGTATGAAAAAAAATGTTTATTTCCTTGGTAAGTAATAGGGTTATTATAAACGAAAACTCAGAGGATCAATTGAAATTATCAAGCACCCTGAAAATTTAAATAGAGACCCAGGCTACCTGCTACATAATTTGTGGAAACCGGTAAGTCACGCATCGTTGGGCATGCTCATCAAAGCTCATTTAGTGTTTTGATTTTGTACATTGAAGATCCCTGAAAATACCTCGTTCAATCGCAGGCGAAACGCTGGAAAGTAATTAAAATTTGACACGTTCTAAACCCAAGAATTTTTAATTGACTTCAGCCGTGAAAGCTTTCACACTATCTTTTTAGCCATGTTATCTTATAATAAGCGCATTCATATATCAACAAACTTTAGCCCATACGAATTAGTTTTTGGTCATAGAGCCGTTATGTCAAATTCTCTAACTCGTACACCAGCATTTAAATATTCGTATGAAGACTACTATTCTCACCTTAAATTAGATTAAAGAAAAGTTTCGAAATAGCCAGAGAAAATTTTCTAAATCTAAAAGCTTTTATGAAAAATATTACGAAAAAGGAATCAACAAACCTTCAAAGAAGGAAATCTTGTCTTCCTAGAAAATAAAACAACAAAATCTGGTCAAAATAAAGTGTCTTCTAATTATTAAATTCGTATTAAAATAATTAAAATGTATCAAATCAAAATGTTAAATTACTTCTTAATAATTACAAAATTGCTGTATATCACCAAAATTTATTGAATGTATTTGTTGCAGATAAGTTTCCTAATTATAATGTTATTCTCAACCCTGACCTACCCGACAATCCATACCCAAAGCATGAATAACGATTCAACTGACGAAGCTTATCAAATAACACAAGTTATCGATTGTTCTATCAAGCTCGCTAGCTCATGATAATTCACTCTTTTATATTTTATTCACATTAGTATCTACGATGATATATTGTAATTTTTTTTACGTCATTGTCTTTATACAAAAATTCCCGAAGAAAACAAACCAAAACAGGAACCAGAAAATTTCTACAATCATCTCCAAGACAGAATTAAACTGTTACCAAATGACCAACAAAATAAATGATAATATTTGGAGACTTCAATGCCCGCATAGGCAACGAGGTTGTTCTTGGCATCAAACAGAGATTCAATGAGAATGTCCTGAATAAAAACGGAGAATTAATGATTACCCTGTGCTCTTTTAAGGAACTAAGAATTAATAATACCTTTTTTGACCACAAACAACAATATAAAAATACACAGTCATCAATCAACAATCGATTACATCGTCACCAACAGATGCATTCATCCACGACAAATACTAGATGTTAGATCTCTAAATGCAGCTAATGTAGGCAGCGATCACAATCTACTGATTGGGGGAATTAAGTTAAAAATGAATCCCATAAAGAACAGAATACCAACAATGAAATCTCAAAAATTTTAAATGGAGCTTCTGTGGGACCCGTCGATAATGGAACTATATCAAAAAAGACTCGAAACAAGCCCTATAAACATTGGGGAAGATATTAATCTTAGTTGGGCAAAACTCAAGCAAAACATCAAAGAAGCTGCACATGAATCCCTCGGTATTCGAACTACAAATATTGGTGAAAAGAAACCAAATAAAACTCCGTGGTTTTGTGAAGAAGTCAAAGAAAAATGCAAAGAAAAGAAACTTGCATACCTTAAGTTTAGATCTCTAAAAACTCCAGAATCTTATCAACAGTACACAAGAATACGCAACGAAACAACAGCACTAGTAAGGCAAATCAGAAACAGATACTGGGAAGAATTTTCAAAAAACATGGTAGATGATTTCTACGGTCTTCAGAAACAGATATGACGAATGATCAGAACACAAAGAAAAGAGGTAAATGAACTTGTCGAAACACATCAGATAAGTAAAGAAACTTGGGTCGACTATCTCACTAAACTATATAGAAATGAAGACACGAATATAGTAATGAATGCACCAGATATAACATCGAACGAGATAATACAAATAGATGTGTCAGACATAGAGCTAGCCCTCAAAAAGTCTGAAGGATCGGAAGAACCCAGGCCTAGATGATATTATAAATGAGCTTATTAAGCATGGTGGGCAGAACCTCAAACATCAGCTGACTTTCCTAATCCGTGGAATACTCACTCAACAAAGAATCCCAAATGAATGGAGAACCAGCATTACAATTCTTATGTTCAAAAAAGGGGACAAGGAAATACCGGCAAATTACAGAGGCATAAACCTTCTTAGCACTACCCTGAAACTGACAACAAAAGTAATAACAAACAAAATTAACAATCTAATCAATTTATCAGATGAACAGCAGGAGTCTGGGCGATCTTGTACGGACGCTGTGTTTATCTTAAGACAAATAGTTGAAAAATTCATCGAATACAACAAACCAGCATTTTTGTGTATCATAGATTTGGAGAAAGCATTTCATCGCGTCCAATTGGCGGACATTCTGCACCTACTATATGATAGACAAATTTCTTATCACCTCATTAAAACTATTGAAAACATATACCTGAACAACGAAGTACAAGTAAAAATAAATGGTGAGTTTACTGAACCAATACCGGTAGGCAAGGGTATAAGACAGGGAGATTCTCTTAGCCCTCTATTGTTTAATATTATCATGAATGAAATAATCAGGGAAGTTCGAAAACTTAAGGGCTACAGAATGGTGAACAAGCAGATCCAAATATTGTATTATGCTGACGACGCAGTACTGATGGCAGAGAACGAAAACGATTTGCAAAGACTTCTAAATTTATTTAATCGAACAATCCCTTAACATGATAATATCTGCCTCTAAAACAAAACGCATGACAACCTCCAAAACATTTCTTAGATGCAAATTAGTTGTAGATGGTAAAATTATCCAACAAGAGATCAAGTTCAAATACCTTGGAATAGAGTTATCCGCATAAGGTGACGTTGAAAACAAGGTCAGAGAACAAACTAAACTAAAAAAAACCTTAGAGTAAGAATAAAAATAGAGTTCATTATTTACATATTTAGCAACTGTCAAGATTTACCCCACAGTATAAGGTCGATCGTGCCACGATGACAAGCCTGCCCAGACACTCCAATGTTTATACGAATTTATATTACGGTGGATATGTTTAAACATGGTGAAACAAAATTATCATACAAAGAATAGTAATGCGTTTCCAGTATTAGTTTCTAAGCAGTATAAAAAAATTACTTTTAGTGCAAAATAGTAAAATACAAACTAAAATACCTAAACCCTCAGATCAGATCAGTAACAAGAGTTTTAGTTAGATATGGCAAACCCGATCGACAACTCCACGTATTAGACTATCCCACTGTGGTATTAGACCATCCCTCTTTCGTTGACAAGGAATCCTTATAGTAAAAAAGTATAATAGTCTAGAGTAAAGATTGTTACAGGGTCACGTGATCGGCGTGGCTTAAAAACCAATAGCGGGTCGTAAAACTACAATAAATTTTAACATTAAAGAAATTAATTTGCTAAAAAATATTTTATTAGATACCAAGCTTTTCCTAGCGTCATTACTACATGTGTTTTAATTTATTATTGTGTATTTGTTGATATGGTTTAAATCTTCTAATTATATGTTGCATTACTTCAAGCAGCTTTCTAAAGGTGCACTGACAATAGAAGAACATTGATTTTTTAAATATCTAATAAATATAAGTTGCATTTACTTTATCTTGGACGTTGCAGTTGGAGACAACTAGGAGCTTTAGTTGTATAGTAACTATGGTGCGGCAATGTGAGTTTGTAAAAAAATTGCCGTTTAAGTTTGGAATTTTTTTTTAATCACTAAGTAAACAGCGAGATTTCCTTTTCCAGGAGACATGTCTAATGAATACCTTATTCACTTATTTTGGGTCACATGACGTATTGACCAATCCGGTTTAGTATAATAGAACGTTTATTTCGTCGGGGGTCATGTAAGAATCCTGAGAAGCAAAATGATACAAGAAAGATTCTGAGGTGATTTTTTTGACGATTACAATAGTTTTTCCTATCAGAGAATTAAAATAATTATACAATATATCTATACTATATTAAAACAGTCAGAGGACTCACGCTCAAAAAACGTACTGCGATTTCAAAAAACACTAGATTTTGGATGAAATCTGGGGAAATAGTAAAGTTTCGGATGATTTCAGGCCTTTTTTAATTTTCACTTGAGTTAAGCCAATTTTTTATATAAGTGTCGTCAGCTAAAAGAACTTAAATGGTGAATCTTTGGGTATTAAAAGTAAAAATGAGTTCGTAAACATGTTCTAAACTGGTTAGAATTTAAGATTTAGCATGTTGAAAATTAAAGAAAAATCTTTTAATTTTTAAATTTTAGCTATTAACATTAAAAAACAATATGACAATAGGCAATTCTATTCTTATCTTATAGCGCTCGCTTTTTTTTACTTTCCTCGCAAGTATTCTAGTTGGAAAAAAACATGTTTTCTCAGTTCCTTCGGTTAGTCTGTATGTCTGTCCGCGACAAAGTTCAAGAACTGCTTGTCCTATTTACTTCAAGTTTTGGTTAAAAATTAAAGGTGATATAATGATGACGTGGTAACATTTTGGTAAAAATCCAATATAGCTGAGCATGCTGAGCAGCTGACATCCCCATTTTGAATATTTATTACAAAAAATGTTTAAATTGCACACTTAATATCGATTTTTAATAAAATCTGTATAAATGTTAAAATTCGCTCGCAATCTAGGCATTCCTACTCTCATTTTTTAAATATTTACTAAAAATGTATGATATGTATTCTCAAATCTGTACAAATGTTAAAATTCCACCGCCATGTTGGCGTCTTGAATTTTTAAAATGTTGACAAAAATTCATGATGTGCAGTCTTAAATACCCCTAAGTGCCGAATTTTAATCAAATCTGCAAACATTTTGAAATTAGTCTGCAATGTTGGTGCCGCCATTTTTAATTCTCAAATAATGACTAAAATTTCATAACTTTCATTTTTAAATACTTCTAGATACTGATATTTCAGCCGAATCTGTACAAATGACAAAATATTGGCGCTAAATTGGCGCCACCAATTTAATTTTTGTTGTGCATTCTTAAATAATCCCCACAGATGTTAAAATCATCCTTCCAACCTGACATTGTCATTTTGGCACTGCTATTTTGAATTTTTAAATGCTGACACTCTTAAATATTCCTAGGCACCAATTTTCAGTTTAGTCTACAAAAGAAACAATATTTCTAAACGTTGACTAAACAAATTCGGATTTTTTATATCCGAAAGTGTATGCATGTCAAATTTGAAAATAATCGGTAATGGAAGTGGTGAAAAATCCATTACAGGATTTGAACCAGACATACAAACATACAATCAGACGAGTATTCACTAAAGAGGTTTAAATTTAGACAAGATCTAACTTGACAGTTACAGGTTTAAGATGACCTTTTTAACAATTGAACAAATAATTTTTCTAAATGTCACAATTACAAAATGACAGTGACATAAAGCAAACATAACTAAAAACTACAGTTTAATAATATATAAATAACTAATTTCCTTTTAAACTTACCTAACTTATTGCTTGCATTTTAATAGTGAAGTAGGGAACGATTATTTCTTTGATATTTGTAAAAATACCTATTTGCCTCATTAAGGGACAGGTAAGAATCCTTCTTTTTGTTAACGATAATGAAGCATGGCCCATTTCTCTATTTTCGTATATCAAATATTTTAACAAGTCGTCATTTTGTTTCGCCATATTGAATTCATACCAATATTTTTTCGTATCAGACGTAATTTTATGTGGAAAGTTAAATGAAATTAAAGTTAATCGAGTAAGTGGATTTTTTAGCTATACCGGAACAGACCGACCGACCGACAGTAATGGAAAAACATGAAGATCTGTAAAAACCCGGAACGATGATTTTTTTACGATTAATGATAGTTTCTTATGCGGGAAGAGAAAACTCGCGCCGCCACTGGCATTCGTCAAGAAATGGCCACGGCTTGAACATGGGCTATCCCCACTTCTTGTTTTATCGTAAACATTAGTCGATAGAATGTGAAAAATAGGGGAAGCATGTTGGCGCATACCCCTAACGTGATTTATGAATGAATTGTGATCTCTACTTTAATTCTTACTCTAAGGCTAAAACTGGCCCCGAAACATCCAAAGACACTTTTAGATAGAGAAAGAAGTGAGAACATAAGAAGATCAAAACATAAATGACTGGGTACTTAAGAGAAAAAGAGAATGGAACGAACACATCAGTCGAATGGATGAGACAAGAGCGGTTAGAGTAGCACGGGACAAATCGTCATCGGATCGTAGAACCATAGGACGTTCTAGAAAACGATGTAGTGATAACCTAACTCCAGAATAGGCAAAGAGGACGAAGTAAAAACTGGCAAAGCTGCCTACTAAATAAGAAGAAGAGAAACGTAACACGTAAAAACAATATAATCTATCTAGCAGATCCATTCAAAATATTCGGGGAAATCCCCAAACACATTTTTTTAAACTGTGCTGTCAGATTAGTGTTTCGTTAAACAATAAAGATATCTGCGATATTGCAGTAGAATTTTCTTCTTTGAAACTAAATGCGGCAATTATGTTGTTTTGCTCGTAGATGGCGACAGTGATAGTTTAGTAGTAATGTAGTGTTCCGAGTTCAGATTCAAAATGTAACAATGGTGATATAAAATTTAACAGAAAAAGTTATCAGAAAATATTTTCTATATGTATGTTTCTGGTACAAGGAAAAAATACGGAAATAAAGCGATTTAGTTTAGATGCGAAAATTATGCCCGGACATCTTAAATCATGCGGAATTCGCATAATTATGCGGCAGGCGCGTACTGCTATTATTTCTTTACATGTTAAATTATCAGCCAGAAACGGAATTAAATACGCAATTAAATTCAAAATGTTTGTTTTTACTAAACATCTAAAGAATCAGTTAATTCGTATGTAAAATAACCAAGTAGTAAATAAACTTATAAGTATGCGTGAAAATAGAGTACCGGAGATGGAATTAAATATATCATGAAATCTAATCTAATTTGCTTTACCAAATCCCAAAAGAAACACTCAATTGGTATGCAAAATAACCGAGAAAGGTTAGGTTAGAGTTTATAATCAAGCATGAACGCTGATATTATATTTAGCTACTGAACGCCAAAAATAAAAATTAGTAACTTCGTTACAAAACAAAGGATGTTTGTGTTTTCCAAAAAGCAACACTCCCAACCAGAAATATAAGAAAGCATTCATAGATCACATTTTCGTTCTTAGTAACTTACCTCAACGACCTCTCTCTGCTATCTAATTTATCTCTCTTTTGAATAAAAAATTTTATCTAAAAAGTAAAAACTACCAGTGTTTTCTAAAATTACGTAAAGAAAACATCTTGTTTTAATCCTTCTATCAAGAACTAACCGCTCGGGTTCACCAATATCTTCGAGTAGAGCTAATTTAATGATCGGGAATTTGATAACCAGCAAAAAATTCGGTAAATTTGTTTACCCCGAACTTCCCTCGTTATGATTTTTTTCGATTTGTTGGGAATAGTGTGACCCAGTTTAGTTCAGTACATAGTCACAGTATAGATGTGTTACATACTGTCTTCTCATTTTTATTTGTTGCATGAAATTGGATTCTTACCAATATTTTACCATTTTCTTTCTACCTATGCCACACTTCACTTTTGGGCATAATAAAATAAATTCAATAAGTAGTTTTTACTTTGACACATACCGCCATTTTGCTACGTCATGTTGAATTCGTACCAGTTTATCCAATTTTCACAATTTTTCTGCAAAATCAATTGAACAAGATTTTTTACGTTGATTTTTTTAAAAATTTTATTGAGCCACCATTTGGTTTCGCAATCTTAAATTGAAACCTATATTAGCAGTCTTTACCTACTCCGTTGGTCCGCAGATACTTCCTAGATATTAAGTTTCTAACTGGTTTTCGTTAACGATCCTCTTGTTGTTATGTAAAGTGGTGTATTATTTGGGGCTACATGAAACCCATATTATAGTCTTTACCTACTACGTTGGTCTGCAGATATTTCCTAACCCCAAATAATACGCCACTCTAACAAAAAGATCGTTAACGAAAACCATTTATAGGTAAAGACTGATAATATGGGTTTCATGTCATGTCGCAAGGATGTACAAATTAAGTTCCGAAACGAATTCAATAATGAAGTTGCGAAACGTCGACAATTTAAAAAAATACTTTAGTTTTTTACTGGATCCTAACCCCAAATAATACACCACTCTAACATAAAAACAACAGGATCGTTAACGGAAACCATTAAAAAACTTAATATCTGGAAAATATTTGCGGACCAGGTAATAGGTAAAGACTGATAATATGGGTTTCATGCAGGATATAGAATTTATGTGTCCTGAGGAAGCAACAATAAAATTACCAAATGTCGACAATTTAAAAAAGTCTTTTGTTTCTTTATTGGACCCTAACCCCAAATAATACACCACTCTAACATAACAACAAGATCATTAACGAAAACCATAGAAACATAATATCTGGGAAATATCTGCGGGCCAACGGAGTAGGTAGGTAAAGACTAATAATATGGGGTTCATGCAGGATATAGAAACTATATGTGTCCTGAGGATGCAACAATAAAGTTGCGAAACGTCGGCTATTTAAAAATAGTCTTTTTTTTTACTGGGCCCTAACCCAAAATTATACACCACTGTAACATAACAACAAGAGGTTTGTTAATTTAGAAACCTAATATCCAGGAAATATCCGCGGAGTTGGTAAAGACTGATAATATGGGTTTCCTGCAGGATAGAGGATCTATATATGTGTCCTGAGGATGCACAAATTATGTTCCGAAACCTCGACAATTTGAAAAAGACTTGTTTTTTTACTGGATCTTAACCTCAAATAATACACCACCCTAACAAATTTTGTTCAGCCATATTGGATTTGTACCAAAATATTACCAGGTCATCCCCATCTGATCCTTAATTTTTAGTCAAAATTTGAAGTCAATCAGACAGATCAGCGGAATTGATAAAACATGTTTTTTTGGCATCTAGGGACGCGAAAACGTGAACATATGTAAAACCTGAGAGGTTGATTTTTTTCACGATTCCAAACATTTTATTTGGTCGCAATTTTGTTCCGCCATCTTGAATTAGTAACACAGTTTTACTAGTTGAGCCCTATACCATAATTAGTTATGGCACACAATTTGAAATTATTAAGTAGTTTCTTGTTTTGTTCCGCCGTCTTAGATTCGTATCAAAATTGATTCCAACATAATACTTGATATTTATGCAAATTTTGAAATACATTCGACAAGTAGCTTTTTCATAGTATTTTTTTAACATTTCACTAGGCCGCCATTTTGTTTTCGCCATACTCAATTTTTACCAAAATATTACCAGATCATCCCCATACGACTCTTAATTTTCTATCAAAATTTGAAGTCAATCGGGTTAGTTTTTAAGCTATACCGCGAACTGACTGACGAGCCGACGAGATTGATGAAACATATTTTTTGGTATCTAGGAACAGTTTATTTGGCCGCCATTTTGTTTCGCTATCTCGAATTAGTACCACTATATTACTAATTGATCCCTATACCACAATTAGTTATGACACACAATTTGAAATCAAACCATTAAGCAGTTTTTTCAGGCTAAATTTTAAAGCATTTTATTAAGCCGCTATTTTGTTCCGCCATCTTGGATTCGTACCAAAATGTTACCAGTTGATTCCATTGGAAATAAATTGGATGAGTAGTTTTTTAATAATAATTTTTTTAACATTTCACTAAGCCGCCATTTTGTTTCGCCATATTGGATTTTTAGCAAAATGTTACCTTAATTTTTGAAAAAAATTCACTTTTTATGAAAAATTGTAAGAGGAAGTGCCTCTATTTGTTAAAAATTAAATACTTGGCCATTTTATGCTGCTCGTTTTAGCAAAGATTTCAGTCAATTTTGGAAGCTTTAGGTTGACTTTAAACCGGATATTCACTATATGAAAAATTCCAAGACGGAAGTGCCTCCATTTTAAGAACTTAGCCATTTTATGCTGTTTACTTTAGTGAAGATTTGAGTCAATTTTGGTAGATTTAGAACAACTTTAAATCCCCGGTCATTCAATTTTTAAGAAAAATTGCAAGTGGGAAGTGCCCTCAATCTGAGAGGCTAGAAAGTTGATACTAAACCATTTTATGTTGCTTATCCTAGTAAAAGTTTGAGTTAATTTTGGTAGTTTTAGGACTTTAAACCCTCGGTCACTCTCATTATTTGTTTGTAATTACAAGAGGGATGTGCCTTATCCTCACTGTATAGAAATGTCCCAATGTGAGGGAACAGAAAGTTGATACTAAGTCATTTTATGCTGCTTGTTTAAGTAAAGATTTGAGTTAATTGTGGTGGCTAGGGCTTTAAACTTTAAACCTCCAGTCATTCTCTTTGAATGAAAAATTGCAAAATATATAAAATACTTAGCAGGAGCCACTTTACCAAAAACGTTCGCAAATGAGGCTTTATAAAAAATAAATAGCCTAGAAGGTAGGTAAGAAGAAATTGTATGCAAAAAGCATATTCAAACAACGTTTTAGACCCACAAGAAATGTTTGTGAAAAACAAGTTCCCTAAAAATTAGAAACATAATGTCATCAAAAGTAATAATGTAAATTATTATATTGTATTACAGTGTTACAGTTACAATCCTGTTTATTTTTATTAACGTTTTAATACACAAAGAGGAATAGAGGAAGTCCTTAGTTCCGTTTATGATTTCAGACTTCATGTATTCAAGAAAATTATTTCTTTTTCACATCCCCTTCCAACGCAAAGTAAAGAAGACAACGGCAGCCGACCATCTAGAGACAGCACAGAAGAGAAAAGAATTGTTCATTCACCGTTTTCCGGCGAGTCCGTTTCGAGGATCCTTTTCATTCGTGTTGGCTTGTCGTTCGTTTTCAGTCGATAGAGGGATTTCGCGCGATTCGTCGTATTAGGTTGCCACTCGGCTGGTATCGAACGGTTTTGCCGGCAGACAAGGGGGTGGTGTTTCCTCAATTTAGGGGTGGATTTTCAGTAGTTTTGGTGAAGGTACACTGTTTACTCGACTTTTAAATTGTGATTAAGGTGAGTTTCTTAGATTTTTTTACCATTTTTAGAATTTACTGGATTTAATTTTTTTTTAATATGGTGTTCGGTGTTCTTTAATATATCTTCATATTTATTTAAAAGTCAATAATAGTCGAAGTCGAAGTAAAAAATATGTACATATTTGTAATTATTATAAAATAGCGTGTAGTAGTTCCGTGATCGGTATTTATTAATATAAATTGAATTTCGTAAAAAAGATGGATAAACTTTTATATTGTTGCGGATATATATTGTGTTACGGTGCCAGATATCAGTTTGTGTGACTACCGCAAACTAAGAAAATCTTGAATTTATTTTCCTAAATATTTTATGTTAAACTGAAGTGAGATTTATTAATGTTACTATTAATTTAGAAATATATAAAATACGTTCTGTATTAGTTAATATTGTTATATAGGTACAATTGTACACTGAAGCACTCTATTTTAAACTTAAAAATAAATATTCCATTACCAGCGAATACAGTGACCTTCATGATATTAACTACCTACCAAAATACAAAACGCAAAAAATATCTTTTTAGATTTTACTGGCAAATAAATAATAATAAACGTTGATAATTTCACTCGCAGAAGGTATCTATTCATACATAAAATCAGGGCTTGTGGCCAATAATTGTTGATGTTCGTGGCTCTTGTCAATTGTATGATTTCGCATTTTTAAACCAGTACAAATCTGAATACAAAATAAAAAGAACGAAATGTTTCTTATTCTCATTATTCCTAGTTGCTTAAATCAGTTCGAAACAACGGAAAATTAGCAAGTTCTGTTGACTATGTGAAGAGCAAATATTTAAAACGTTCCAGTTCATCTTAAAAATTACAAAGCTCAATAAAAGCCTCCTATGGTCCGAAAACTAAACTTTGATAGAGAAGTGCTCAACGAATCCATCCAAAGACGTTCATCTATAGGAAAATGGAGCCCTATGCCTTATGAAAATGCCGGCTAAAAATAACCGACAAGACAAATAAAAATTGAGGGGTGTTAGCCGATTTTTAATGTTGATGCGCCTCTGGTTATGAGGTATCTAATTTATTTCTTTGATGTGTTCTTTAGTATTTTGTTCCAACAGTAATATATGGGGGTGGAAATGGTATAGTTTAGCAACAAGTAGAATGGAAAATTTTCACTGTATGTATATTATGAACAATGTCCATGTAACGCCGTTTTAGCTAGAAACTATCGTATAATCGATTCAATAAGGGTTTTTACTTCTTAATCCTCCAAGAACAGTTCCGATTTTGTTGATTTTTCTTTTTATAATTTTACATTGTTTAAACAATAATCATGCTATTTATTGAAATTGTGAAGAGAAAGAGGTATCTAGAGTGTTTTTTTCCATAATATCATTATAAAAAGCGTGACATTATTTTAAAAGAAATGAGCACGGTTCATAATTCTTCAATTCACCTTGTAAGTTGTATTGAAAATTTAACGTAAGGCATCAAATAGTAGATGATTTGATTAATGCCACGTGAGGGGCATCTGAATAAATACAAGACCAGTATTTGTCTTCATTGCCTTAGAAAAAATTAAAAAATTTGTAGGATCTGCATAAGGCAAAATGAAAATAATTTTGAACAATATCTTTATAGTTTTATATAAATTAAAACAAATTTCTGGTTTGTTGGATTCGTCGAGCTAGTCTATCGATTTGGACTCCTAGGTCTCCAGACCTAATCCCCTTGGATTTTTTTCTTTTGGGCTGAAAAAAAATCAGACGCCTGTTAATGCAAAAGAAAAACTTCAAAATAGGACCAGAGAAGCACTATTAGCTTTAGAAGCTATAGAACGACAAAACCACTGCTCATGTAATGACAGACATTTTGCAATGTTGGCGAGTCCACGGGGCACACTTTAAGCATTTTAACTACTCATAGTTTATTTTAAGAACGGTTTTCATTATTTTTAATTAATTAAATTTTTCAATGTTATTTGTTTTTGCTTTCCGTGTTAATTTGTCTTCAAATATTCAATACAATCTTTATTTTATATAATTAGATTGTGTAGTAAGTACAAAAAAAAACAAATTGTTCCTCTTTTCAGTGCAACCAAAAAATACAGCGTGTCCCATTTAAAAAAATTAAGTTTCACATATTTATTTAAATCATACCTGAATTAAATTTTTTGCACAGCTTGTAAAATATTCTAATAATATTATTTGTTACATCTGACAATACATGCATGTCCTAGGAAACCGCTGTGAAAAACACAACATTCAAAGCTTTTAAAATTAAATATAGAGCCCGAAAATTTAATCGCAATATATATTTAATAAAAAACAACTGAATTGCTTCTGTCTCCCAAAATATGTTAATTTTTAATTTGTCTGAAATTTGCACGTTCTCAAATGACATGATCTTTTAAAATTTTATTCCGTTTTTATTATATATCATAGATCTACTCCCATGGCATCCAAATTTAATCCCCTCGAGCCAATTACTAGGATTATTTTTGGTGCAAACTTAAAACTAATCGGTTTGGCCGTTCTCAAGTTCAGACACACACGCACATATATACAAACCTCACACATTTCTTTCTTAAAAATTTTTTTTTGTGTTCTAGACACTCTAAAACATCTAAAGTTTAAAACGTCGAAAATACCGAACTTGTGTTTTGGACATTTTGAATAAAATAATAATGCCCCTATATAAAAGGCTGTTATACGGTGAAGCGAAAACAAACGTTTTGTTATTTTATAACAATAAGTTTTTTGATATTTCCTGTATCCTGCAAGTGTTCTTAGCTAGGCTTGCCTTTAAAAAATCAAAATGAATGAAATAGTACGCCATTTTCTCCATCATAAAAATATATAGAGATAATGTCTATTTGGGCTCGAGAAAAAAAGCTTCGTAAACGCCAAATATGATTTTGGCAAAACGTCAGCAAAACCATTTTTTTCAGAACGACAGCAGTGAACAGATGTACAACCTGATTGAAAACACATCCTATATATATATATATATATATATATATATATATATATATATATATATATATATATTAATTTAAATTTGAATAATTAATAGAATTTATCATCATTCTTAAAATAATAATTGTTTAGTTACTTTAGGAAATTGCAAGTAATACGTATAAATGAAAATCATTTTACATAAAAAAATCATCTGTTTTTATAACTGTTTATTGTATTAAAAGTGCAAAAAATATGCTTTGGAATTTGGAATTGACTTTTACTTCTACTCAATGGCGGCTCCTGAAAAATATTGATATTACAAGAATGTATGGAAGGAGAAGAGTCCTGTAGGTGAAAAAAAAAATAATTTTAATTCAGATCACTGTATTTATTGGTAAAATATACATGTTTTCATCTTTTTCCCAATAAATATCACATATCTACGCCACTGGTTTCCACCATTTTAATATTTAAAGATAATTACTGTCGGTAATCTTTTCCTCAATTGTATTGATATTTCGGTTTACGCGTTTTCAATTATTTTTATTTACTTACTTACTTTCGCCAAAATCACCTTTGGCGTTTACGAAAATAGACTTTTTATGTTGGAAAAAATGGCGTACTACTTCAGTCATTTTTTATTTTTTATAAGCAAGAACACTTTCGGGATACAGGAGAGATCAAAAAACTTATTGTTATAAAATAACAAAACGTTTGTTTTCACTTCCTCGTATAACAGCCTTTTATATAGGGGCAATATTATTTTATTCAAAATGTCCAAAGGCCAAGTTAGGTATTTTCGACGTTTCAAACTTTAGCACCCGTATACACTAAAGAGGTTTAAATTTAGACCAGGTCTATCTTGACAGTTACAGGTTAAATATGACATTTTTAACAATTGAACAAATAATTTTTCTAAATGTCACAATTACAAAATGACGAAACGAAACTAAAACACTCCTTTCCATTTGAACACGTTTTCTGAGAATTACCCAGTCACAGGCATGTAGTACGAACATCGCCTATTAAATAGCATTCTGATATTTTTAGACCTCTTCGTCTGGTGTCCTTGAACTTGCTTTTCAACTTCGAATGTGAGGACATTTTCCGTTCGAGTCTTTGTTTAGGATTTATTTTTAACTGTTGGAGTAATCCATGTTTGCAGATTTTGAAAAAAAAAATGGTTTTAGAAAATACCATATTAAATTATTTAAATTTCATGGCATACATTTGTTGGAATCATCAGCTCAACTTTCGACATTATTATCACACGCTTATAGGCGTAACACGAATTGGGCCAAGTGGGTCTGTATGGCCACCCTCCTCTTTGAAATAAGGTTCAGAATATAATTGAAAAACAGAATAGCAAAAATGAATTAATTAAGTAACTCACTTCAGTAGAAAAAATAAAAATGTTTTAGATAATCCTATAATATTATTTATTAATTGTGACCCGGTTTCGTGAAAAGAATAAAGTACAAGATTAAAGCTTAGGAAACCAATCACAATTAAATAATATTAACGTTTTCGTGTTTAGTTTTTTAAACAAAAAGTGTTGAAATGATAAAAATAAAGTGCTGGTAATTAAAAATTTAACTATTTGTACCATAATTAAATTAGAGTAAATAGCAAAGCGTATTCGCTCAATAAATTTGTTTTTAGCCGACAAACGACTTCAAAAAAGGCGGAGATTCTCATACTCAATTAGACCTTTAGTTTTCTCTTTTATGTATGGACACCGATTACCCTGAAATTATTTTTCCAAGTGTCTTTACTACCCTCGTAAGGGGCTATTGGTACGAATGTAAGATGGCGAAATTAAATAACGGCTTAATTAATTGTTTAAAAATTAGGTAAAACTCCATTTTCTACAATAAAAACCTTTTTATGTAAAACAGAATAAAAGTAATACTTGATTTTTTTTATAAAATATGTAAATAATGTTATAAAAAATAAAAATAATAACAACATAAAAATAAATTAACAACCAGTGGCGGCTCGTGAGTATATTGTAGGGTGAGGCTACATGAGGTTAATTTTGTTTAAATGTGAATAAATTTCCACGTCACCCATGAGGTATTATTCTGCGACGCGTTGATCTTTTTTTTTAATGGAGGTCATCGCCAATAGCCCTACTAAACCATTAAAAACTAAAAAAATAAACTCTAAAAAAAGTAAATAAAAAGTTAAAAAAACTACTTTTTGTACATTAAATCTATACGTCTGTCTTTTAAGGTCGCAAATTTATCTATAATTTGGTTGTAAAAGTTTTGGTCTTCACTAAGTTCTGACAGTAATTCCTGCTCTATTGACATCATTGCTAAACACGAAAGCCGTTCTTATGTCATTGTGTTTCTTAGGTAGGTTTTGATCCGTTTAAGACATGAAAAATTTCGTTCGGCCGATACACTTGTTGCGGGAATAGTTATTATTAATTAAAAAGCTTATATGCTTCCGCAAAAATTGCTTTAAAATCTTTAAATAACAAAGCTAGACTTTTTTCGACATCTAAATTTGAAAATTGTTCATCCCTATACAATACAGAAAGCTCATTCTTTAATCTATCTCTGTCAAAAATGTTTGGATAATTTTTTAATAAATTATTTAATAAGTCGTCTGGAAAGCATTTAACATATTCCGAATATTTTATGCAATCGACTAAAGCAAAGAAATTTAAATTATTTAAATTTTCAAACCGCGTCCCTAATTGAAGAATTATACAATCTATTATTTCGAAATATAATATTTTATATTTAGTAAAAATATCAAAGTCGCTAGAACATTGCCCTCGACGTGTGTTAGTTGGCAGAATAGTGGCTTTTTTAGCAATATTGAAAAGTTCTTTGAAATGGTCCTCGTTTCTAAATTCAATAATTCGTTGCTTGGCAAGGTTTATTTGCGAAATGCAGTAATTTATATCTAAATGCTGTAATATTTGAAACAGTACATCAGTGCAACTAAAAATTTGTTTATAAATATGCGTTAAAAGGCAAAATTCGAAATCATTAAAATGCTTTAGAAATCCTTTTGCACCATTAATAGATTCTGTTCCAGAACTTAAGTCATTAATAATAGTTTCAAATACTATAATTAAATTGTCCCATGCATTAGCCACTAAGTTTAAAATTTTAGACCGTGTATACCATCGCGTTTCTACAGCTCGCGGAATTCTTTTACCTACTATCTGATTAAGCACAAAAGACCGTTTTGGTGATTGGTGGAAATAATTTGGTATTCCTAATAAAGTGGCAAAAAATATACGACTTTGGGTAATCAGTTTTGTTCCCTGTTGTAAAACTAGATTTAATCTGTGGGCGCAACAATGAGCAAACATAGCTAAAGGAGCAATAGATCTAACTTTTGTTTGAAGCCCATTTATTTCACCTGCCATAACTTTAGCCCCATCGTAACACTGCGCGACCAATTTATTTTTAAAGTCATAAGGCTCTAAGCTGTTTTGTATTAAATGAAAAAGGCTCTCTGCTGTTCTATTATCGCTAACGTCAAAAAATCCTAAAAATCTTTCTTTTAAAGATCCGTTGGTCACATACCTAACTGTTATCGAACACTGTGATTTTTCTGTTATATCAGTACTATCATCCGCAATTACGCCAAAAAAACAACAATCGGTGTCATTGATTTCTTTTTTTATATATTCTTGAATATAGTCATGTATGCAACCAATTAGTTCATTTTGTATAGTCTTAGATTGTCCCGTAAAAATATTACTAAATTTAGCACAATGTTCAGTAAGTTCGGCATTTTTTTTTATTAAGCATGCAAATATTTCCTTAAAATTGCCACGGTTAAAAGAATCTGTTGTTTCATTATGACCTCGAAATGCCAAGTCCTGTTTACCCAAAGTAATAGTAACATCAATTACATAATTTAATAATAAACGGTTTTTTCGAACATTTTCATTATAAACAATTTTATTAAGACTTGCATTTTCTTGTAGTGCATCCGCAATAGTCGCCCTATTTTGCTCCAGTCTTGTAAGTGCTACCGAATTTTAATATGCTCTCTTGAACTTTCATGCGATTTTACTGCTCGTGAAAAATTTTTTAAATCCGAATATCCGCCCCCTGAACTCCAATTATTTTTGACGCAACCTAATAAAATACAAGGCCAACAATATAAGCTTTCTTTATAAATACTTCCGCATAGCCACCTATAAGTTTCGTACCAAGATATTTGAAAAGTTCTTGAATATTTGTTACCTTGCCTCTTATCGTTAAATATTGCTAAAATTTTCGGCGTCGGACGGCTACCTAATATCTGTTTCTTTTCAGTTTCGCTTCTTCTTAAAAAAGGCGTTTCAATTAATGAAGCAATAATGTCGTGAATAGGATTCATTTCAAAAGCAAAAAGCAAATACAAAAAATGGAACGGTCCAACTTACCAAATCAAAACAAAACAAAAACTTACTCACGCCTATTTATTCACCTTAAAAGACAGAACGCCCTCAATTAGCGATTATCGCAATCTATTTCCTATTTCTTTCTCAGCCGCACGCACCACGTAAAAAGAAGCCGTTGGAATATTTCGCTAGTCATATGTGATTTAAATAACCAATAAAAGCATATCCAAGCTACAGATTTATCGCCTCAAGAATGCAATAGAAAACGCGTGCATCGGCAATCGCCATCCCGCTCTGTTGTAATCAGGTGATTCGCCGGCATCGGCACCGGCCGTTGATAAATAGGTCAGAAGTCGAAACTTTCCAAGCTAAAATTATTTCGCCTCATTCGAGAGCACTTTCTTTAGGAATGGGTTTGCACGGTCGGTTTTTTGATGTGATCAGAATTTATTTTCTAAAATATTTATTATGGGATTATATTTTGTTTTTTTTAATGTTATTATGTTGTAAAACTGTTAAAAAGTATATTTCTAATTGGTAATAGATAAAAAGTTATATAAAAAAATTCTCTTTTCCTTTATTTTGGGGGTGAGGCGCGGCCTCAGAGGCCTACCCTGACGAGCCGCCACTGTTAACAACAAATAAAAGTATCAAAGCAGTGGCTTTATTTGAGCAAATCTGTTTGTCTGTAGAATTAGAAAGTGTTTAATGTTTAAAGGCAACGATTTTTGACATAACTGCTCGCGTTTTGACAGCTCTTCTTTTTGTACAGTCTCACTCAACTTTTTCCAATTATTAAAAACACAACTGGTAAACTTTTCATTCTTGTCACGCAACATAATTTACTGAAATTTTCGTCATTTTATAAGCAATAATCAAATAATACTAATACACTCAGTTCCAAAAAAGTGACGCACTTGACTTTTGACCCAAGTTCAATGTCTTATATCTTCTAAACCAGTGGATCGGTTTTGAACAATTTTTTTTTTCGTAGGAGGTAATACCTTTGTCTTTGAGCAAAAATGAAACAAATTAAAAATTTCTCAAAGATTCTTGGATAATAATGTAAAAACTAGAACTATGCTTTTTGCTATTTTTTGACTTGCCCTGTGTATTAGTTGAGGATTCATATAGAAATTGTTTACACCCTTTATTTACCGACTTATCTCAAAAATTGACCGAATTACAGCTTTTTTGCTGAAATCTTACCAAGCTGCATAGTTGTTAATGGAAAAACTTAGACAATATTTTTTTTAACTTAAAACAACAATAACTGGACAAGAATTTGAAAGATGTGCTTAGTACCGAATATTGGCGTCTCTATAGCAACTCTGAGAGCATACTTGCAATTAATTTTCTTAATCTCTCTCTAATTTTTAAATTTCCAGTTCAATTATATATTAAAAATCTTAGCTAGTGGATGGATTATGTATGATCATAATCGACTTTGAAAAAACAATTCTTAGCAGAATTGGCAGATGCGTTATCAGAATAGGACCGTATAGTATACCAATGGAAAGAATATGAAACCTAATTTCAAGTATGCCAGGTAGATTAGAAGCTCTCAGAGTTGCCAGAGGAGGCAATACTCAGTACTAAGCACATTTTTCAAGTTCTTTTTTATCCAGTTAATTTATCAGAATAGCATTTCTGAAAAATCAAGTAGGTACCTTGGCAAAATGCAAAGTTACAATAAAAAAGCGGTAATTCAGACATTTTCAAGACAAATTAGAATAACAAATTTGTCTTAGAAGAAGGGTCTTTCATCTAGAATGTAAGAATTTTCTAAACAAATGCTCGAATAATTCAAGTTTCTCCATTAACATTCATTTAGCTTGGCAAAGTTTCAGCAAAAAAGCTGCAATTCGGTCAATTTTAGAGATAGGTTGATAATGAATAAAAAAACAAAATGCTCACAAAAAAGGGTCCTTCAGCTTTCTCATTATTATCCAAGAATCTTTGAGAATATTTTCATTTGTTTCTGCTGGGAGACAAAGAAATTATCTACCTACGAAAAAAAATTCTTCACAATCGGTCCCCTGGTTTAAAAGATATAAAACATTGAACTTGGGCCAAAAATGAAGTGCGTCAAAACGATAAAAATATTAGGTATAATTAAAAAAATTGAAACAAGTAAATAAAGATGATTTTTCCCAATTTATAAAAATTTGGGCACTGAGAGCGCGATTTTTGCATTTAGCATTAGCTTTCATTCTGTTATTAAAATCCAGAAATATTTACTTTACCACATTTTTTATTTAACAGTATTACAAACTGAGTGATTATAAATGTTCATGCATCAAATTGACCTCGTCAATATCCGTCGTATACACTTTAAGCTTGCAACTCTATTTCGCTTATATATACATTACATTTTATAATAAATCATGGTTCTTGGGATTAGACCGTGTTAAATTGGAATTACTATCCGACGTTTCGCCTTCGATTGCACCAGACATCTTCAGGGATCTTTACTCCACGAGATCTGAATATTGAATGAGCTCGTTCGTATCTCTATTGACGTTTTTTTGTATGTTTAAAAATTTCAATAGATTCTCTAGTTTTTCGTTTATAAAATCCTGGAACCGATGCTAGAACCTTGATTTCCTTTACATTTATGCTATGGCCAGTGGTGTTCAGCTACAGCAGATTGAACAATTTGTTTCTATTTATTATATCGTTCTTGTTCCTTAAGTCTAGTTGATATTGACTGTCCTGTTTCTCCCACATGCACTTCTCCATAGGAGCGATGAATTTTACATACTCCTTCTGTTTGAAAAGATACAATATCTTTCGGGGATCGCAAACATTATCCAATCTTCTTACGTATATTGAAGATTATGTTGTATGCTGGACCGCCGAAGTAATCGTCCTATTTTGTCTGTAGTGTCATGTATGTAGAGAAGAACATTGCGTTGTCGAATTACTGTATCTTTAATTGAACGCCTAATATCTTCAGTGCAATAGCCATGTTTCTAATGTTAGAGAACCTTGATCAGTGAGTTAATAACCGTTTTTTTTGTGCTGGATGGTGGTGGGACTTTGCATTCAAATATCTATATGTATGCATCGGTTTTCTATACACAGAATGTCCTAATGTACTATTTTCCTTCCTTGAAACATCTAGAAAAGGAATCGTTCCATTAGATTTAATTTCCATTGTGAACTTAATATTATTATGCTGTCGATTAAGATGGTCCAGAAATATAAGGAGATTATCCTGTCCATAAGGCTAAATAACAAAAGTATCATCTACATATCTGAACCAATGTTTTAGTTTTAGTGGAGCGGATGTTAGAGCAATATCCTCAAAGGCTTCCATAAAGATATTCGCTATCGCAGGTGATAGAGGAGATCCCATAGCTGCCCTTGAAGTTCGTTCATAAAAAGCTTCCACTAGGTCTACTAAGTTCTTATCAAGATTATTATGATCCAATATATCTGATATAATAGAAATTGAGTCGTTGATAGGAACCATGTTGATAAAAACCGCTATGGGATCTCCTCTATCGCCTGTAGTAGCGAATATCTTTATGGAAGCCTTTGAGGATATTGCTCTAACATCCCATATTAATCAAAAACATCTCCACACTAAAACTTTCTAAATGTATTTGTTAAAACATTGGTTCAGATATGTAGATGATACTTTTGTTATTTAGCCTTATGGACAGGATAATCTGAGAGGAAATGGCTATTGCAGTTATATTTCAATTAAAAGATATAGTAATCCATCCGCTTAATCGTTCGACAGCATAATAATATTAAGAAGGAGTATATTCACAACTAGACTTAATGAACATGAACGAACGATGTATTAAAAAGAAACCAATTGTTCAATTTGCTGTAGCTGAACACCAGCATACCACTGGCCATATCATAAATGTCAAGAAAACCAAGGTTCTAGTCTCGGTTCCAGGATTTTATAAACGAAAAATTAGAGAATCTATTGATATATTTATAAATACAAAAAAATTCAATACAGATACGGGTTACGGTCTACATCACACGTGGAAACAGATCTTAAGAAAGGGTCACGGTTCGGCGAGCATAAGTCGGGTATACAAGATCGCGTGGAGTAAGGATCCCTGAAGATGCCTCGTGCAATCGAAGTCGAAACGTTGGATAGTAATTCCAATTTAACACGGTCTAATCCCAAGAACCATGATTTCTTAATTGACCAAAGCCGTGAAAGCCTCCGTTTTATATTGTCATAGCAACACAAAAATGTTGTAGGCAGATGTTTGCAGCCTGCCTCCCCCAGCTTAAAATCCTAGTTACGCCTATGCAAATGCTGTTTAAATTATAAATGTGATATGCTAAAGTATATCTTGAACATATTTGCCATCTCTAGAGTATCCGTAGTCATTTTGGTTACAATGTTACGAATTATTATTATTATAATTT
Organism: Kuschelorhynchus macadamiae; assembly: GCA_030620095.1. Classification (NCBI taxonomy): domain Eukaryota; kingdom Metazoa; phylum Arthropoda; class Insecta; order Coleoptera; family Curculionidae; genus Kuschelorhynchus; species Kuschelorhynchus macadamiae. The sequence continues at coordinate 310,851 of JAUTXW010003222.1, forward strand.
CCAGTTTAAAGCGGGAATTGAAATTAAGGCTAATTTGCAGTTTAAAGTGGGAATTAAGGCTAATTCTAAGCTAAAATGGGAATTAATACTAATTCCCAGTTCAAAGTGGGAATTAAGGTTAACTCTTTCGATAGGAGGGTGTTAAACGTCAATGGCGTAGTAAAAAATTAATTTATTTAAGAAAAAATATAATATTATTATCACCAACACCTCAAAGTTAAAAAAAAATCCAATTGACCAATGTATCATTAATATAGGGATATTTGACAGGTGGGGTAACAAACGACAGGGGCGGAGAAAAAACTAATTCATTTTAAAAAATCCAATAACTTTTTTATTATTAGCTCAAATTAAACGAAATTTTTCACACAGATAGACTAATATTCATTTAATACATGGTCCTTCCCTAGGGGGTGGCAAATGACTGGGGAGGAGTAAAAAATAATTTTTTTTTAAATGCAATATCTCTTTTATCATTACCTCAAATTAAACAAAATTAGTCTTAATTCCCATTTTAAAGTGGGAGTTAAGACTAATAATAAAAAAATAAATAATGTGGCTCGAATATGCTTTCGTACAATGTTAAGTAATAACGCTAACCGCCTTTTCCCCGAGCCTGGACTGTACATAGGTATTTAGAACCAGCAGTAATTTTGCAAACGTCCAACAAAGATATTGTCGCATTCACAGATGGACAGGCTATTCAGTGGCTTGGGGACCGTTGGGATGAACAACCAGTTGTAAAAATCTATTATTATGATGCCAGATATTACCATAGTAATTTTCATACATCAACTTCTAATCATCTAAACGTTACTTTTATACATTACAATAATGTATTCAACTTATTGCAAAGGTTATCTTCCTTTTATCTTATTGATCTTACTCTAGGTAAAAAAATATTGCTTAACATTGTTTGTCTATAGAACATAACAACCTAAAAAAGAAGAAATAAAAATGAAAAGTTGGAATTAGTAATGTGTTTTTTATCATACCCTACTTTTATATCAGTTAGTAATTATTCAAAACTTATTCTACTGGTTTTAATATCGTTCTGGGCTAAATTACAATAGAAGATTTCATTCTGTTAGTGAGTATTTATGCCCATAGGTAAGGGGATTCAAACCTTTCCATTGTTATTCATAGCGAAAATTAAAATAATTATTGTGACCGTTGGGATGAACAACCAGTTGTAAAGAATTATTATAGTGATATAGCAATTTTCGGACATCAGTCTCTAATAATCAAAATGTTATTTTTATATATTACAATAATTTTTGCAAAATATTTCAAATACTAACATTTTTTGTCTATAGAATATAACAAATTAAAAAATAAAACAAATAAAATTAAAAAGTTGAAATTCGTAGTGCTTTCATCATACCCTGCTTTTATATATAGGTATATATATATATATATATATATATATATATATATATATATATATATATATATATATATATTTATCGATAAATAATGCAAATTACTTCACTTCGTCCAGTCTAAAGATACCTACAGTCTAATCCTGTATAAAAATAATATACAAGGTAATCTAGATACAAGTGTATTTAAATAAATGTCAAATTTTGCAAATAAAATTAGATGGAACGCTGGTCGAACATCGGAATTGTCCATGGTAAAGCTATTTGCATTCATATTAGGAATAATAATACCTGAAAAATGTAACAGGTTTTTACCCAGAAGAAAAAGTAATTTTGCGTCAGATCAGAAAAAACATTCGACATTCGAGGATGCTTTTAAATATAATTTATATTTAAGACACCAAACCAGATTTGTCAGCAAGTTCTTGAGAAAGTTTTACTGCACCAATTTACATATGTTTTTTTAAATGATCGTCTGGTTACCGAGACGTTTCCAAACTATTTTTTGAATTGCTTTATTGCGTATTTATTCTATAAAATCAATACGTTTTTCTTCAATAACATTTCTGGACGATGTGGCGAATGCGCCCCTTATTCTTATAATTCGACGGGAAATACATCGCACCATCTAACGGAAAAGGCAGAACAAGGTCTGCCGGGCCAGCTAGTATATAATTAAATTTCGTTATTTATAGTTTTAAGAATATAAAAATAAAAGATAAAAACATATTTTTCCCAAAACCTAGATATGGGACATATGCTCGGACATAAGTAATTAAATATTCATTTTATTATATTTAGTCTGTTATAAGTATATTTCAACAAGGTAGCATTTTGTAATTTTGCTACATCTGCCGAAAGTACAAATATATAGAGAGTACGCTCTTTAATTTCGTAGATATTATCTAAACGACAGATATCTCTTTGCAATATGAAAACATAACTAAAATTATTTTTTATTTTAAGTGTTCTAAGTACTTGTGTTCATTAATTCTATTATCACGCAAATTACATGATTACGTAGTTAAAAACTTTGATCGAAATATTCAAATTACCTAAGCTATATGGTAACTAGGTTCATTAATTTAAAATTAGCAAGAGAGAAAGTCTTTAGATACAAACTTACTTTTAAATAAACTACTTTTTAAAATTACTCTTCAATTATTTATTTATAATAAGTACACCTGAATGTGCATAATGAAATTTAAATGAAGACAACTAAAATGCGGTCTTAAAGATGATATATTTTTTCGTTCCTACTTCCAACTTCTCTCCTAAATTTTAATTTAAAGATGTACTTCTTAGGCATAATATGTACTATATTTTCACTCCGCCTGTGTGGGTGCCTATGTAGCGATTCAATCTTTAGCTCTGGGACGACTACCAGTCCCTGTATATTACGTCTGGTAAATATTGGTTACCTAAACTTCATTCTTGACATCTATTCTACTTGCACCAAAATATTTCAAAACATGTTAACAAAAAATAATTTTTTTAAATAAAGGTGAGTTCCTTTAGGTTAAAAAACAAAATGATATGATACCAAATAGTTCTTGTGAATTATTGGAAAGTAAAAAAGTAAAAGAACAAATTTATTTGTGATGGATGTTCAGGTGTCTAGATTTCGATGATTTTAAGGGGTATTTCGGTTATTTGGAAAGATTTAGACTACTTTTTTGTGAAAAATATTGTTTTTTTGTTTTTTAAGAGTTTTCAAAAGATTTGAATTTTCACTTTTTAATATGATATTTATAAATACTATATATTTATATACATATAAATAGTTTATATCATCTGCTGGTAGCAACTTAAATTATTTACTAACTAACTACTTACAACTATGACAGTGCCTACTAATTCAAACTAATTAAAAAGCTAAAAACCTAAATATAATTAAACAGATAAAAATGAATCTAAAAGTATTAATAGTTGATTTTTTTATAAATATTGTGCAAATTGTTGGCCGCCATATCTTACATGTTTCGCACATAGTGCCTATTCGCTTCAAGGCATTTCAGGCATAAGTATTTCCAGAATCTTTAAGTATTTAATTGCAGTAAAATGTGCAACTCTAGTCGGCGTTCTGTGTCACCAGGATGTAAGTTTTGTAGCAAATGAAATTTATAGGGTTTAAACTTGTGTTTTTTTTTTAAATTGTATGAACCCTCGATTTAACAACGCCGATAGAAGCTTTAACTTTTCGACAAGAATTAGTTGGAACTGCCTCGACCGAAGCTAGCACATTCACTTCGTCAATATCGCGATTTTCCTTTTTGTAGGTTTTAGGCCACGGTTTGACAAACGAGCCATGTTCAATTAAATTTGATTTTATTCTTAAAAAAATCTTTTATCTGGTTGTCTTCTTTGTGGGTATCCACAAGGATATCAAATTTTAAATATTTAACTAGAATAAGAAAAATAATTATCTATATTACCTGTTTAATATAGCTGCAACTATATCAAACGAGCATGTCTTATTTTTTATAATTTTCGAATATTGCTTTGTCTACCATAGTTGAGAAGTCTAATATAATTAAAAAGTTTTAACGCAAATCGAGAAAAAATACAGCAAAGTCCTTCGCTATTCTGACATAAACTACTTTTGTTATTTCAAATGTCCACTTTGGCCTATTAAGATTTTTTGATTTTTTAATATAAAAAATGCTAATATTGGACTTAATATTGAAAATAAACATATAGTGTTATACATTTGTGAAAAGGTTGTAAAAAACAAAAACAGAATATTTAAAACTATATAGGGTGTCCCATTAAAAAAAACCTAATTTTGGGTTATATCATAAAAATGATTACCCACAGCAAAAATCAAAATACTACGTAAAAAAACTAACTTAGAACCACTTTTCACTTATACCGATAAGTTAAACGATAACCAAAATACGAGGGGGTCTCAAAATGCAACATTTTCAATTTCACACTGTATCGTAGAAACAAAGCGGCTTACGAAAATTTTAATTACGGCATCTTTCGTTTCACAAAAAGTAGCACAGTGATGTTAAATCCGCAACCCTGAATCTTTCCAAATAACCCAGACACCCCGTTAAACCATTGAAACCTGGACACCTTGTACAGGATCTTTCCTCAAATTTTAATATTCACATGCTCCTAGAGCAGCTGTTTGAATGTTTGATAATAAACAAATTGAGATTCAGATTTTTACTGTTTTTCCGGAAAAAACAAACAAGTATAGGAGAAGTCAAACCAACATGGTGTCGCATATGTTGGTTTTACGGTCGGCTTCAGAAAGCTCAATTAAGGTTTTAAATGTTTAACGGAATGTCAAATTTGACAGATAGTTCTTAGATTTCTATAAGCAGCTTGTCAAATCCGAAAGCTCGGTTAGATATTTTAAACAGCAATTAAGTTTTGTGCAACCGGCTGTTAGTATTTGGGTAATTCAGTGGTAACACCCTCTAAGGAAACTTCATGATGAGCCTTGCTCGATATATAGGGTGATCCATATTTCCTAAGTATACTTCTGTATCTCAGAAATTACTTAACAGATTAGTTTAAAATTGTATTCCTATGTATAAATTTACAACTTGTTTGTTTTGAACTACTCAACTTTGACATCACTCATTGGCATACCCGCCTAGGTTACTCGATATACAGTGTTAGTTTAAAATTTTCGTCCCATGTATAAATTTAAAACCCGACTGTTTGACACACTCAACTTTGACATCACTCATTGGCATGCCTATGTGGGAAAAGAGGTGTGTGTCTGAAAAAAAAATGTTTTTTTGATAAAGGCAATGGTTTACGAAAATTTTGACTTTGAAATTTAAAAAATGCCTATTAGAAGTATTTGGAACACCAATAATGAGAACTATTTCGAAGTTTCGTTGGAGACATAAGGCGCATCAATCTAGCTAGAATTGCAGCGGTGCCAGCTCTACCATTTATTGACAACAGGTTTCGATTTTATAATGGAACATCATATATATATATATATATATATATATTTGGACTTTTTGATTAAAACTGTTTTATATGTCCTATATCTATCTATCTTTTACTGTTTTTGAAATTTAAATTAATTTGTTTTTTTTTTGAGAGCTAAACCAGCTTCATTGCAAAATGCTATATCTTTTTAACCAATTACGCCAGAATGCTCCTATTTCTCAGCAGTTTCCTAGGTCATTGATATATGGTTAGATGTTACAAATATTACAATATAGTTATACAGGATGTTTGTAAAAAATTCAATTCATATATAAATATGTGAAATTCCATTTTTTTAAATGGGACACGCTGTATTTTTTGTTTGCGTTAAAACAATGAACGAATGCCCTATCAATTAATAATAGTTGTTCCTATACCTATGTTGATGGTCACTGAGTTAAAATGCATTTTAAAGGACAAATATCCCAATACATTAATGTCGTTATCTTAGTTACCTGTCAAGGGCTTAATCTGGACTCTTGGCTTGTCTGTTCTGCTGTAATTTGGTAATTGGTTTGAATTATTCTAAGCTTTTTCTCATTTAAGGGACTCTGACTGAGAAAAATTGGTTGATTTTTCTGCATGTTTTAGATATGGTTTTTGTCACAATGGCCGTGAATATAAAATAGATTTAATATATTTGTAAACTTGAGTAAGAATATGCCATAATTGGTCGATTTCATTAACATACAAACTTTCTGAAGCTATTTTCGTTGATTTGATTTTGGATAAATAAGATCGCTCATTTATTTATCAATTATTAATAAACCCCAAATGTTCAGTTGTGAAAGATGCATTTTGTGTATATTAAAATACATTTTAAGTCAGTGAAGATATAATATTATTAACCGATAGGGCCTTTATTTCTCTTTTTAAAACAAACAAAAATACAGGTTGTCCCAATAAATAAAATCGAGTTTCACATATTTGTTCATATCATAATTAAACTTAATTTTTTGCACATCCTGTAAAACTATGTGGAAATTTATTACATCTGACGGTGCATCTATGTCCTAGGAAATTGCTGTAAAATAAAATGTTTTTAAAAAATATAGAACCTTCAAAAAAAATCGCTAAAAAGTAAAAAATAATATTTTATTTATTCCTTAAATATAGACATTTTGAAGTCGACGCCCAAAGCAGCCTCACCCAGCCCTTACAAATACAAAATATAGATATATTTTATATTACATTACATATAACCAAATATATAGCTAGCCTTATATCTATTAAAACTGATGCCCCAATCACTTGCTCTCAGGGCTCCTTAATGGAACTGCGAAAGCGCAAACTAACATTTCCATTCTCGCTTAGCCCAAAGTCAAATGGGAATATTGACTTCCTATAGGACATTTATAAATGTCCAAACACACCGATAATGAATTCGCATTTCGAGACATGCTCATAAATATTTTGGAGGCCTTGCAACTGCTGACTAAAGTATTTAGTTGATGAAAATTCTATTGACGGTTATAGAAGATACACCTGGGAAACTAAATGCAAACTATAAAACAACTCCAATCCTATCAGCGAACAAATTTACTCGGTAGTTCAACCTCAAAAAGTGACGTGACCCTCTCTGAATAACATATTAAAATCTGAATTAGGGTAGTAAGTTTAAGGTTATTAGTGAGTATAGGTAATACGTGCATGTATATTTTTTTGATATATATTACATATTAGTCATTTGGGCGCCGACTTCAAAATGTCTATATTTAAGGAATAAATAAAATATTATTTTTTACTCTTTAGCGATTTTTTTTTGAACTCAGTTTTATTTTTTTTGTTAATATTTTATTTCTCACTTTTTAGTGATTTTTACAAGTTACATTTTTGAGAATATTATAAATACTATTATATATTACCTATTACAAAAAGTGGCGAATAGAAAAGTAAACGACACTATTAAAAACGTACATTTAATTATAAAACTGGCTGTCTTTATCGCCCTTATACCTCTGTTTTTTTTAAATATTATTATTACGAAAAAAACGAGTGAATGGATTTCCAATTACAATATATAGGACCATCAAAGAAACGTCCTTTACAATTTGGCGTTTGTCTCAGTTTAGAGAACATGCGCAAACAAGCATAAAAAATAAAAATAATTACCGGTGAAATTGAGAACCGCCTCCTTTTTTGATGTGGGATAAATAGGGTGCATTCTAACATACTTGATTAAGAAGATATTGCAATTTGTAATGAAGGTGGTTTAGCTCTAAAAAATAAAAGTTAATTTACATTTCGAAAGCACTACAAGATAGGTATAGGACATGTAACGGTCTAAATCGAAGGCGGCTGTCAATTAATGGTAGAGCTGGCAACGCTGCCATTCCAAAAATATTTTAGAAATCTAGATTGACGCCTCTTACGCCTCTAACCAAACTTTTAAATAATTGTCATTATTAGTTTTATTATTCCAGTTCTTGGTTTGTTTTGAAACTAATTTTTTTTGTTAATTATTTATTTACTAATTAAGAACTGCACATAGGCCCTTATAGCCGTTCTGAGTCTAATAGACTTCTAAATCTAAGCAGAAGTCAATTTAGAACTATTACCGGGGTCCTAACTGGACACTGGCTAGTGAAACATTACCTGCATAAGATTGGACTCGACAACGATCCATACTGCAGGTTTTGTGCTGAGGTAGATGAAACTACCGAGCATCTAGTCTGTCGATGTGACGCGTTAGTCAACGCCAGACTGCTTTGCTTGGGTGATACCTATGTGGAACCCGAGGTTGTGGGACGTGCGCGACCTGAAAGGGTCCTTTCCTTTCTAAAAAGGAGTGGGCTTTTGGCCTGACACGCCTACTTGGGGGGATAGCACAATGGGCCCCAGTGAGCCTAAGTGCTGCCCTTGTCGGGCTCCCTATATATGTCTATGTCTATGTCTAAGAACTGCACATATCTAAAAATATAAAGAAGAACTCGAAGTATAGAACATATTTTAAGTTTTCATAAAAAATTGAAACCGTCAAACCGGACCTCTCTATTCAGAACTACGGTTTTAGACAGTTAGTATTTTGAATCTCCATTTTTAAGATAGCCCCTTGAGACGGCAATAAGGTTTTTTCACATTTGTATAACTACGGTATCAAGAAAAATCATTACCCGATTACCCCCATATTGTATCGAAAACTCGGCTTGCCTATAGATTATAATAAAATGAATATCTATCGCAATTTTTAATAGGATTAATGCACCTACATCAACTTTTTTCCCGAAATCAGGTCGAGATTTAGAGGACAATGATTTCAAAACGGTTTAGTTGTTATTTACTCAGTTCGCAGAAAAACTAGTTACTTTTAATTTTACATTCGATACGAAACATTAAGTTTATTTTCATTTCTTCTAACCAAATTTATAATCTCTTTGTTCTTTACAGTTTCCTGCAATTTGATGTTGAAATGTACTTTATTTACACCGAACGTCGCCATTAGAACATTTATACCTTACAAAAATTAACAGTAACAATAACTATTGTTAGACGTTCAGTGTTATGGTTTCTTAGTAAAGCTTAGTCATTTGAAAAAAACAGTTCTGTTCCGTATATTTGACCAGAACTGGACTAAATTAACACAATGTCAAGGAAAGAAAATGTTTTTAGACCAACTAAATTAAATTCGTTTGTCAATGGTTTTCAAAGATTATTATCAAAACATATATGCAACGATAACTGTCGGTGTAATTATCTATTATAATATATCTTCACTAAATAATATTTTACCTCGATTTGTGTGTTAACAACTTTTTAAATAGTTAATAAAAAATACATTCTAGAGGCATTTAAAACATCCCCAGTCAATTTCGTTGATGAATACAAATCTCAACGGAATATGTTACGAAGGCGAACCGCAATAAGTATCGGTAGGTTTGTTTGAAAAAGACAACCAACTTCTAAGATTTAAGTTGAAATGTGGCATATTCAGGGTACAGGGAGGGTGGCCCAACAGTGCGTTCAAGTCCAATAGTTTGATTATTGTGGGAATTATTTTCGGTTATACAGGGTTGAGGATAAGTTGTCCATAAACCAAACTTACATTTTTAAAAATGGAACAACCTATATTTTGTTTTATTTACAGATTACTCCTTTTTTGGCCATTCACCCAATATAGGGCTTGTGGGGTCCATACAGAGTTATTCAAGATTTATGGCCACTTTTCGAAAATACCAAAGGTACATTTGACATCCTGTATATTTTTTAATGAGTTATCATGACTCATTTTAGCATGGTAAACACTTCCAAATGTGGCCTTCTTTCAACTAAGGTATTTTTCTTTAGTATGCGTTAATAACGGTATACAGGGTAAATAAAAACCTTGCATACAAAATTTCTCGATTAATTTAGAGGGAACGCTCTGTTATATATTATTATATTTTCAGATTCCTCCCTTTTTAGACTTTCACCCAATATAGGGTTTGTGGGGTCTATACAGAGTCGTTTTTTTTTCGTTAAAGATCACTTTTCGAAAATATTAGATGTGGACAGCTCAATTTATTACTTCTCTAAACATCCATTTTTTAAAACTTTATTCATACCAGCATGGATGGGCCGAAAAAGTTTCAAAAATAAAAATTATCATTAATAAAAAAAGATTTAATCCAAAAATTTCACAAATACAAATGATAGCATTACAATGATCTAGTAATAAAAACTGGTCGTTATTACGAAATGCTCGATATGACTTTGTGTTAGGAGCAAGTGAAAGAAGTGTTTGTTAGTGATAAGAATATATCGTGAAAAATATCCTGATAGGAGACAAACACGTGAAGCGCTTTTGAAAGTTTATGCAATGGTTTGATGAGAACGCTAACATCTCTTAATGTATTAAATTATTATTAATAATTCTTTCCTTCATATTTTCTTTTCTAGTGGAAGGTGTTTAATAGACTAAAATTTTAACAAAGCCCCAAAGAAAAAAGTCCATTTTTGTCAACTCAGGGGATCTAGGCGGCCATGCGATCGGTCTTCCTTTTCCTAACCAGCGTTCTTGGAATTGTTCGTTAAGAAATGCATGAATGTCAGCCGTTTGGTGAACTGGGGCACCGTCATGCATAAACCATATTTGATCATCATTAATATCGATTTGGTATAATATACTTATTCTCTTCATTTAAAACAGGTTTGGCTCGATCAGTTTTCGTGTATTTTACATTTCCCATTCTATCAAACCGTTGTATAAGCCTTTTAAAAGCGCTCCTGTGTGGTTGTCTTTTATCAGGATACTTTTCGTGATATATTCTTGTCACTAACAAACAATTCTTTTCACTTGCTCCTAACACATAAATAATATCGATCTTTTCTTGTCTATTAAAATTCATCTTTGTCTTACAATAGAAACAGAAATTGTAGTTTTTAATACAAAACTCAAGCACCAGCATTACTTGACAATTGAAATTTGTTTTTTTGACAGTTTAATTTGTAAAAATAAGGCCTACTTGATTTTTGTCACTGGGCACAACAACAAATTCAAATAGGGAGGGAAGATTTTTTTGTGTTATTTACTAACGAAGCAACATATCACAAAAATAGATATGTCTATAGACATCATTTTGATTATAACGGAAAAATCTCATTTTACTCGCACAACTAGTCAAAATAGGTGGTCTCTGAACATCAAATGTACCTCTAATATTTCGAATTTTTATTCAGTCTTTTTATTTACTCTGTATACCGCTGTTAAGGAATACTAAAGAAAAATACTGCAGTTGAAAAAAGCCCACATTTGGACGTTTCTACCATGTTAAAAAGATTTAGGCTAGCGCATTAAAAAAATACAGGGCGTCAAATGTACTTCTGATATTTTCGAAAATTGGCCATAAATTTTGAATGACTCTGTATAGACTTTTACGTCGTAAATTTACGGACATTTCTTTTTTCACTACTACACACACACACAACCCTATTTTGGGTGTTTAATATATATATATATATATATTTATATATATATATATATATATATATATATATATATATGTATATATAATATAATATGCTTTAAAACCATGATCGCCATTTCAAAGTGGAAGTAGTAGAAATAAATAAAAATGAATCCCAAATTAAAATAAGGAATGTTTAGGCTTAATTAATACATTAGTAATAAAAAAAAATATTTTCTAAAGCATATAAAATAAGTAATTAAATCAGTATTACAAATAACTACCCTAACTCTGGTTCTCTGGTAGCAATTGTTTCAAGTTAGCTATGTTTTTTTGTTTAAATGTTGTTAGCAATTGATATATTATAAAGTTGTTATCAGATAACTTTATCTCTATATACGCAGTATTATTTGGGTATGGTAAAAATCATTACCATTACCATCTTTTTTTCTTGATATTTAATTTATATTTACATTATTTACCCCTTTTGCTAAATTTTTATATTGTTATATAGCATTATTTGCACTAAAGTCGACTTATACATTTTTCTTTAACACTTCAATATAATATACTTACTGCTTTTAGTGAATAAAATTTAAAACATTAACAGAATAAGTGTCAGTGTGCAAAAAAAAACTTAATACATTCCTTTGAAAATAGTTTTAGATAAGAAACAAGAACTGTTTATTTTTTATATTCCTCAAAAACTAATACAAATAAGCCTAAATCCAAAATAAAAAACTCTACGCTTTTAGTGCAGACCCAATTTTTTAATATAGTTCTAAATATACTCCAAGTTTTCTTGTTAAATCTAAACGTTTTTCAGTTATCAGCACTTGTTTGCATGATGCTTCTACATATAAAAAAAGCACTTTTAGTATGTTAATAAGAAATATAAATACTTTTCAAGGTGCAATCATTTAAAAGTTTTGTGCAGTTTTAATATTATGGAAATGCTAATTGCACTGACATTTAACACTGAAATGTCTTCTCATCCGAAAAAAGTGCAGTTTCCCATGAGTTAATTTGATTTAGCCACTTTTACCAATTTTAACCTCATTATTTTTTTATTCCGTTAGGTCAATTTTTTGGCCGGAGAACGGTTCTTAAAACATTTAAATAACTACCGAATTCTTCCCCGAACTGTATTAACGGAATCTGGATACTTTTTACTTAACCTCATTATTTAAATAATAAATAAATCACAATGCTTAAGTTTAAATGGTTAAAAATATGCCTACCTTATTGTATAGGACTCAGTAACTGAAACATTGAAACATTTCATTATTATAGTTTAACCATCTCTCTTGCCACAAAAAGTGGTTACTATTATACACAGATTTGTTATTTCTAGTTAGTATATGTGCACCATTGTCGCACTAAGTAGATTTTGTAAATAGAAACCTCGGTAGGTCTGCAGAAATTAACCTCTTTTGTATTGGGCACTGCAAGAAAAGGATCCAAAACTTTATCGCCTCAATCGAGGACTAAAAAAAGGTCCCCTTTTGTATCAGGGTAACAGTTTTTTATCTATTATTAGGTATAAAGGTTTAAACCCGTAGCTGGTTTAAGTGCGTTGCACTTCTAGCACGTGCTTGGCGCCGTTCCTGAAAAATCGTGGGTCTCAGATAAACTTTTGAGTTTTGGTACGTCCTTAGACCTCAATCGGGGAGTTCTCGAACCGAATTTCGTAATTTCGTATCATTTTCGATTTTTTTCCGTAGTATCGTTTGATACACAATGACTGTCGAAAAAACTGAAATAATAATTTGAAATTTTCAGAAAACGTGTCTCACTATTTTTTGAAACCGTAATGGGCGTGATCTAAGTTTGGGAAGTAATTTTTTTTAGTTTTTGTAATTTTTTTACGTTAAAAGCAAGCGTCAAATGAACTCCCTTTGGTGCTTGCACGGTTCAAGTTTTCGAGACAGAAGCAAAAAACAGCGTCGGACTGGCAGCTGATGGGGCCCCCGGCGCGGCGGTTCTGAGATTTTGAGCCCTAGTTTTTGAAATATTCTTTGTAATTTCGAGATTCTCTAATTAATATTACATTACCTTTTGCTAAATAAAGAACGAACTTTTGTTTTTTCATAGGAACATTTAATATGGCACATGCCTAACATAACATAATAAAAACAGTTACATTAAATTAAATAAAACATATGTTATATAAACATTAAATAATAGTTTACTTATAAAAATAATAAAAATCATAAATTCCAGCTAACTCAAATGGTTTAAAATAAAAATAAACGAAATAACAACAATAATACTTTTAGTCTATCAGTAAACATTTTAGTTCACCATTTGTAGCTGCATGAGAGTTAATAATGTCATCTTTATTTAAATTATTAAACAAATCACTTTCCGCATGCATCAAAATAAATGTTAATAAAATCGATTGGTCAATTTGAGATCTCAGTTTGTTTTTTATTATTTTTAATTTACTAAAAACCCTTTCGCGAGATACTTGGCTTATCGGTAAGGTCATACAAAATTTAATAGTAATATATAAGTGATTGAATAATCCTGAGTGAGTAATCACTACGTTTAGTACAAATAGAACGCAAGGTAGAGAGTTAAAACATTTTTTTTTTGTCTGAAGCTAAATGTTTACGTTTACAAGCATTAGTATTATTTTTTGCACTCTTTTTTTATTCATCCTCACTGCTGCTGTCAGTTTCACTTGTATCGTTCAGAAAACTGTATAAGTTCTGTTAACAACATGTTTCTACCGACACTTACAAGTCTAGCCACCGTTGAAAGGGCATCTTCAGGAAAAGCATTTATTGCCATAGCAGAAATATCGCAAAACTTGTTGGGGTCAAAATAGGAACAGTCTAGGAGTAATGATTTATTAGAACAAATATTTCGTCTATACTATTTGAAAGAGTGTCCAGATTCTCATAATATACAGATTTGTAGCTTTGGAATAGAAATAAAGATCGACATAACGTTTGCTTTGATCAAGCCTCGTCATGTGCTTTTTCTTTTTAGGAATTCTCTTTTCTTTAAAATCAATTTCCAATAAAATCTGATCGTTAGCTTGAAATTTATTATTTAGATCTTCGACATAACGTTTGCTTTGATCATGAAGTTTTAAAAAGTGCTCCTCATTTATTTTTTCTTTTATTTGTCTTAACAAAGTTTCTACCGATTTCCAAACTTTTAAATAATCTAACCTATTAACTATTGTAAACCTATTGAGACAGCAGAAGTAACCGAAAATTATCGAGAATGGTTGTAGACATAAAAACCAATTCAAATTCACTCCATTTTTCAAGCAAAGTGCGAGCCAAAAATTTTTATATATTGTCAAACTTTCCTTGTATTATTTTATGTAGGAATGAAAGAAACGTAACGAATTTACTAGTTCCTGAGGCACGTTCGTCAATTATTGATTCTATTGCTTTGTGTTTACTCCACCAACGTGTCGTACCTATTTTTTTTTAGACGATATAATTTATTTCGAGATTTATGTTGCTCTTTGGTTAAGGAAGACCATATATTCATCTTTTTGTATGAATTACTTATAAATACACCCAACAAAAGTTTTTTTTTTAAATTGTCGACTTTTCAGAACTTTATTGATGCATCCTCAAGACGCATATAGATTTTTTATCCTGCATGAAACCCATATTATCAGTCTTTACCTAGTTCGTTGGTCCGCAAATATTTCCTAACTCCAAATAAAATATCACTCTAACATAGCAATAAGAAGATCGTTATCAAAAGGCATTTAGAAACTTAATATCTGGGTATACGGAACTGCTAATCAGCAGTTATTAAAATTTTATTTTCATAAATTACATTATGCAAACAAAACCAATATATTTTTAGAGTTTGGGGGTGGTGGGATGGCAGACCCCAATGGTCCCCCGGGCTACATACTTGATTACACCCAGAGCCTAAGTTTAATTACTATCTTATTGGTTCTAAAAGATATTCATCTAAACAAAAAGAAACTCTTTACTTAGATACAGTACTTTGCTATAAAGTATTTTAGTACCTTGCCATATCTCAGGTCTTATCCATAACTAGGCATTTCAAAAAACAAAAGCATTTAACTTGGCTAAATTATTACATAAAATGTTAAATACCCCATCTCGTTTCCAAGACAACAATTAAAAGTCTTGTAGATAGCTCATCCTAATTTTCACTTTCTTCAGCAAAAAATCAAGGAAAAACGATTAACATTGAAATTGAACATGTAATTTTTTGCAGATTCTGTAAAAGGTAATGACAGTACGTCAAGAAGTGCATGTTATGGTATAATTTGCTTCTGTAAATTGTATAGAGTTGTTTTTACTGATCTGTGGTAACTGACCTTATCGACATACTGGTAGTCATTCACCTTTGAGCGTGAAAAGAATAATCATTATTATGGGTTAATGTTTTATTTGTATCCCACATAATTATCTATTTAAATCAAAATTATTAGATACATAGGAATGGCGCGGCGTCAGAATGTTTTTAATATTAAGTTAATAGTGAATATTGAAAATCACCTGCCCAAATATTTATTGCATTCATTAATTAAAAAGACCCACGCAAACCTTATGGGAAATGGGTTTCGGCCAATTTTTAAAATTTTTTGACATGATGTAGATTACGATGTCCTGGACAAAAGTTTCCGTGGGCACAACTTAATCCATCGACCAAATGTAGAGTAACAGCAACAGCAATAGCCCCTTAAAGTCGTCAATATGGCTTATTATTTTTAATTATTTTTGACAAATTATTTCCAAAAAAAATTTTTTTTTTAAATTTAGGCCTTTAGATAGATGTTCTTTATATATTGTCCAATATAACATATACAGGATGTTTGGCAATTTCCTGGCTAGCCACTAATTCATAAAAATAATAGATTCAAAAAAAATATAATTTTACATGTTAGTAGAAAATACGGTAGGGGTCAAGGTGTTTACGATGTAACTTGATGTAATTTCGGACAATTTCCACCAAATCTAAACCTTCAATGTCTCTTGATGTTACAAAAAATTCTCGAGCTATTTTTGTCCTCGTGAATGATATTACAAATCGAAAACATGCACCTTCATCTTTTACATTTTCCAAGAATAAGTTTATCAACTCTTCTTTTCTACATGCTCCTGTTAGTTCAACAAAAAGTGCTACTCTCGCCATAAAAATTGTTATCATCAGCTACCTGCAGAAAAATACCAACGACTTTGTTTTTAAAAATGCAATAAAATGCGAGTATTTATTAATATCTACATTTTTTCTAATAGACATCACACTTCGCAACATTGAATAGTATGCCCAAAGAGAGGATGGTTTTTGAGTTTTGGATAGATCAATAAAATAGGCTAACATTGTCTTCTCACTGTAGATAGTTTTTATGTTCAAGGGCTACTTTTTTCTGTTCGAGAGAAATGGAAATTGCCAACAATGCTCATATTAGATGTTTTACTTGTACCCGACATTTTAATCTTAATAATATTTACGATCACTCACAAAAAGTGTTCATACAGACCATATTTAATGGGTAATTAGCTATAAATGACATAAATCAACGAAATAAAAAAATATTTCAATAGATATTAATTAACTTTTGTCTTTTATAACAGATTTATAAAAAAATTTATTTTCATCTACCCAGAAAAAATATCTATTGAAGAGCGCGGCTCACAAAAGGACACAATTTTCAGAAACAAATCAAAGTAGGCGCGTGTCAACCAAAATTCCATTATGCAATTGACATTTAAAAAATTACTATTTTTGATATCGATCGATTATAAAATGTTGGGAAGATGAAAGTCTTATGGTGAAATCGCTAAAACAGTAAGAAAAGTAGTGCCACAAGTGGAGTCGATTATCCAAAAGTATAAAGACACGCAGAGTATTAAGAAGTAATGGTTATAATGGAAGAACGCCTAGAAGAAAGCCATTAATTTCAAAAATAAATCAAGAGAAACATATATCATATACTTTGAAGCAGTGGCGTAACTACAAACTTACGGCCCCCCCGCAGCTTTCGAGAAAGGGCCCCCTATACGCAGGATATGCTCGTATATAATGCATTTCAAAACAAAAAAAAAAACTCTCAATTTTGTCTGAACAAACATGTTTTAGAAATATGTCTACCTGTATTACTAGAACACAAACACTAATTTAAAAATAACGCAATATACATAAACACAAATAAAAATAACTAAAAGTTTTTTTTCTAGCTTTCCTTTCTGATTTATATTGAGGTCTCTTGCCAAATCATTTTCTATCGCTAAAAGAGACAGAGGGTCTAATCTCTCCTGAGAAATACTATTTCTAAGATATGATTCAATAATTTTTAATTTTGAAAATTACCTTTCATTAAGATTGACGCTGTGATCGCGTTAGGAAAGCTAGATGCGCATGTTGAATTTTCTATTAATAACTATTTTAAAATCAAATTTGTAAAAATGTTGTAACTCATCCCCTTTTTTAAGAATATTTTCTGGTGTTAATAAAAAGAAAAGAGATGGATTAGGAAAATTAAATATTTCATTTAAGTGACAAAATAATTTAAATGGCAGTTTATTTGAAGGTTTATAATGTCTAATATTGCATAAAATATACTTACTTTAAACCTGTGTTCCGAATCTAAAAGCAGAACAAATTGATCAAAATGCGATTTTACCTTTGGTGCTCTCTTGGCAGTAAATTTTGGGTTTATATACCATTTCTGAGAAATTTTGACGGCTTCTTCTTTGAGTTCTGAATATTTACCACTAGTTTCAGATAAACATTCCGTTGTTTTTTTTTTAAGTATAACTACTTTATTTAAACTTGTAGCCGAGTTTTGCATTGCTTTTGATAAAATATTAATCTCTTGTAATATTGTGTCGAGAAATACACATAGAAAAACAAACTCAAAACTTTCAATTTAGTTGGTATATCAGTTATATTAGATACAAGTAAAATTATAGTTTCCCTTGGGATCCATTATCACCGGGCCCTTCGCATCAGTGGGCCCCCCGCAGTGCGGGGTCTAGCGGGGGTGTAGTCACGCCACTGCTTTGAAGTATCAAAAGCTGATTTCTAGAAACAGGTATTGTTGACTGATGAAAGTAAGTTCAACATTTGCGGATGTGATGGACGAGGCAAAGTTTGGAGGATGGTTAGTTAATCAGGAGTTAAAACTGGAAAATATGGTACCGACAGTGAAGCATGGAGGCGATAGTGTCATAGTCTGAGGTTCGATGGTGGAGGCTGAAGTAATAAATTTACATTTTGTTGAGGGTGTTATGTATCATATGAAATACATTGACTTGCTGCGTGTTAATTTGTTACCCACTATTGATCGTTTAGGTGTTCGTAAGCACACTGCCCAAAACGTGAAACAGAGGTTTTTTAATATTCTGAAAACCCTTGATCATCCTTCTCAGTAACCAGATTTGAACCCATTTGGGCATATCTAGGAAGAATTGGACCGGCGTATACAAGTTTCAGAAGTACGGTCAACAATAACAGACAAACGCAGCCTTAGAATAGCTTTGGAGAGGGCGTGGTGTACGATTATAGCAGCAGTTACCGGAAATTTAGTTTTGTCAGTGCCCACACTATTACAGGCCGTTATTAAAGTTAATGGAAATCCTACAAAGTATTAAATATTTTAGAGTTAATTTTTAGATTTATGTTTATATTTTCATTAATTAATGTATGAAGATTTTTGTTAGGTGTCAAATTAATATTAAATTTTTTTCCTGTTCTTTATTGTAATGTTCTAATTAAACTTCGTTACTAAACTTCAAGTTAAAACCCTATATCACAGTTTACATATCTTTTTAGAATTATTTCGTTAAATTCGATTAAATTGCATACTGTATGAACACTTTTGAAGTGTACATTAGAACTTGTTTGTAAACAGAAAGAATAACACTTCGGTCAAGAATTTGCCTTAATTATTAACCGATTTGAAATGAAATTTAATAATCAGATAATAATCCCAGGAAGTGAAAAACTTAATGTTTTAAAGCTAATTTCAAGCAAAACTTGCTTAAAATGCAAAACCAGAGAAAATGTTTGTAGATTGTTCATAAGTTGATAAGTTGATAATTCCATTCGCCAGGTTATTTTGGTAGCAAGTAGCACTCGAAGCTGCACTATTTATATAGGTAATCAGGGGTTGATTTTATCTGCTTCCTGCATTACTATTAATAATATGCCACAATTTATAACCGCACGGTTTTGTGAAAATTAAGAAAATCTTCCAAGGAATGACAATACAGAGAAAATACTTTGAACGTAGACGACTTTCAACAAATAGCTGGAATAAGTAAAGAGCAGTTCCAAGAGTTATTTTATTTCTCGAACACATTTTTGGAAGATGGCCATCATAGAATTCAGCTTCGATAGGAGTACCTAATTTGTCTAAGATTTGTTTTGAAAATCACATTAACTTTTAATCTTTTCTAATTTTTAAGAATCTGCTTTTTACAGAACCTTTTTAGAATATGGTCTTAATTGATAAAATATAGAACATTTTTTTAAAGGTGTTCTAAGTTATTTAAATCAATGCTATAATAAAACCCATTATTGACATTGTATTATATTCTTTATTACTATAAATAACATATTAATAGTAGAATAACGGGATAATTAAAATAACAAAATAGTTTTAAATATTCAATAGTATTATAATTAATGTGATTTTAGCACTATACAGGTTTGCTTTTGAATATTTATTATTATTTAATTATTAAAACTGTACATTCAATATTGGATATTTTCGTGGTTATAAATAAAATAGAAAATATAAGCATTTTAAGACTAACAAAACAAACGACCAGCATATATTACTTATATATTCGATGTAAAAAGATAATTTTTACACAGATACGTATTTTGAGCAGTCTATGATAAATTTTATACAAAATTTGAGAACAAATTAAGAGTATGAATAAAATTGAAGGATTGATATATGAATAAAAATAGTGGTAATTGAGTTTTCATCATAATAGTTATTTATAAAAACTGATGGAAGTAAAAAGATAAGTCGATAAGTCAATTTCTAATCATGCTTCATCCATCTTTATGCTGATGATATTCAGGTTTCAATTGATTTTTCACCTAATGAAAAGGATTAAGCAAGAAATATAATTAATGAAGATCTTTACAATGTTAACCAATGGATAAGAGATAACGGACTTGTGTTGAATGCATCGAAGAGTCAGCATATGTTAATAGGCTTCAACTATAACCTTGAGGGAGTCGGTGAACTTGAACTTTTAGTAGATGGACATGTAATTAAATTCAGCCAGTCTATTAGGAATCTGGGATTAACAGATTATTCAAACTGAAGTTTGAGAGTCATGTTTCAGATGTGTGTCGCAAAGTCTATCAAGTTTGAACTTGCTGGATAGAGACACTAAATAGATGGTAACTAGCTTCCTCGTTTTTTCTCAGTTTCATTATGTTGATGTAGTTTAACCAATGAAAGTTGTTTCAGACTGCAAAAGATGCAGAATCAATGTTTATTTATGTTCCACGCATTGCACTTATTTCTCCATATAGTTGCCGTCTGCATTTTTATAAATTGAATGAGATCAGATTTGTTCACTTTGCCTGTTTTGTGCGTCAGATATTGAATAATCAAACACCTAAGTATCTTTTTGCTAAACTTGCACTTCCTTCTGATGTAAATTAAAGAGAACTACGAGGAGTGCGTGAGATTCTAAATACTTCATCTCATACTCATAATCATGGCTTTTCAATCCAGTTTTCCATTTCTGGCTCCGTTTGTCACTAACGAGCTGAAAAATATACCTAATGTAACAAAGGCCACTTTAAAAGCAAGAAATCCTGTTACCGGTAATAATGAGTCGTAATTTTGATTTTAATTTATTTTAATGATTGTTTTTCACGTATATAGTTTATAGTAAGTGACATTGAAGCAGGGCTAGGTTATTGAGACCACTAGAGACAGTGTACCTTGTCCTTTTGTGTGTTTGTGTACTTTTCTTCCTATTTCTTATACGGAAATGTATTATTATTATTAACAATTATCGTAATGAATAATATATTTTTAGTAGAATTACTATATTATGATAATTTTCACAATATTACAATTACTTAAAATAAATTGAGACACAATGTGTTGCATGCTTTACTTGGATTACAGAATAACATTAAATGAAAAAGGTCTCTTGAAAGCCAGGAATCGAAAATATTCTAGACAATACAAATTCTGTCTTTTTTTAAACTTATAATTAGGAAGTGTCAAACATTTTTTTTGAATTTTAGGATTAATAAAACCTCAAAAAATAATCGTTTTAAAATGCCTGCAATTGTAGATGTTATGAAAATCTCTTACTTTGAAAAACATGGGCCATATTTTAATGGGAGATTCCTTAACATAAAGTAAGGCAAAAATATTATATTCACTGCTTCATTTTCAAGATACAGGGTCCTATTTTTTAGATTTGGTTATTTTCCTGTACATTTAATCCAAATTATTAGATCATAGTAAGTAAGAATGTACGAAAACATATTGTGTCTGATATATTCTTCGAGTACATTTGCGATCAGTGGCGTACAAGCAAGTAAGATTATTCATTTTTAATCCATTTTTTGTCTCCCTATTTTTGACATGCCCATATATGTTGGCACTTAATCTTTGATTAAATGATTTAAATTCTTACACAAAAGAGTACTCTTGTTCAAGTCGATAAATCCAACCATATACAGGTTATCTGTTTATATTTTGGGTAGGGTATAGAGGTTTATTTTGGGAGATGTTAAATACAATAGTTTTAAGATTTTATCTGAACCGGCAGAATTTGCTAAAAAATTAACATACATCAACTAGAAAGTTAAACATTAGCATCGACTTTGTTATTTTAAGTGAAACACTCTATATATTATTGCTTCATTAAATGGGTCTCTTCTTGCTGATTATAAATATACCAGGCTTAAGACCTTTCTCTTTA
Organism: Kuschelorhynchus macadamiae; assembly: GCA_030620095.1. Taxonomy (NCBI): domain Eukaryota; kingdom Metazoa; phylum Arthropoda; class Insecta; order Coleoptera; family Curculionidae; genus Kuschelorhynchus; species Kuschelorhynchus macadamiae. The sequence goes on from JAUTXW010003222.1 coordinate 333,003, forward strand.
AAGACAGCTGATAAAATAGACAAAAACAGCAATGTGTTAGAACGAGAGAGAACATTCTACACCTACATGTGGTGTCAATGGGAACAAACTACCTCATATGGCAGACACACACAAATCGATGCTATTTCTTTTTACTTTCTAATCGATATTTCTTCATTTTTTAGCAAATGCTGACGGTTTAAAAACTTCTGTAATTGTTTCTTAATATTTTAAGGCACCCTGTACTGTGGGTTCAAAACTTAAACTCTATTTTTTTATTTACAAAACGCAACGTAAGTATAATAGACATTTCTTTATATATTATTATATTTATGTAAAATTATCTTTTTACATCGAATACATAAGTAATATTTGCTGGTCGTTTGTTTTGTTAGTCTTAAAATGCTTATATTTTCTGTTTTACTTATAACCACAAAAATATCCAATATTTAATGTACAGTTTTAATAATTAAATAATAATTAATATTCAAAAGCAAACCGGTATAGTGCTAAAGTCACATTAATTATAATACTATTAAATATTTAAAACTGTTTTGTTGTTTTAATTATCTAGTTATTCTACTATTAATATGTTATTTACAGTAATACAGAATATAATACAATGTCAATAATGGGTTTTATTATAGCATTGATTTAAATAATTTTAAAACGCCTTTAAAAAAATTTTTCTATATTTTATCATTTGAGACCATATTCAAAAAAGCTTCTGTCAAAAGCAGATTCTTTAAAATTAGAAAAGATTAAAAGTAAATGTGATTTTCAAAACAAATCTTAGACATATTAGGTAAGCCTGTTGAAGCTGAATAGGTTTTCAAAAAATCTTAAACTTCTTTCCGTTACTTCAAAATTTACGAATATACACACACACACACACACACACACACACACACACACACACACACATATATATATATATATATATATATATATATATATATATATATATATATATATAGATATATATATATATATATATATATATATATATATATATCTATATATAAAATGTGTCCCAGATTCGCTTCTCTGTATATGGATCTAAGCACATGACATACTTACAGCAAAGGTTAAATCGGAAAACTTTCAGAGGAAACTTAGCGCATTCAATTGGTTTTGGAAATATCGGCGAAAAACCGAAAATGGTGAATTTTGTTTTAGCCAGTAAATTCAAAACGGAAAATTTGACAGCTGTCAAAATATCACATTAATCGGATACTTTTTTTAAGACGAATAAGATGTGTGTACGACTTGTCTCCATCGTCTTTTGTTATCCTGCAACCTGCCGCAACTTTCATTTTTCTTATGGCCGCCATTTTGGGTTTTTCGACTTTTGGAAAGAGCGTAAAATTTACAGACTAGTTATGTCTCACAAGTGCATAAAAGATTTAAGTATCATCGAAATATCACACTTCCTAAAGTTAGGTCTCAATTTTTTCTAAGGAGGCAATGATTTATTTGTCACAAGGTTACATTAATAAGTAATGTATTAAACGCATTGAATTTTCAATACAACATGAACGTAAATAACGACTAAAAAAATTTAAATAAGTTCTTAACTACTTCTTACCTAGGTTACATTATTTTATAGATTTGCAAAATGACGTCTAATTCATCTTACAACGCTGGCAAGTGTATTTCCGTTAATATTTCCAAATGTGCCCAACACTCTTTTTCTTAGGATTTCTATGGTCGCAAGGAGAGGTAGAAATCGAGAGGTCAGGGGATCTGGGATGCCGCCAAGATATTGGATCATTAAAGGGAATAATTCTTTCTTCAAACTGCTCTTTAAAAAAGTTCCTGACTTGAATGGTGTTGTGAGCCGGAAATCCATCCTGTTGAAACCAGGTTCTTCTCATCTTTCATTAGAGTAGCTCATAAAGCCGGTACAACCTGGTTTTGAAAAAAGCTCTAGGTATCTTTGTTCGTTAAGGTTGTAGTCAAATCAAAATGGTCCTATAAGTCAATTTCCTGAAATGATTAATAATTTATAAATAGGTAGTAACCAATTAAAAAAGGTAAGTTAGATTAAATTACCAATGTCAATTACCAATGACCCCACACCAAACATTACTTCCAAATCTGGTCTGTAGACGTCTCTCTGCCACTTCGTGACGGTTTTCCACAGCCAAATGATGACTGTTGTGCCTATTAAGAACTCCACAATTCGTAAACCTACTCTCATCGGACTACAAGTCATAATTTACAAAATCGAAATTTTCATTACATTTCCTGGTATACCACTGACAGAAGTGTAGTCGTCTTGGAAAATCAGTTTCCTTAAGTACTTGAACTATTATGGGTTTGTATTGTTATTCTTTTTTAACACTCTCTGTACCGTTGATTTTGGCACATAAATTGGTGTTCTACAGTTCTTACCGATGCACTAAGGTTTTCGTTGATAGCTTGTAAAATGTTTCTATCCCGATTTTTATTGTCAATATTATATCCGCTTCTAGGTTGTTCGAAGGTCCCATGGTTGATTAAATTAACTACGATTTTTCTGAATTGGATTTTATGAGGCTGCCGTCGTTCGCGGTATATCTTCAAATACCTTGCTGATGTAATATCGGCGTCTCTGTATGACTGCAAGTACAGTGGTTACATATCAAACTTTTCTTCATTTGAATAGGGAATACCGGTCATTTTCAACAGGTCTCAATTTTATACACTTGTGAGACATCACTAGACTGTAAATTTTACACTCTTTCCAAAAATGGAAAATTTCAATATGGCGGCCATAAAAAAAAGTTGAGGCGGGTTGCAGGACAACAAAAGATGAAGATAATGTCACATTTTGACAACTATCAAAATTACCGTTTTGGATTTACTGATGAAAAAGGAAATCCGCCATTTTGGGTTTTTCGCCGATATTTACAAAACCAATTGACCGATCATACATCTGAAGCCTGATATCGAATGCGCTAAGTTTCCTCTAAAACTTGTTTTATTTAACCTTTGCTGTAGGTATAATAGGAGCCGAAATCCCTATATAAAAAGGCGAATCTGGGACACACTGTATATAAAAGAGCTTTTACCTATTTTTAAAAAATGTATTAGATCGCCATATTGGATTTTTGTCAATGAGGTAAGGAAATAATATTAATGTGCTGAAAATTTGAACAGAAACCACAACAGTTTTTCGACTTATTTACTTATCAGCAATAAACAAATTACGACAATTAGGTATATGAAAGTATATGAAAAAGTACCGCGATGTTTATAAATTGCTCCATTTTTATGACATTATATCTCGCAAACCAATTTGGTTAATCATTAAATTGTATGTTTATATGTTAGCATTATTGTGTGGGTTGATATAATCGGAAATAATTTAGAGTAGTGTTAACGAACTGCATATAACATTGTTAACATATGGGTATATTAGCGTTGTTAATCCTATTGATAATAAACTAATGTGTGTAGTATAAAGTATGATAACTGTAAATAACGACTGTAAAATTTTGTCATTTTCGAAGCTTTGTGATTTGCGTCTGATTGAAGACTGAGTTTTTAATGACTGGGCTTCCTTTTATACCCGCTCACCGGGGCAGAAGGTTATTGTTAACCGGTCGTTGGTTTATATTTTCTGGATATTGCTGTTATTGACCAAATTCCGCTTGATTTTCTGTAGTTTTTGGTTTATACATGATTATCTTCCACACTGTGGTTTCTTTAATGATTCGGCCCTTTTATTTTAATTCCCTCCTATTTCTATGGCTTCTCAAATTATTTTGTTCTTACTATAGAAGTTTTGAAGGAGTTGGTACCTAGAAATCCTTGAGGAAGTTATTCTACAACTGATGGAAAATGTTCTATTTGCACTTTATATTGCCGTTTATCTTCAACAAGACGATGCCCCAAGCCACAACTTCGCGCTTTTAAGGGCATTTTTAGACGATTACTTTCCTCAAAGGTGGATTGGTACCCACAGACCTGTAACATGGCCCCCTGGACCTCCGGGTCTTTGCAGCCAATTTTATTACTTTCCGAGATTAAGTTACAAAATACACAATAAATTTCATCAAACAATTTATTTTAAGAAATGTTGAAAATGGCCCCCATTTACTAACTGACAATGATATAAATTGTCGAAAACATTTAGATATATATATATATATATATATATATATATATATATATATATATATATATATATATGATATATATATATATACATATATAAGTATATATATATATATATATATATATATATATACATATATAAGTATATATATATATATATATATATATATATATATATATATATATATATATATATATATATATATATATATATATATATATATATATATATATATATATATATATATATATATATATATATATATATATATATATATATATATATATATATATATATTCGTTTGGACAAAAAGAATGCTAGTAACGAAAAGAACGTTGTATTACCCATTGGTGATTGATTAAAACTTCTCATAAAACCAGATAACTAACGGTTGGTCGTTAGTTCTCTGATAATACTGCATATCCGTGGAAATGATCTTTCTAACAAAACCCCACTGTATTTGAGACTATGTTGCCTAACAAACTTTACTGTCTGGTGATTAATCAGAAATTAAATTTAATAAATTTTTTTAATATTTTTATATATTTATTATTATATATTTTATTTTTTAATAATTTAATAAAAAGAAGTTTTATTTATGTTTTTGAATTATTTTAAATACTTGGTAGTATTTCTTTAATTATTTCTTTTGAATTTTCAAATTTGTTCTAGGTCAAAATGAATGGACTTAATGGACATCAAAATGGTGACGTCAATGGTTGCGGAGACATTATCTCTCAGAACCAACAGAAGGGTTGCTGGACGATTGGCTTGATCAACTCTAAGTTTCGATATCTTACGGCCGAAACATTTGGATTCAAGATAAATGCCAATGGAATGTCTTTAAAGAAGAAACAAATTTGGACCCTAGAACCCGATTCAAGTACTTCTGGGGAAAGTAAGTACTTAAAATAGATGTTTTAAGACCATTTCGTTAGAGTTTTTCTAATTCTAACATATTATTGTAAGATTTATAGATTTTAGGAAACACTTTACTTTTCACAACTGAAGTCCCTTTGCTTTAAAAATTAGTGAGGTTAATCTACCGGAAATTTTCGTTAAAAAGGAAAGAAGGAAATTGTTCCCACCGGATCGGATTTTTTTTTTGTATAAACCTGTTAGTGGTATTACAAAACAAGGGAATCCTGAGTTTTTGCATTGCACACGGGAAGACATATATTTTTCGGAATTTTGTAAAAGAATAGCGTTTTTGAAATATCATCGTGTTGACATATAAACAACGGCTTCTATTGATCCGAACACATTCCGCTGGTTTTAGACTACCAAAAATAACAAGAACCACATGTCATAAATTTTTTTGTAATTTTCTGCATATTTTTACTTGTTTGACAAATGTTAGGATTTTGTATCTAATAGGTTAATAACTGGTAGTTTCTTTATTCTCGAAATGGCGCTACTTTTCTACATAAGAAACTATTTAATTTCTTAATTGAAAAATATACAGATTTTGGCAAAAATAGGATTTGTATGTGTTAAATATCTATTTTTATAATTAAATGTAAAGAACAAAAGCGATTATGCTAAAAATGAAAGCCAGATAGTAAAAAAAATGGAATTATAAATAATATATTTTTGTTTTTAAATAAAATAAATTTTATTTCATATTTAAACAACTCATAATAATCATTTTTGAAATATTATAAATTATTTTTTATTTGTTGCTTTTCTTAGTATTTGGCTTTCTTTTTGAGAATAATCGCCTTTTTTTCTATACAGGGTGTCCAGTTTTCGATGCTTTTACGGGGTATCTCGGTTTTTTAGAAAGATACCGGGTTGCGGTTTTTACATTACTGTGCTACATTTTTGTGAAACAAAAGATGCCGTAATTAAAATTTAACTAATATTGTATCTTAGAAACTAAGCAAGCTATGAAAATTTTAACTACGCCATCTTTCCAAATAACCAAGATACCTCGTAAAACCATGGAAGTCTGGACACCCTGTACATTTAACTATAAGATTAAATTCACAAAACAGAATCATAGAAACAACTACTCCGCTGGCTAATACCACAATCGGCATTGACTTACACTGTTGACTTCTGACGTTCGTTGGAAGCAATAAAGTTAATATTTTTATTTCACGTTACACTAACGTTTATGACGTTTCAACACTATTTTTTTGTATTGTTTTATTGCCTATTTTTTCTATAAAACCAATATATTTTTTCAATAAAATTTCTTGACGATGTGGTGAATGCGCCCCATATTCTTATAATTCCATTGGAAACTCATCGGGCCATCTAATGAAAAAGACCGGGTTAGCTAGTAGATAATAAGACTTGTAGTAAATTGAGAGATCCCAAAATCTGTACGAAGGGCATTTTTTTCACAAGCAAATTAAGAATATAAATAAATTAACGCCGTTTGTTAATTACAGGTCTGATTTACTTGAGGTCTCATCTCGACAAATACTTGGCGGTTGATTCTTTTGGAAATGTGACCTGTGAAAGCGAAGAGAAAGATCCTGGAAGCAAATTCCAAATTAGTGTTGCTGAAGATGGCACCGGAAGGTGGGCTTTACGAAACGTAGTGAGAGGTTACTTTTTGGGTGCTTCAGCAGACAAATTGACCTGCACAGCTAAGGTTTATATATTTTTTACTATGCTTATTTTATGTTAAAAATATTTTATTTCATTATTCCTTAATGATATCGTTTTGTACATGTATATGAGAATATTCTCAATAGTCGAGAAAAACATGTTATATTTTGTTTGCTGGAAAACTATTTAGATAGCGTTTTTTATATTGTTTCAGGTACCAGGGGATGCCGAATTCTGGCATGTGCACTTGGCTGCTAGACCTCAAATGAACCTTCGATCCGTAGGTCGTAAGCGATTTGCTCATCTGTCAGAAAATCTAGATGAAATCCATGTAGATGCCAATATACCTTGG
>JAUTXW010003222.1:345000-452500 GCA_030620095.1 Kuschelorhynchus macadamiae
AGTAAGTGCTCTGAATACACGAATCAAAATTTTTGACCAGCGGCATGTTCAATCGGAACAATACACGGCAATGGGCAACAGTAAATCCATATTGTTATCAGGAATTTCAGATCCAAGGGCGCCAATCCGTCAACCTGTAGTGTCGGATACTCCATAATAAGGTAATTGGGCCATATTTTTTTGAAAATATTTTCGACGGGGAAAATTATTTGAGTTATCTGCAAAACGAGTTAGAGGATTATTTAGATCAATTGCTTATTAAATTAAACAGTATTATTAAAACAGTATTAGAAACGTTGTATTTCAACAAGATGGGGCACAGTTAAAAATCATTTTAGTCAACGTTTTGGTGAGTGGATTGGAAAAGATGCTCCCATTATTAAATGGCCACCGAATAGCCCCGACCTTGCACTGATGGATACGTTTTTAGAGGGCTATTTGAAGTACAACATATACGCATTTCATAAATATCAAACAATTGAAGGATCTTATAAGGACCGAGGTGAATTATTTAAATGGAAATTATGCCGAATGAATCAAAGGAGCCATACAGAAACTGCGAAGGACATACGTTAAATTTATCGATGAAAACGGCGACTTAGTGTAATAATTTTACATTTAATTATAAATATATCTTAGTTTTGCTGTTACTTTATTGATCGCTATAACTTGTTGTTTTTGCTGTTACCTCACTTTACCTTATTAATATTATCAATCATATAAATTGTAATTAATAAAATTTAAGTGAAACAAGCACATCTTTAGGGAGCTTAAAATAGGGGAGACGGGTCCCTCGTAATCTCACCAAATCTCATTTGAAAGAAGAGGGTGAATAAAAATCTCACGTCATGTTTCATTTCAGATTTTTATAACATTTTATGTTATAAAATCAAATTGTAAGTCTCATATGGGGGGAGGGGGGGGACAGGTCCCACTCCACCGTTTTGGAGGACTGTGAAATATGTCAACGGATCAAGTTGTAATAAAACTATTTGCACTTTTAGGTCTATATTAAGAGACACTGGACACGGATCGAACAGCGAATGTCAAGCCTTCTGCGGTGTCAAAATTGTCACTTTCAACTGTTAATATCTTCAAAACAATTGAAGATACGTCAACATACAATATACAAAATATTTATAGAATTTTTAGTACAATTCAAAAATACAATTATATACAGGGCGTTTTGTTATAAAATGCAACTTCTTGCTCTTCCCTGTATATTAATGAAGGTAAACTTAATTTCTGCCTGTGTGCGAAAACTATAATAGAAACCTACATACCATTTTTTGTTCTATCTTGAATAATAAGAAAGTTAGAGGATGGTAACATTATAGCGGATCACCCTGTACATATTTTATGTCTATATCTGAAATACCGGTATGCTATTCAATTTGTATGTCATTACCTCTTTTTTGCTATGTTTACGGCTAGTTAAAGTGTCGCAAGAATTAAATTTTGTTATTTTTTAATATATTTAACGAAAAAGTTATTTTTTACTAGGAAAAAATTAGTTACAAAGGGAAAGTAAAATAGTTCAATATTTAGATATAATTTCTAATCCACTTTCCTAATCAACTTTTTTGTCTAACGTCAAGTCTAAATGTTCCCTCACGTTTTCTTATTTCCTGAGTACCTCATATACGATATTTTAAAATAAACATTGTATCCTGTATTTTTTAAAATTGGTATTACTTGGGCGCACGGCGATTCTGGTGTGTGAAAGAGTTTAGGTCGTGAATTATATAACGATGTACCGTGTTTGTTTTGAAAATTTCAAGTTTATTAAAAATAAAAATAGGGGCATACAGTTTATAAATTTAAATTAATAAATCAGAAAGTTGACAAGCCATTAAATAAAATTCAGCTCAAACATTAAAAAAGTTAAATAATAGATCGAAGATAAATTTATATTCTCTTTAATTTTAAGAGTAAATCAGAATTAGCTGTTGTAAAAATTTATATATAAAAAGATGGTACTAAATAACACTATATCTGAAAAGTTTCCGTTAGATTCAAATTACATTATATATAAAAGGAAAGAAAAATCATAAAAGTATGTCATTAACCGCATAAATTAAAACAAAATAATTTGAATACCAGTAATTCAATCTAAAGTGTAACGTTGGGCAAAGAAAACCTGATTATGCAGGATGTCATTCAAAATTGTATAGAATAAATAAAATCGATATCCAAGAGGTTTAAAATTTAAAAATTAGGTTTTATATAGTTATAAACTTGATTCGATTATAGGCATAAAAATATTTGTTTATAGAATATTATATTTTAAATAGAATGATAGTAATTGGCATTAAAAGTCATCTAGTAACTGTCTTCATGTAGTGGAAACTGCTCAAAAACATCTCAAAACTTTGGCGTACGGATTTTGGAAAAATAATAGGCATATCGTAAGTTGATTTCAAATCAAAATTTTGGATAGAATAACCAAAATAATCTTCGGGACAGTTTGTTTTAACAAAAAAAGCATATTAACTTTAACTCTATTTTTCAAGTAAGGACGTTATACTAAGTGTTGTTGACTCAAATGAAAATGATACAGGTCATAAATATGGTTTTAGAGATAATTCAGTTAATGAAAATAATTAAACTTGAAGTTTTTTTTGCCTACGAGGCGGGCCAGACCAGTACAATTCTGTTGCCAGTTCTTTATATCGGTTTTCACAGGATATTTTCCATATACTAACTTCATGATATATCGACTGATTTATTTTTACAACGACTTTAAAGGCATCACTTTGGGAAAAATTCTGTAAGTCCGATACTGTATAATTTTGTAAAACAATATTATCCCCTTACTCAGAGACCTAAGGGCCTACGATATATTCAAACATGAAGAAAATCTTTTAATGTGATTCACGGAGTATATTTTTAAAAGCTGCAAAATAAGCTTTAGCAAAATCAAATATGTTAAAAAAGAAGTCTTTCAATTTTTTGCAATTTTTCCTTCTCTGGAACTTTTGGTATTTTCGATATATCCTTCAGCTACCTTAGTTGACTTCCATCCAGCATGAAGTTTTATATTCGTAATATTTTTTTCCGCTTCGGCAAGAAGGGTGGCAGATGTTCGGCGAAAACAGTGATCGGTAAACTGTTCCGCATCGGCTAAGCTCAAAAATTTGGCAACATTTCGAAGCATTCTTCCAAATGTGTTTTAGCTACTATAACTTGCGTAGATCACTTCTCCTTCTTGTAAAGCACAAATCGTTTATGTTATATAATAGGCAAGGATTCTTTTCTATCTACTACCATAAACATACGATCTCCTTGGTTTTAGATGCTTTTATAGATACCAAAAAAGGATCTTGGAGGCCCCGAATGTCATCAACCTCGAGCTTACAAAGTTCCTCACGCCTGGTGGCATCACATATTCCAAAAATAAAGGAAGCTTTTATCATTAAGAATATTTTGTCAGCAGCATTCAATAGAAATGTTTCAATATATTCTTTGCCCAAATTTTTAAACTTTTTATTTATACCCGTTGCTCTTGTGTTTTAAAAAGGCTATAAATTGTGCGTACTTACTAATGTCGATGTTGTTATTTAAATTAATTGTGGTATTTGTGGTCTTCAGTATATTATAGAAACTCTAAAGGGAAGACGGCTGGTTTCGTTTTACTTACTAGCTACTCTTTCATTGTTTCTATCACAATTTAAAATTAAATATTTTATTGAGTTGCGAAATATCCAAAAAAGAAATTTGTTTTATTCAATATAATTTCTATAAATGTAAGCCTTGATATGATAAAAAACTGCCATTGAATTTATTTTGATTAATTTTTTTTATTGTTTATGTCTATTAACTTTTTATAGACAAGAAAAATATTTGTCTTCTTTTTACTGACATTATCCAAACTTGGTACTTGGGTTTTTCACCCAATTCGAAACATATGTTTTATCTGTCATTTTTGAGGCATTATAACTATATCACTGGTACTAAATGATCTAAGGTATTTCTATGTCATATGCGTTTACATAAAATTTGCGGAAATAGGTGGTAAAAGGCAATTATTCGAGATCGAATGATTTAATTTGGTAACTGTTTAAAACTGCATTTAATTGCAATAACCGAGGAACTCTTTTTATTTACAGTTTATGTGCCTAATTAATAACGTAATTTACCACAAAGCTATATAATTTTAGTAAGTACTTTATTAATACATATTATTAAAAATTAATCCATTAAGCAAATGACATTTCCCAATTTTGTACGCGTATATAAAATATAGTGCTAGTTTTTTGTATTTATTTATTGTGTAAAAATATATTTGTATACTCATGGAAGAAAACCAAACTTTCGAACATTATGAAAAGTACGATATGTTAGCTTGTTTTATATTAAGTAATGAAAATGTTGAAGCGGCTTCTGAGATGTATTTTAACAGGTAAATAGTTAATTTTTAGGTATGTTGAAGTACTATTGCTTAATTTTTATTTAGATATCCAGAAAGGTGGCAACCTAATATATTCACTTTTTATCGGATAAAAAAGAATTTACTTAATCACGGATCATTTATCAAACCTCGTACGAAAACATAAAATAAAGAAAATCGGGAGGCTGAGGAAATTACGGTTTTGGCTAATGCAGAAGCTTACCCTACAAACTCTTGTAGGGCCAGTGAAAAGAGCATATAGGGATTCCAAAAACTAGAGTTCTGGTATACTCAATAGGCACAAGAGTAGATTCTGGTCCCATGAAAATCAACACCAAATATTTCCCAGAAGACAGCAGGGTAGGTTTGGTCTAAATGTGTCCTGCTTCATATTAGGAACACATATAAAATTTTATATATTTGAGGGGAATCTAACAGCCAGTCGCTATATAGAAATTTTAGAGGCAGCTATACCTGAATTACTTGAGGATGTTCCTCTAGCGCAAATTAACGAAATTTATTTTCAACAGGACGGTGCTCCTGCACACAATTCTGGAATGACGAGATTATTTTTGGACAATAATTTTACCAATCAATGGATCGGAACAAATGGATCTATAAGATGGCCCCCTAGGTACCCAGATTTGTCAATTTTAGATTTTTTTCTATGGGGATATCTGCAAAATAGAATTTACAAAGACTACTATGATAATGTCCAAGATTTAGGAAATGCAATAAGAGAAAATTTTCGCTATTTACAAAATCATCCCGTTATTTTGCTTAATTCCCTAAAACGGATACGAAAATTGTGCGAAGCATGCATAGAACAAAATGGAAATCAGTTTGAACAGTTCTTTTGATTTCCTTGGTTACTGTAGTTTTTATACGACAATTTATTACTATTTTGTTCTTGTGTTACATAAATCTAGGTAGGTGGTACTATTTTGGTGCGAAATTATCAATACATATTTTGATAAATAGATTTAATTACAAATTTATTTTGATTTATTGTTAGGATGTAGATATTGTTAACGACTTTAAATAAAAGGCAGCATTGTTTTGCATGGCCTACTGCAAAATTTGGGATGATAATTATAAAAATTAGGATTTTTGTTGTTGTTTATTAAAATACACCCATACTATTTATATTTTTGAGAAGCTTTTAAAAGGACAAATCAATTTCTGGACAAATATACAGGATGTCCCATTTAAAAAACAAAACTTTGAGTCATATCTAAAAAATAACAACTCAAATGAAAAATATGACTACGCCACTGGATCCAGCGTAAAAAACTGCATAAGCAGCAATTTTTCCCTTTGCGTTAAGTTAAAGGATAACCGAGATACGAGGGGGGTCCCCTCATAAACGAAGAAGGCTATGCAAATTTTGTTTACGGCTTCATGAGTTTCACAAAAAATTAGCTCGGTTCTTGAAAACCGCAAGGTTCTATCTTTAAAAATAAGCGAGATACCCTGCTTTTGCAACCAAATCCGGACACCCTGTACATATCATATAAAATAAACACCTGCTTAATGATAGGCGATATGATATATAAGGGTATTGGTAGGCAAAAGTATGCTCTTTTCAACTTCCATAGTGATATTTATGTAAAAAAATAACATTTCCAAAAATTTAGACTTTTTTTTTTAAACCTGCCGGTGTCACACCTGTCCTTCATTGTTGGGGAAAATGTAAACACCTACCTAATTTCCTTCGCACTTACATCTATTATCCAATAAGGCAAGTGTAGCAAAACATCAAAAAAATAATATACAGTCATTATTCTCCTATCTTAGTTTATCCAAAAAATACAGACTTTTAAAAACAACATGAAAGTTTTTTTAATAATTTTTAGGCAATTTTTACAATTGAAATACTTAATTATTTATACTCACTAAAGTCCACATTGAACGATAATTGTCACCAGTGGTCAATTTGGGGCTTAGGCAGTAATACCTGGATGTCTCTATCTTCTACTCTTCTCTTTCGGCAGTAATTTGCCCTACGTAATATTTTACGGTATTTTTGATCCTAAATCTAAAACATTTGTTGAGAAATCATTATTTTCAACCTCACCGCCGTTTCTTACCAGTATTTGTTAATCTGGATTGTTTGACTGTATTTAATAAAAATCGTTTAAAATCAGTTGGCATTCAGACTGCCAGACCATTTGCACATTACAAGGGATTTCTGTTACTTCCTTGGTAACATTTGTTCTATAGCAACGTTTGATGTTCCAAAGGGTGTTCACCCCGACAATTATGAGTTCTGTTATATTTACATCATTCTGACCCTGTGTCTGATCAGATTCGATTGATGATTGATTTACATTCTTTCCCTGCCACCGTTTGAAACTATCTGGGTAAAATTTTTCTTGTGACATGACATTTGGAAAGAAGGGATATATTACCGCGTTTTGAAAGCCATGTTTTGCCCACTGACTTTGAAAAAAGTCCGACTTAAACGGGCAAAACACCGATATATCTTTGAGCTTTTGTTCTTTTTTTGCTAAGCTCTTGTCTACGCAAAGGGATCACACAGGTAGATTTATTTCGGTCATTGAGTCAGACCTATTTTTCGAATCGAGGACTATATACATATATATATATATATATATATATATATATATATATATATATATATATATATATATATATATATATATATATATACATACATCAATTTTTCCCTTTGCGTTAAGTTAAAGGATAACCGAGATACGAGGGGGGTCCCCTCATAAACGAAGAAGGCTATGCAAATTTTGTTTACGGCTTCATGAGTTTCACAAAAAATTAGCTCGGTTCTTGAAAACCGCAAGGTTCTATCTTTAAAAATAAGCGAGATACCCTGCTTTTGCAACCAAATCCGGACACCCTGTACATATCATATAAAATAAACACCTGCTTAATGATAGGCGATATGATATATAAGGGTATTGGTAGGCAAAAGTATGCTCTTTTCAACTTCCATAGTGATATTTATGTAAAAAAATAACATTTCCAAAAATTTAGACTTTTTTTTTTAAACCTGCCGGTGTCACACCTGTCCTTCATTGTTGGGGAAAATGTAAACACCTACCTAATTTCCTTCGCACTTACATCTATTATCCAATAAGGCAAGTGTAACAAAACATCAAAAAAATAATATACAGTCATTATTCTCCTATCTTAGTTTATCCAAAAAATACAGACTTTTAAAAACAACATGAAAGTTTTTTTAATAATTTTTAGGCAATTTTTACAATTGAAATACTTAATTATTTATACTCACTAAAGTCCACATTGAACGATAATTGTCACCAGTGGTCAATTTGGGGCTTAGGCAGTAATACCTGGATGTCTCTATCTTCTACTCTTCTCTTTCGGCAGTAATTTGCCCTACGTAATATTTTACGGTATTTTTGATCCTAAATCTAAAACATTTGTTGAGAAATCATTATTTTCAACCTCACCGCCGTTTCTTACCAGTATTTGTTAATCTGGATTGTTTGACTGTATTTAATAAAAATCGTTTAAAATTAGTTGGCATTCAGACTGCCAGACCATTTGCACATTACAAGGGATTTCTGTTACTTCCTTGGTAACATTTGTTCTATAGCAACGTTTGATGTTCCAGGCGTTTCGAGGGTGTTCACCCCGACAATTATGAGTTCTGTTATATTTACATCATTCTGACCCTGTGTCTGATCAGATTCGATTGATGATTGATTTACATTCTTTCCCTGCCACCGTTTGAAACTATCTGGGTAAAATTTTTCTTGTGACATGACATTTGGAAAGAAGGGATATATTACCGCGTTTTAAAAGCCATGTTTTGCCCACTGACTTTGAAAAAAGTCCGACTTAAACGGGCAAAACACCGATATATCTTTGAGCTTTTGTTCTTTTTTTGCTAAGCTCTTGTCTACGCAAAGGGATCCACACAGGTAGATTTATTTCGGTCATTGAGTCAGACCTATTTTTCGAATCGAGGACTATATACATATATATATATATATATATATATATATATATATATATATATATATATATATATATATATATATATATATATATATACATACATATATATACCTGCTTTGAGTTTCTTTCTCGAGGACGGCAAGAAGCCGTTATGTAAGTTCACCTAGTTATAAAAGGCTTTGAAACTTTAAATGCGGAAATTGTAACTCATTTTTCAGAGTAAGTTGCTCTTTAGCATCTGTGTTTCTTCTCACGTCAGCATTCTTAAACATATATAAACATATTATTATAAGGACATGTTATAACGTAAAAAAGATAAATATATTGAAACTCATTTCAACTGTTTTTGATGAATGGCATGCAGAGCCAGAATTGTAAACTTTCCGATAATCTGTTATAAAATTAAAAAGGTTTTATTTAATTTATTTTCAAGAAACACAGATCAACCGTCGCCTTTTGTATATAAGTGAAAATCCGGCTCGTTCGCTAGACAATAGGGTTTCTGTTAGTAACCCATATAGCAGATATAATGTTATTTCTACGCAGAAGCAAAATCTATAATTTAAATTCACTATAATGTCCTTTTAAATTATAAGCAAACTATTCTGAATCGACCCAACTGCCCATTGCAATTACTAATCAATTCATTTTATATTTCCACCAAGAAACAGTAACGTAGCATCTTAATGAAGCTTGCAAAGTCAATATGTTACTAAATTAATTGCTCATTCTGACGATATGGCTATTTATGTGTGTTATTCTAAAGACCTATAAGTTCCAAACAGATGGTAGGCGATAAGAGGATTTATTGTAACGACACGAGGCCCCAACAGTCAGCTTCGCTGAACGGTTTTGACTGATTTGGTGATAACGATTGAACGTGAAAACATTTTTTCAGGAAAGAGATATCTTACCGATAAAGTATTTTTACGACTATTTTTCTAGAAAACTGAACTGACCAAAATACCTAGTCGAAAATGATTGGTCAGAACCATTCTATAATACTTCTGTAGCAGTTTAATCAATAGTACACCTAAAAAGTATACAGGGTGTTGCTAAATATCATGTACAAACGCAAGGGGGTGATTCTCTGTTTTATTTTATGACTAAAATTTCAAATAAACTTAGGTCCACAAACGCTTCGTTACCTCTACAGGGTGTTGTAATTTCAATATTTTTTTTAGGTTTTTCTTTATAGCTCCTGCAATATTTGAGATTAACTACTTCAAATTTTAGAATAAGGTTACGCAATAGGAGTTACAGAATTCCGCATGTACTAACAGTTGTCAGAATTTACAGGGTGATGTTTTTTCAGGAGTCATGCCCCTTTTTCTTCCACTGAACTTTTTTGGGGTGCATCCCTGGTAGATTCTAAAAAACAAAATCATTTTTCTCTTTTATTTAAAAACTTCTTGTTCTCTTGTAGTTTTTTCGTATCTCCGACTCCTTATCGAGAAAAAAAAAATAAAAAACGATATTCTGCAATTAGCTATATGAAACTAATTTCTTTAAAATGGTTTAATAGGCTGTGGCTTTATTTAAATAATCTTTTGTTTTATTGATTATGACATTTTATTCTTTACTATCTAGTTAAAAATTAAAGCTGGAATGACCTGGTTTTTTTTAGCAATGACGATTCATTTATTAAAAAACTTATTTAAGTTTTAACAACAATAATTAGTAATTAACAAACATAAGACAAAAAACTACTTCACAAAAAATGTGGAATGGAAGTGACTTCTTCTAACCCTTCCACAATCCTCCGATCTTCATCGCTTTGATTCTCTTACACTTTCAAACACCTCAGGAGTATTTCTTACGGCTTCAAATCCCTGTATTATTCGATATCGTAGATCATCCTCTCTATTCGCCGGTGTTGTATGTATGTAAAAAATATAGCCTATTTAGGTCAGGGGACCTAGGGGGCCATGGCTGAGGTCCACCTCCTCCTATCCACTTGTTTTGATATATTTCATTTATATACTTCCGATCCAAAATTAAAAAATGTGCTGGGGCGCCATCATGCATGTGCCATATTTGATTTCCCAGCGTAAAAGGCAAGTCTTCAAGTAATAAAGGCAATTAGTGTTGCAAAAAGTGTCTATATGAGTCACTAGTAAGTCAACCAGGTAAAAAGAAACGACCAATCAAATGATCCCAGATTATACCACCTCAAACATTTAATAAAAACTGCTCCTGAAAATGAGTTTCGACAATTCCATGAGGATTCTCGTTTGCCCATAAATGGTTGTTATGGAAATTCTTAATGGAAGTACTTGAAAAATTGGCTTCGTCAGTAAAAAGGAGGATGCAATCAAAGTTGGGGTTTGCTGCTAGCCTATTAAGGTACCACCTGCAGAAATTAATCCCTAAAGGAAATTCCCGGGAAGGAGCGCCCGCACCTTTTGAATGTGATAAGGGTATAGCAGAGAATCATGCAACATACGCCAAACAACTTGAAGGCTAATAATACGGAAATTTTTCTAGTGCTGGTCTCTGGGTGTTCTTCTATTTCATTTAGAACAGCTTCTTCGATCTGTGGTGTTCGAACAGTACGTGGTTTATCTGCACCCTTGCTGTTCTTTATAAAAGTTCCAGTTTCCACAAGACTTCTATGAATATTCGAAAATATTCGGTGATCAGGTATTATTCTATTTGAGTAGCGATTCATGTACTTTATGCGATTCTCTTGCATTTTTATTCGCAAAGCCGTAGATAAAAATGCATCTCAACCATTTCAGAATTCGTATAAATTGTCATTGTAACGAGATTATAACGAGTATTTAAAACACTTTTACACTTTACAACTTTTGAATGTTGACACAACTTACGATATGAAATGCCAGATGTCAGAATCAATAAAACAAAATATTATCCAAATAAAGCTATAGCCTACTAGAGACCATTTCAAAGACATTAGTTTCTTCTAGCTAATTACAGAAAATCGTTTTTTATTTTTTTCTTGATAAGAGTCGGACTTACGAAAAAACTACAAGAGGACAAAAAGTTTCTAAATAAGATAGAAAAATGATTTTGTTTCTTATAATCTACCAGCAGCGCATCGCAAAAAAGTTCAGAAGGAGAAAAGAGGGCAAGACCTCTGAAAAAATATCACTCTGTAGATTCTGAGAACTGCTTGACATGTGCAATCATGTAACTCCTATTGCGAAACCTTATTTCAAAATTTGAAGTAAATACCTCAAAAATTGGAGGAACTATAAAGAAACGACTAAAAATATATCCAAAATACAACACGCTGTAGATCGGTAACGAAGCGTTTGCGGACCTAAATTTATTTGAAATTTCAGTCATAAAATAAAGCAAAGAATCAACTCCTTTCGTTTGTACATGATATAACAGCACCCTTGAAACAATAAAGCAATACAGTTCTAAAGTATTCTAGTTCAGCAATGCCAAATTTATTTTTGCTAGAAAAGTCTATTCCAAAAATTATTCGTTTCTAATACATAGAGTTAAGAGAAACGAACACGGATGCTTCATACCTTATTTAAATAGTATATTCTTTACTTTGGAATTATTTAGATTTCTGTATATTATATATTAATGCTAATTAACAAAAAATTTTGAAGATTTATTTTATATCGGGATCAACTTCAATTTTGTCTTGTTTGCAAAATTTTCAAAAAATGGCAAATAAAAACATTAAATTAATTGGTAAAAATCAAAATAAGACAAGCTCTAGATCTTAATATAATTTCAAGCAATTTTTCGACAATAATTATTGTAAATCTGTTTTCAAGAAGATCTTTTTGGGTTTTTGTATAGGCCTTTTGTTCACCAGGTATTCTAGATGCCCCTCGAGATGCCCCCATAAAATGAAGTCTAACCTAATCTAGTCTAATATAAATCGGAGTCTTTGCTGGCCACGGTTGTCTGTCTAGATGTGATTAAAGCATCCATACCAATAAAACAATGCTAGAATTCACTATTTAATTCATCTTGCATAAGCCAAATTTGTGCTATCAAACCGCTATATATATCCAGGGTTTCGAGATGTAAAAAATAGAACATGGCATTTCGCCTTAAAACATAGTATTTCACTATCAAAAATGGTATACTTTTTGTTCGCGGTTTAACAAAAATAAAAAAAACGAAAAAATATTTAAAATGTCAGTAAAAATAAAATAATGCAAAATGAAAATTATACATATTTAAGTATGACAAGTAGTGCGAGACGAGAAAAAATTTGTACTCTCGTCTCGTCTCGTCTCGTGTCGACACCATTCAATCTCGACGACGTGACGAGAATGAAGGGGTCGAGAATTTCGTCTCGACTTTTAGTAAAAGAAACCCTCTCCTTACAGATATAAATAAATACGTCTTTCCTTTTCTGTAAAAGGATATTATAGCATTAATAAAATCTTGGGATTTATTTTATTAAAAAATTGCATTACAAAAATTTACCAAATTTTGGATTATTTTTTAAACATTGGTCTTTTTTAGAAAATGAAATGTCTTTCTTATATTTTTTATTAATTTTAAATTTGATTTTGGTTTTGTACCACTATATATATTTTAATTTTAATAATAAGCACAGTAATACCAATTTTTTAACTACATGATGTACAGGCGCACGATAAATAAGTATCCCTTAATTTTTGATTCATTAATGCTTCCGTTTCTAGGGTGTCTGAGAAAAAACATAAAGAACAAAAATAAATGTATAAATGGAATTGTCTGATTATTTTTTAATTAATTACTGTTCTTAAATTCAGACCTGGTGAAATTCAAAGTCAAATAGTTCTCCATCAAATGTTAATAGTATTTCACAGCCTTTTTTTACCCCTTCTGTATACCTATTGGTTTAAAATTCCCTTGATAAAATTCTAGAATTGTTTTTTTTATTTCCTTCTATAGAGGTAGAAATTCAGAAAGTAGTAGCTCTTTCCTTAAAATGGAGTTCCGTTTAAACATTGGCTATAACTCTTTTATATAAATGAGATTAATTTTGTAATTGAAAATAAAAAAAATTAAACAATTTTAAGGCATCTACTTATTTAAAATATTAAAAATACTTCTAAAGAATTACAACTATATATAACTAATGTTAACACGCTAAAATAAAACGCAAACACCTCTAGCAACCATAATAGGGAAAAATGAACATACTGAATATAACGCTTTGTTGCTTTAAAGCACTACCTTTCAATAGCGGCAAACCGTAAATAATAACACTCCAATGGCCAATGAACTAAATAGTATTTTTAGTTCATTGCGATCCTCTTATGCTATATTATTTATTAAAGATTTTATTTTTTTTCACACTTTACATAAAGATATTTTATGCATGGAAATGAATGAAAGCTTGTATACTTTTGGCCGGTTGCAGAAAGCTAAATTAAAGTTTAGAATGTTTAACGGAATGTCAAATTTGACAGCGGGTTTCTGTACGCAGCTTGTCAAATCTGAAAGCTCGGTTAAATATTCTAAACAATTAAGTTTGGTGCAACGGGGGGTTTATGACGATTTAGAAGAAATATATAATTCTTGCTTTGCTGATCAAACAACCTGGGGGAGGGACAATCATAATTAAATCGAAATACATTTCAAAACAAAAATCTATATTCAACTGACTATTTATTCTTTTCCCTAGAAAAGGCACAAAATTATATAAATTATTCTTGTGATATCAGTATATACCTACTCTTTGGTATCACCTATTTTTATCAAGATTACCTATACCCCGGGAGTAAAGTTGGGGTCAATTTATAAATGCCCTTTTTTGAATATTGAAATATTTATTATTTAACATAAAAATGCAGCTCCTATAGGAAACACCACACTGTTAGAACAGATTGCCTTGGAAGAGTTGAAACTTGTAGCAAAAATAAATGTCAAAAATTATTTTATCAAGTTATTAGCAATTTATTTAATAACATGCTAAAGCACACACTTAGCAAGATGTTTGATAAAAAGTCTAATGTTATAATGTCCTAAAAAAATACGATTATTTTATAAATGATGAAATTGTATGGAGTGATAATTACATATTGTCACTATTCAAAAGACGAGATGACGCCTTAAGCTCGTCTCGTCTCGAAGTACACTCTAAAAATGTGATGTAGACGTGAGTTGTATCTTGCCTGTTTTCCTATAAACAAATACAGAAGAATGTTATTGTCATTAAAGATAACTTGCCTTTTGTCGACTCCAGCTTATCATGACACTTATTTGTTACTTGACTGACTGATAACTTATTCACTGAGTCGCTTTGTTTATTACGGATAATAGTTTTGAGAAGGTTACATTCCAAAATTTTCTTTCGCATTTTTAGTTGAATCGAGTACAAATCTTTTGTAAGAAAAAAATATGATAATATAATCAAAAAATAAAAGAAAAATGAAAACATGAATTAACATCAATACCAATATGGTATAATTAGCATAATGATATATCTAACAATCCTGCACAGATATCTTTCTATAATCTATATTATCAAGTTTGAACGAACGAATGGTCCAGTTAAGTTAAACAATAGTCTACTATTTCTGCCTTTACGCCCATGATTGCATTTATAACTTTTTTCAGATAACAGCTACAATCATTCTTCTATTTTTGACCGTTTTCGGTCTTCCTCAGTTTGGTTTCAAATCAAAAATTTTTGAAAAACGATATTTGTAACTTTGACAAAACTTGATTTTTTTTATATAAGCTACAAAAAGTTACACTCCTGCAATACTTTTTTTATTCATTTTAAAATTACAATTTTCGGATTTTTTATATTTTGTAAATATTCATTTATTTTTTATTATAATAGTTTGTCTTTGACTTAAAGGATGCCGCATCACTCTCTTCGTTAATAGATATTTACGATACACGTGAGTTTACAGCATCATTAAGATACGCGTGTAGAAGTTGCAAAACAAGAGTTTTGTATCTACACAAGTATCTTAATGAGGTTAACTCACATATATTGCACAACATTTTATCTACGTTTGACGCACGACTGTTAAAATACACACAAATTTTTCAAAAAGTTTAAAGCAAGCATAAAACACCTTTCTATTAGCTGTTACCTGTTTGCACTTTACTCCTGTCACTCTGCGGGCAATGTCAATTTAAGTAACAACTTATTGACATTTTCTTTAGTCAAAATGAGTGATTCAGAAAGAAGCACTCCTTCGGACATTGAACAGGAACCATCTAAGGCAATTGACGAGTTGCTTCCCGAAAAATCCAGGTCAAAATATAAGTATATTTTGAATAGGTTCCAAAAATGGTGCAGAGAGAAGAATGTGCAGAACTATGGGAATGAAAAGGTACTTATTGTATACTTCGGGGAGTTATCTACTAACTATAGATCTTCATCTCTCTGGGCGTTTTATTCTATCATAAGAACAATAATATCTATTAAACTCAATATTGATATCAGCAAAATTAGAAATTTAGTCGCCCTCCATTTAAAAAAATCTGAGAATAAATCTGAGGATATCAATAAAAAAAGTCAAGGGTATTAACTAAAAACAATATTACAACATTCCTTTAGCAGCGGATGACAAAAAATATTTATTTATGAAAGTAGTATTGATTATTAGGCTTGCAGGAGCTTGCAGGCGAGTTAACAAATTTGTTGTCGGAAAATGTCAAGGATGAAGGGCGATGTTTTCATTTTTTTTTACCGACAACGAAAACGAAAATAGCTAGGGAATTTTATGTAACCTCTGGACATATTCAAATACGTGGCATTACCTTCGAAGATCATCTACGTCCCTATTGGCAGATTCAGGAGCTGACATTCTAACACTAAAGCGTCATGGTGGCTAACTGGGGCGTGCAGTCCATGGAAGCAAGGGAAGCAGTGCTTCCCCAAAAAAATTACAAAACATCTTCTAAAATGTAATTTTTGAAATAGGATACCATTAATTTAGTTTATATTAACAATGCTAAAATATTATCTTAATCATCAAGCCCATAATAAATGCGGCCTTGACTCCGACCAAACCACAATAGAAAATCGAATAGAACCTATGCAGGCCGCTAGCTTCTCTGCAGCCAAGTCCTGCGTGCTTGATTTTCTGTGAATCGAGCCAGAGGTTATTGAACTTTCCACCGGCTGTTTGCAATGTTTGCATTTCAGTCGCGTGCTTTAAGTGGGGGCGGAACCTATCGTTGGAGTAGGTTTTTTGTTTGAACGGCTATCCGTGTGTTGTGTGATACGTACGTCGCGTCGTGCATGGTACGATATGGAAGACAATAATACGGACGTGGATATGTAAATACCGTCAACTTCGGCTGTCGGTAATAACGTTGAAAATGTTGGAGAATTTAGTAAGAAGAGTGTGTGTGAATGTGTGGTGTGTGTCTTAATAATAAAGGGATTTTCAACATTAAAATTCGCTGATAAGCTTCAAATAATTTCCAAAGGAAGGGCAAAACCGCCTATGAAAAATTTAACCACAAAAATGAAAAACTGTATTAGACATTTTTATCCGGAAAAACAATACGAACAATTTAAATGGCTAACAGGGTGTGAACATATAAGTAAATTATTTTGTTGGCCATGTTTACTTTTTGAAAATGAAAAAGGTATCTGGAATAAAACTGGTTTTTCCGATTTAAACAATTTCCATAAAGCTGTAAAAAGACACATTATATCCAAAGCGCATTTGCAGGCCGTCAAAAAAGAAAAAGTCTTCCTCAAAACCAGAATTGAACACGCTCTTAATAAACAGTTTGAAATTAGTCACCGTCAAAATAATGAACTAGTCGATAAAAATAGGGAAATATTAAGAAGATTTATAGATGTTGTTTGTTTTCTCGAACAGCACGAATTGGGATTTAGAGGTCATGACGAAACAAGGGTTTCTTCAAATAGAGGAAATTTTCAAGATTTACTTAGTTTAATGGCTAAATATGATGATTGCTTAAAAAATCATTTAGAGCAGTCTAGCGTTTTTCGCGGAACGTCGAATCGAATCCAGAATGATTTAATTTCCGCTGTTGCAACCATTATTCTAAAAAGAATTAAGCAGGAGATTGCCGAGGCGCAGTTCATTGCTATTGTTCTGGATGAAACAACTGATATCACTCATTTTAGCCAATTATCTTTAGTAATACGCTACGTTAAAACAGACGGAAGTATTCAAGAACGATTTTTAGGTTTTAAAAATGTGTCCGAAAATCGTACAGCAGATGCATTATATCCCGTAGTTTATAACGTTAAAGAAATTAATAGAGAGAAAAAATTAGTTGCTCTATGACGGAGCTGCATTGATGGCAGGACAATTATGGGGTATGCAAGCTAAAGTTTGAGAAACTTTCCCAAGTGCTGTGTTTGTCCATTGTATTGCTCATAAATTAGATTTAGTTTTATCCCAGTCGTACACAAGGTTTGGACTCCATTGTCCACAAACGATTGACCAAAGTAGCTCCTACTAGGTGGAACTATAATGGAATACTTGTGTTAACAGTATCTGAAAATCGTGAATCACTGATTAAACTATTTGAGAATATAATAGAAAATAATAAAACGTGGGACTCAGAAGCAATAAATAGTCCGAGGGGGTTTTTGGACTGTTTGAAACGAGATTTTAATTTTAATTATTTGTTGACCATATTTTCAGAAATATTTCCATTCTCGGACAATGTTTTTAATATATTACAAACTAAAACAAATCATATTGCTTTTTGCACTAAAAAAAGTGGATGGTTTTAAGTCCATGTTAAGTCAAAAAAGAGATAACTTTGACCTATTTTGGGAGAATACGATGACGTTAAATATAGAGCCACAAGCCAAGCGTCTTCGAACAGACAAGGTGGGAGATGTTCAAACATCATACAGACGCCTCTTTTATGAAATAATCGATCAAATTCAGCAACAAATAAACTATAGATTTAACGGTTTAAATGATTTTAAATTCCTCGAGCTCTGCAATTTTGATGCATTTAAAGGAAAAACTTTTCCAGAGGATGCGTTATCTCTTCTTCTTCATTATGGCCAGTTTTTCGACCGAGTGTTACTGCGATCTGAACTAAAAGTGATTTACGAAACTGAGGACATTAGCGCAAAAAATAATGCTAAGGAACTAATGACTTTTTAAAAGACAAGGAGCTGGAAGATACCTACACCGAAGTGTCGAAATTGTGTGAATTAGTATTGACAATACCTTCCACAAGTTCATTAGTAGAACGCAAGTTTTCAACACTTGAACATATAAAAAATTTTGTGAGAAATTCAACGGGGCAAATAAACTTCTCCAAAATATGTCGAAGCATCGACGTTTTTATGATATGTCATTGACGAATTTGCAAAAAATGACCAAAGAATCGAATTACGTTACAAAAAGGTAAGTTTCTAAAAATTGCTTCCCTTTCTTAAAATTTTACCGCACGCCCCTGGTGGCTGACGATCCAACGGGGTTGCGGAAAGCTACATTGAAAATTCTGCAGAAAATAAAAGAAAAATAGCATCCAAAATTCTGGGTGAAACCGGAGAAACTTTGGACGAGACCCGAAAAAAAATTAAACAAAGCCATCAGACGACTAGACTAGTAAATAATGAAAACAATGTATTGACTACAAATTTAGCAAACGCATCTGCTTCATCAGGAATTTATTTGAAAGATTGCAAAGATTGTAGTATTAATATTTATAATAAATAATTTGCCATGTTTTATAGTTTTTAATAAATTAAATTATAAAAACTTTCTTTGCTTATTCTATATTACAAATTTCAAATTAAAAAAGAACGAATGAGTGAAAATACGTGCGGTAATAAAATGGAGTGCGGTAATAAAAAGAAGTGCGGTAATGAAGCTCTTAACTCATGCAAAATGCGTGGGTAAAGACCTTCTTAAGTCATGGACGTAGATAAATGTTATTAACACATTAGGATACACAGTAAATGTTTTACGAAAATTAATTTTGAAAATGCGTATCTACTATATTATTATAATAATATGATTGTTATAAAAATATGATTGCTATAAAAATATATTATTGAACTATTTGCAAAATTGGTTTTATCGATAAATAATACCTCGGCAATAAACATTGTCTTGTCTCGAAGCAACAAAACCTGTATTTGTTGGATATGGTAAGGATATAGATGTAACTGTATTTATTAAGTATCGTTTACGCAAGTTTGTCATTCCACTGGAGATTGATTGACATTTTTCTAGTAGTACGATGGAAATCAATCTTAATATTATCGGATTCCTTAAGCTCCAATGGTCTAGTTGCTTTAGATATTCCTGCCGTAGATATTATTCAATATAACTGGATTTTTTAAGCCAGCCTGTACTTTTTCGGTTTTTTATATTAATTATTTTATTGACGTCAAATACTGTTTCAAATTAAATTATGATTTAGACTTGGTGCGCTATAAACATTCTCTAGATGGAATCATAAGGAACTTTTTAGATTTTTTTCTTATTAATTTAGGAAGCAGAATTAATTAGAAACCTGGGATGAAACTCTATAAAAGTATAAGGAAAGAGAATCTCAAATTAGAGATTGTTTGACTTTGTTTGCTCTTTTTGTGACTCATAAGTTTGTCATTTTACTTCCCTCGTAAAAGGGAAGTATTGTAATGGTGAAATAATCACCCTTTGAGATTTTTTCAGATCTTTCCGTTTCAGGGTCTCTAGATGCCGAAAAACATGTTATCACAATACTTTCGTTCTGGTAACATTTTGGTAAAAATCCAATATGGCAAAACAAAATGGCGGCCTAGTAAATTATTACTAAAAAACTATTTTTCCAGTTTATCTCAAATTTTGCACAAAAATCAAGTATTATGTAGAAATCAACTGGTAATAAAAAATTATTCAAAAAACCTGCTTAATGGACTGATTTCAAATTGTGTGCCATAACTAATTGTGGTATAGAGATGAACTAGTAAAATTGCGGTACTAATTCAAAATAGCGGCAAAATAAAATGCTTGTAATCGTGAAAACTATCAGGTTTTACATATCTTCACGTTTTAGTGTCTCTATACGTCAAAAAATATGTTTTATCAATTCAGTCTGTCCCTCTGTGGGATTGTCTGTCTTTCTGTCAGCAGCTTAAAAACTACTTATCAGATTTACTTTAAATTTTAGTCGAAAATTGAGGGCCATATGGGGATGACGTGGTAATATTATGGTAAGAATCCAATATGCCGGAACAAGACTGCAGCCTAATAAAACGTTAAAAAAATTATTATTAAAAACTAATTATCCAATCTATCTCAAATTATGCACAAAAATCAAGTGTTATATGGGCATGAACTGTTAAGATTTTGTTATGAATATAAGATAGCACACTAATAAAATATTTAAAAAATTTGCCTGAAAAAACTACCAAAACTGGTACAAATTATACATGACGTAACAAAATGGCGGGGTGTGGCAATATAAAAACTGCTTATTGAATCTATTTTAAATTATGGCCAAATTCAACTGTGAAAAAGGTAGAAACTGGTAAAATGTTGGTAGGAATCCAATATGATGGAACAAAATGGCCCCTAATAAAAATATTTCAAATTACAGTATGTAGATGTATTACTAAATGATTACACACTTCACTATTCCTAATAAAAGGAAATATTCAGACCGAGGGAATTTCTGGATAAAGGAAATTTACCTGTTTTTTCGGAAGCGATATAGCGAATTTGAAAATATATTTTTATAAAGACGAGCCCTCGGCTTTTATCGTAAGCTTTAATCTTATATCGCAAAATAATACGAAAACAACAGTACATTTCTAAATTTTTTTTTATTTTTACAGGTTCCATAACTACTAAAAATAATCTATTCGAAAGACGTTAGACAATCTAGAAGAAACAGAATTCTTAAGCCGATTAAGACAATTACTGCATTTAAATTATAAGACTTTTAAAATATTTTCCCGTGTTTTTTTTCATGGACTTTCCTTAAATATTTAAGTATTTATTAAAAAAGTAAAAAATTTAAAATAAAGTTAATATTTTAAGATGCAGAGTATTCGCTGACTATATATCAGCTTATCCTTATGGTTTTAGTTTTGCTTTACGCAGTGCTTGACTAAATATATGTTGTTATCTTGACAAACTAAAAATAATCATCAACTTCCTCACGCAGAGGAAGTGGGCATCGATAAGTCTCATGTAAAAGGAATTATACATTATGATTCAGACAAAACTTTATGAATTATTTATTAGGATTGTATTCAACGCTGTACTCTAAGCCGGTTCAGTATTCGGTACTTCGAGTATTAATTCTTGTGGATAACATTAGATCTATCGTAAAATGTTTTTTATGCAAATCATATTTTAAAAAATTTTTTTTGTATATTTTTATACATAATATTCTTAGAAATTAATTACATTTGAATTCAGCCCGATCTTTACGTTCAAAGTTGCTAATTTTCAGGACAGTTTTTTCCCACATTTAGTGGTTTATTTGGCAAACACCTAGACACACGAAATAATAAATTCAGTTAATACTACAGTTTTATTTTTGAATTAAACAAGTGTTAGTATTTTGAAACTTTGACATTTTTGAATTATCGTGCTCTCAGAAATGCACGAATTGAAATTTTGATATTGTTGGGTTGTGGAGACAAAGCACCGAGCCAGGATGACGTTTGTGTGTTGTTCAATGAAAATTATCCCGAGAATACAATTACGCTGTCAAGAGTGAGTAGGATATTTTACAAATTTGAAGAGCATGGAACACTTAGGGATTTACTTAAAACGGGTGGACCACCCGCTTTAACTGAAGACAAAAACTTGGTATACTCCTGTCAGTACAAGAAAGTCCACCCTTTGAAAATATATTTGTTTCTTACAACTTTTCCTAAGATTTGACCGTTTGACCCCCCCCCCCCGAAATGAATTTATATCTGGTTTGGACCCCTCCGAACTAAATGTTTAGCCTGATGAGAGACATACACAACATCCCCAAAAAGTCAATGGTATAATAAATAACCGAATATTACTTTGAAGAAAATATTACTGCTGAGCGTGACTTAGATTTCGTCTGATTCGATTTAATACCTGCCTTAGAAGTAATGTTTCCTAACGAGGGTGATCCAGATATTACCCGTGAAAGAATACGATTTCAACAAGATAGCGCACCAACGCATTTTGGTATAAATGTTCGAAGGTACTTGGACGAAATTTTTTCAAATAGGTGGATAGATAGACGGGGTTCTATAGAAGGTCATTCTATGGAACTTTGGATACTTTCGGCTGGTAAATTAATAACCTCCATCCTTATTCTATCTTGTAGATCCTCAACGCTATTTGGTCTATTTTTAATTTCTTCAAATACCCACATAGAAATAAATCCAATGGTATAAAGTCCGGAGACCTTGGTGGCACCTTAGTTTGAGTTGAAGTTAATTATTTTTATTATCAAATAATGTTGTTTCAAGTTGCTATGTTACTACGAAACCCCATCTAGTACATTTTATAATGCCAGTTTAATCGTCGTCTTTGGTGCTGTTCATCCGTTTAATGGGACTGTTTAACAATAGGGTTGCTAGATCTGTTTAATGCCAAAACGGGACTAGTGTTGAAAAAAATGATAAACGAACATGAAGTATGTAATGGGTATTTATAAAACATCCTCAAAAACAAATAAAGCATAACTTAACAAACGTATAATAACATATTTAGAATAATCTAAAAATATTTAATTATGTTAATATACGAAAACCAATAATTCGTTTGTTTGCCAATCGCACAGATTCTAGAAGCTTCCGATTTTTTTTTACTTGTACATGAAATTCCGTGCAGAATAATTTTACGTCAATTTTTACCAATAATTCGCTCTTGATTAACGCTGTTGAGCATTGGTTTCTTTCACCTCGCCAAGCGTTTCCCATAAATGAAAAATTCCTATAGCTGTTGAAGATGTCGAAATTTCGACTCTGTTTTGAATTTAGTTTGCCATTCTTAACTCACACTTTCGCGTGTTTTTTCAACAAAATATGAATGGTGCTAAAATATACATACAATCCATCATGGTCGATGGCCCAGTTTCAATATTTCGAATATATAAGTTAAAATTTCAAAGTCAATAACTTACTCGTCGTCATTTAAAGCTACTGGGATTATTTTAGAAAGATAACTTGTTTTGTCTAAAGGAAACCACTTCTCAAGATAATCTATTGCGGTATTAAAAAAAACATAAAAATTCTTTTTTAGAGATCCTCTCCATTGAGTAGACATTTTTTTAAGGGATATTTGTGCTTTATAGCCGAAAAACTCATCTTCAATGCGATGCCTCAATTTCATTTGCACAAAATTTATAATTGGATAGAGTCGTAGTTTCTGATCTCTCAAGGCATAATATGGTTTCATGAAATACACGTAGTACATTTTGTAAAAAGTTCAAATATGTTTCGACAATTACAGAGCTCCCTTCAACACTATTCTCAGAAGATTCATTAGTTTTGTTGCCTTTAAATATTTTCCAAAGGGCAGCCGAACATTTATAACTTCTTAACGACAAGAAAAAAAATTCTTTATTGCTGGACAGGAAGTAAGCAATCTGTCGAGTGCAGGTAGGAGACTAAGCCGATTAGTGGTAACATGGTGAAGTAATGGTTCATATTCCAATTCCAAAAATTGGAATGAACATTCAAGAAGAATTGAAAAATCTTTGAATTTTTTAATTCTTTTTGAATGTCCACTTTCCTTTATGTAATTATATATTTTAATAATTGCCATTTCTGCATCAATCTTTAGTTTATTACGTGCGTGTTTCGTTGAGTTATGAATTATATGAGCAAAACAACCTGCCGATTATAATCGGGAATTTAAAAATTTGTAAACAAAATGATGTATGTCAAAATTGGTACTGCCGTTGTCGGCGCTATAGGCCGATACTTGCTCAGTTTCTCAAAATGAAATTACGGGACAAAAAGCGTCCCGGTAATACGTTGCCCGGGACAAATCCCTCTAAAACGGGACCGTCCCGGAAATAACGGGAGCTCTGGCCACCCTATTGACTGTGTGTCGTGTAGAAAAACTTCGAACGGATTATCAATTTTTTATTTTCATTACGAAACCCCAAAAAATAGTATTAGAAAAGTAAATAATCCCTTTTATTAGTACAAAATGTACAATATAAATATTATGGTAAAATATTAATTAAATATGCCCACGACTGGCGCAGTCTATCTTAAGAGCTACTCCACTGCACTAATACTTTTATATACTATATTAAAAAAAAATAATAAGAATAGCACGCACAATTACATTACACATTACAAAAAAAAACAATGCAAACACTATCAAATAGAAATATTAAAAAAAAATTAACCTGTAAATGAATTTAACAAACTATCAAAGAGAGTTTTAAAAAAGCGAAACAACTACCTTCAAAAAACCACTGACTTTAGACAATACTAAACATATAGCAAGCAAATAAATAGAGAAATGAAATGAAATGAAAAAAGAACACTGGAATAAAGGAAACAAATAAATAAATAAATACTCTCTTGGGAAAACCGCTGAGAAGGAAGTACTGCAATCAAGTTGTCAAAATTCGGTAATGACAACAAATATTTTTTATAATTAACTTTAAAGGTATTAGCATTCGGGTTAACTAATAATGTTCAGGTAATGAATTATAGTAACTAACCGCGTTGTATGTAAATCCCCGCTGAAAATGGCACTCTGAGGATGTGGCATAGTAAGGCACCCATTATTCCTAAGATTAACGCCACGAATAGCATTTCGGAGAACCAAACGTTCACGAATGGAAGAAGGAGAAGCAGGGTTATTAGGTATTTTTATTAAAAAAGAACAAAAATACAAAGTCCTTCTATCTTTCATTTTAAGCCAACTAATGTCCCTGTAATAGCTTGAGATTTGTTCAAATTTTCTAAGACTGTACACCAACCTCACACAAGCGTTTTTAACCTTCTGTATTCGCCACGAACTCTCGCATGGTCAAGGCAAAACCTATACACAAAGTCGCAATAATTAAAATGCGACAAAACAAGCGACTCACATAAGTTCTCTCTCAATTTCTGATTTAAAATATGTCTGTTATTACACAAAATTTTAAGAGAAAGATAACATTTTTGAAAATTAGACGGATTCAGACACAAATTATGGTCTTTTGAAAGTCTACTTAAAGTTTTTAAATCATTATTTATGCCGGATTCGGCGCGTTTGTAATTTTCTGTATCAAAACAGCATTATAATTGCGTATCATCAGCAAAGGCTTGTACTTTACAAAATATTAAAAATGTTAGGATATCTGAGATATAAATTAAAAACGACAAGGGTGGGCACAAGTAATTTTGTTACACTCGTGTGAGCCACACTCGTTTAGTAATGTAGTATTTTCGTAAGCTATAGCTAAGCTAATTAGGGAATGTTCGATAAAGCCTTTTTATGTTTACTGCTAAAGCACGAAAAACTATTCACTGTAATAAGGTACTACGTGTTTTTAGTAGACGCCCGCTGGTTAAAATTTTGGCTTGCGGTTCCTGGCTTAGAACATTTTTACTTTATAAATATCATATTTCACATTATCGGTGTTTTTTTTGAACAAACACTGAATTTAGTGTTCAGATCTCGTGGAGTAAAAATCCTCGAAGATCTTTCGTGCAATCGAAGGTGAAACGTGGGATAGTAATTTAAATCTGACACGGTCTAATCCTTAGACAAGCAGAGGTCTAATCCCAAGAACGCTTCTTTCTTTTTGCCTAAATTCTTAAATATACTTTAGAACTTGCAAATAGTTCATTTTTATTCTATTTTTTTTTCAATTTTTGTAGCAATATAGCTTGAAGGTTTTTTTAATTGGGTGCATTAACATTACTAAACTAGATTAATCAATAAAGCAATATTTTTAATTAATTTCACAGGAGATAAGTTATCTTCAATTCGTTGATCAATTTTCCGCAAAATTTAGAACAATTTGCACACTTATTTAAAGTTTATCTAGTACACAGAATGTGATTTCTCATAGACTGATGATTAAGCGAATTGCTTTGACGCCATCACAAGAACAACGTCGCCTTCAGCCATTCGTGATTGTTATTTGTCGATTCGTTCAGACGTTGACCCTACATTGTAATCAGTGTAATCAGGTTGGTCTTGTAATGTCATGGCTTGCATAAAGTAGTAGATATTTGTTTAGGTATTCTCAATTCCAGTTATTTTAATGTTAGTTTTTAAGTCCGTAATTTCCTTAAAATAAAAACTATCTTCACTTCTTCTCTGAAGAGATTATCTGCAGTGGTAGAATTACTAAAAGTATATTGTGTGAATTTTTAGATTTCATTTTATAAATTGTTTCTCCAATTTTTCCTCTGTCTTAAATTATTTAGAAACATTACTGCGCCTGTTATTGTCCGAATTATTTGCTTTCGTCACATAGTTGAGCTTTTGTTATTTCCTCTTCTATTTGAGGGTTTCAGAAATTAATTTTTCCATAGACTACCTACTATTTGTACAGTTTATACGCCGGAACTAGCACATTTTTTATATACAGTGTGTGCATAAAGCCCTTTGCGAAATTACTCGCAAATTAATTTACCCCATCCTTCCGTCTCGCCAAAGTTGCAAATATCGTTTAAGATTGCATACCAAAGTTATTGGTGATGAAGTATAGGCGCGAAAGTGATTGTTTAAAGTTAGTTTGTTAAAGAGTGAATGGGAGTTAATAAATTGAAAATTAATGTAATTATAAGTAAAAGTTTTTAATAATTTGGTTTTATAAATTAAAAAAGAATGGATTCATATAGGTATTTGGAGGTAAAACTAAACAATATCCTTAAATTCCGTGGACATGTAAATTATTTCTAAAAAAATTGGAATTAAAACAAAAAGTAGTTATATTAATTTAAATAAAAAAATCGGCAAATTTCCTTTACCCGGAACTCCTCTCGTTATGATTTTTTTCCATGTGTTAGGAATAGTGAAGTGTGATTCAATTTAGTTCAGTACAAAGTCATAGTACATATCTGTTAAATATACTGTCTTTTCAAATATTTTTATTGGGTGCCATTTTCTTCCATCATGTTGGATTAATACCAATATTTTATCAGTTTCTTTTTATGCCACAATTAATTTTTGGGCATAATTTAAAATAAACTCAATATGTAGTTTTTACATTGACACATACCGCCATTTTGTTGAATATTGAATTCATACTAGTTTAGCTCATTTTCACATTTAATTTTTCTGTAAAAATTAAAGTCAATAAATTAAACAAGATTTTTGTTCCTTGATTTTTTAAAAATTTTATTTGACCGTCATTTTGTTCCGCCATCTTAAACTCGTACCACAACTTTACCAGTTTATCCCTATATCACAGTTAACTCTTGCACAAAAATTGAAATTAATTTAATAAGTAGTATTTTCAAGCCTATATTTTAAATAATTTATTAGGCCGCTATTTTGTTTTGCTATCTTGAATTCATATAAAAATGTTACCAGGTCATTGCTATATAACACTTGATTTTTGTGCAAAATATCAGGTAAATTGGATAATTAGTTTTTTTAGTAATAATTTTTTTTAACACAGTTCCGCCATATTGGATTTTTACCAAAGTATCACAAAGTCAGCTCCATAAGACCCTTAATTTTTGACTAAAATTTGAAGTCAATCTGGTAAACAGTTTAAGCTATTCCGCGAACTGATAGACAGGCGGACCGACGGAATTGATAAAACATTTTTGGCATCTAGGGACAATATAAAACCTGAGATGGTGTTTTTTTTCACGATTACAGACGTTTTATTTGGCCATCTTGAATTAGTCCCACAATTTCCCTATTTGATTCCTATACCACAATTGGTTATGGCACACAATTTGAAATCAATTCATTAAGCAGTTTTTCAATATTTTATTCAGCCGCCATTTTGTTCCACCACCTCTAATTCGTATTAAAATGTTAATGGTTGATCCAACATAATACTTGATGTTTGTGCAAAATTTTAAATTAATTGGATAAGTAGTTTTTTAATAAAACTTGATTTAATATTTCACTAGGCCGCCATTTTGTTTCCCCATATTGGATTTTTACCAAAATATTACCAGGACATCTCCATATGACCCTTAATCAGTTATCAAAATTTGAGGTCAATCGGACAAGTAGTCTTTAAGCTAGGCCGCGAACTGACAGACAGAGAGGCAGACGGACCGACGGAATTGTTAAAACATATTTTTTGGCGTCTAGGGACACTAAAACGTGAAGATGTGTAAAATCTGAGAGGGTGATTTTTTTCACGATTACAAACATTTTGTGTAGGATTTGGCCGCTATTTGTTCGGCCATCTTGAATTAGTACCACAAATTCGCTAGTTGATTTCTATACCACAATTAGTTATGGCACACTGATGGCCGACTTTTAAAATATTTTATTAAGCTGCCATTTCGTTCCGCCATCTTTGATTCGTACTAAAATGTTACCAGTTGATTCCAACATAATACTTGATGTTTGTTCAAAAGTTAAAATAAATTGGATGTGTAGTTTTTTAATGGGGACTGATTTCTTTAGAAAGACAACAAAAAAATGCGAAAATTATGTCATAATATAAGCCGTGACGAATATAGTTTCGTCATAAATTGAATGCAAATTTCGTATTTGTGGTAAAAATTGAATAAATAAAAAAAACAAGTTTTTGACAGAGCGCCTCTTTCATCGAGATTTATTATGTCAAAGATGTACGTATATTTATTTCCATGCTATTTTCTTTCTCTTTGGATGGGTGCATTGAGTTTTTGATCCAAGCAATAGTTTTGCTAGTATTATCCTGGTTTTCGACGAATATTACCAAAAAATCACATTTTCAATATTTTGGGCACTTTCCAAACAACATCGGCTTTTTTGCTTTCATCGAAAAAAGCGCCTCAAGAATATACAATAGATTCGTGAATTTGCATTGGATGTCGTTTATTTTGACGAAACTATGACAGCATAAAATGTAACCTTTAAACGAAACGGCCCTCAACCATAAACTTAAAGCCTCGCAATAATTTTTTTAACATTTCCCTAGGCCGCCATTTTGTTTGGCCATATTGGATTTTTACTAAAATGTTACCAGGCCATCCTCATATGACCCTTAATTTTTGACCAACATTTAAAGTCAATCGGGTAAGTAGTGTTTTAGCTGTGCCGTGAACAGTCAAACAGTCAGACATACCGATGGAATGGAATTGAGAAAACATGTTTTTTCTCATCTAGGGACTGTAAAACGTGAAGATCCGAAAAAATCTGGACGGGTGATTTTTTCACGATTACAATACTTCCTTTTTCCGAGGGAAGTTAAAAGGTATTTTAACCCCATTTTTCTTTCTCATTTTGCTTTTTGTAGTACTTTTTTTAGAAATTTAAATTTGTAGAATAGTTTTTTTTTCAAAAAGTAAAAAGTATAACTGGGTTTCATAAAATTAATTTTAATATGTCTACCATATTCCTTAAATATATTAAAATGTAATTAAATTCTTAAGCATTATACAAACCAGAACTATATAGAGTCATATGTCAAAAAATATTTTCAAAATTAATTTTAGTATGATTCAGCAAAAATTAAAATGTCAAATATTTTATATACAATCAAATTACTGTGATATTGAATAGTCTTGATAAATCTTAATAAATTTTGAAAAAAAAACTTAAATATACACAGTGGAAATTGATTTACAAATATGTTTTTAAGCATTTGTCTTCAAATCTAATCCAGTTGTCGGAGTAACTCTTTAAAAATAAGCTGGTGACAAATATAGAAATTGTAGAAAACTCACACATTTGCCCGATATATTCAGGTAATGCAACAGTATAAAACCATTTCTCTAAAAATTGCATATAAATATAAATTTCATCATATTTATGGTATATATGATGAAAGTCAGTACAACTCTTGCAATTATATAAATCTGGTCACGAAAAACGGGTTATCGTTTGCAAATTAACATGAGAAAATTGAAAGATCAGCGGATCTTCTGGCGGTGTGTTTTTTTTTACAAGCAACCTTTCACGAACATAATTATTATTATTGGACAACAGAAATTCTTCATTAGCACATTTAGTGTATATTGCCTTTTAAATTTGAGCAGTTTGGAGTGATATCGTGGGAAATATTGCAAGAAAGACTCTACTCTCCAGAATAACATTTAAATATTGCAGGAAGGATTGCGGCCAATATTAAATTAAATCCCCAATAACAAAAAAAAATCGCTTGCTTGCAGGACAATAATAAAATTCTAAACAACGTAGAGGAAATGTGCCTAAAATGGAATACTTTTAAGTACCGATAAGAAATATTCAGGAATATCTATGGGTTTTAACTAGATATCAGTAGAATCTATTATAACTATTAATTTAAAAAAATGCATATTTTTTGGTGTTTTTTAAAGCCTATTTTAGACACATATGTTAATAAAATAGGATTTCAACTAATAAACTAAACTGATTCTAAAATCTAAACAAAAACAATGAAATAACTGATTTTTCTACACAGAAACAAATAATTAAAAATAAATATACACATTATTTGTCTAATGCCTCACATGAATCGTGGACTCACCTGAGGCATTGATTACATCTGAACCACCAATTTGATCTTCTGACTAGGCCTGTAGAATAATTTTTCTTTGGTATTTCTACTATGGGGGCACTGCTGTGTAAACATCTTTTAAAAGCTTTATGTAGATAAAACGGGATACGATATGTAATTTGGATATCCAGTGTTAGAAAACACAAAAAAGAAATGTTTTTTTTTTTCATTTTACATAAATCCATTAAGAAGAGGTACAAAATGTAACTTTTTAGTATTATATTACTGCAAACATTTTCGAAATCGATGAAAATACAACCACATTACTTGGAGGAAAATCAAAAGCGAGATTTTCGTAAGAAAAAACATCCAGTATCGATAATTTACTATTAATTCTATAAGAAATGTGGGACAAATAAATAGGCATCTAACTCTTAAAGAACACTTGCTATGAGGAGTTTAGTTGTTAGAAGCATTTCCCGCTTTATCCAAGTATCCTATTTTAGGTACATTTCCCTATATTAAGATAGATGGTGGATTATAATAAGACTTGTGCCAAATGCGTGTTGCAAACCCAATGACTAGACTTCCCTTGTGTTTAGTACTGTCATTGGCTTTAAAAGCCAATGGTACTGTATATTCTCGTAGCTTCTGGGTTCCTGTTATATCTCTATTTATAACCTGATTATTCAAAAGAAACAGTATTTTCTGGATCGTCCAAATCCTTTTAGTTCATTCAAACATTTCAATTAGGAAGTTTTTATTAACTGAATTACTGCAAACTTTAGTAATGAAAAATAACAATTGTTATAATAGTTTTTAACACAACTTTTGATTCGTATCATTTACTCTGAAAATTCAAAAGGTAAAAAGAAGAACATGAAAATGTATTAACATATTAATATTTAATAGTATACCGTAATATGTTATAAGTTTACCGTATGTTTAATGTACAGCACGTTATCTACGACTCCAACGGTTTAAATGCAAAAATAATATATTTATTTGGCATTTAAAGCTTGCACGTTGACTTCCCTCGTAAAAGGGAAGTATTGTAATCGTGAAAAAAATCAATTTTTTCAGATCTTCACGTTTCAGGGTCCTAGATGGCAAAAAATATGTTTTCTCAATTCCATCTGTCTGTTTATCGCTGTGCCGACTTGTCTATTCGCGGCATAGCTAACAAACTACTTACCTGACTGACTGATTTTTGTCAAAAATTAAAGGTAATATGGGGTATGACCTGATAACATTTTGGAAAAAATTCAGTATGGTAAAAAAACATGGCGGCCTAATGGAATATTAAAAAGTTATTACTAAAAACTACTTCAATTTATCTGAAATTGTGCACAAAAAACAAATATTATGTAGGAATCAATGTAGGAGTGAACTGGTAAAATTTTGGTACGAATTCACGATTTGGTGGAACAAAATGGCGGCTTAATAAATATATTTTAAAATTCAGCGAGAAAAAACAACTTAAATGGCTGATCCCCCCCGCAATACTTTATTCTGTTGGCAAAATCTGATCTTATGTTGGAATTATTTCATTTGTCAATAATTTTTGTCTAGTCCAAGTTGGGTTTTTTCACTTACTTCCCCCCCTCAATATTTTCTCTTCGGCGCATCCCTGCTGCGTTGCAATTGTGTGCCATAATTAACTGTGGTATAGAGACGAACTAGTAAAACTGTGGTAGCACCTCAGGTTTTACATAACTTCACGTTTTAGCGTCCCAAGATGCCCAAAAATATGATTTATAAATTCCGTCGGTTCGTCTGTCGGTTTGTCTGTCTGTCTGTCAGTTCGCATTGCTTAAAAACTAGTCATCAGAGTAACTTCAAAAATTGAGGGTCGTATGGGATGATTGGCAATATTTTGGTAAAAATACAATATATCGGGACAAGATGTCGGTCTAGTGAAACGTTAAAAAAATTATTACTAAAAAAACTAATTATCCAATTTCTCAAATTTTGCATAAAAATGTGTGTGTTACATAGGAATGAATTGGTGACATTTTGGTATGGATATAAAATAGCAAAACAAAATGACAGCCTAATAAAATATTTAAAAAATCGGCCTCAAAAAAACTACTACGTAATATGTGTAATAAAAATCCTAACACCACTAATGACGTAATGAAGCGTATTACATGACTCAAACAACTTGCAATCATGTTTAACATTTTTATCCTACATGTAGATAATATATATAATACATTTACATTATTAGTGCGGTATAAACATTATTACAGTTACGAGTGGTATTCACACGAGTGATGTAACATGCTTTACCCCACGTGTAATGTTCAACATTTTATGGACGACATTAACCGTTGTAATGTACAAAATTTTATCTATAGTACAACATCAACAGTTTAAATGCAAAAAATAATATTTTAATTTGTCATTAATAATGTACTTATCACATCACTAGTTGCGTAGTATGAGTTTATTACGTCCCTATTTGTGGAATTACATAACTCAAGCTACTTGAAATAAGCGATGTACTAAAGTTTTATCCTTCATGTCGTTGATAAAACTATTTATTTCACATTCCATTTGTGTTTATTTGTTTTTTAAGCCAAATAAACATAGAGAGATATAAGAAACTAAAGACACAAAACAAGTCATAAAATTTGGAAGAGGCTAACGTGGAAGCGTAGGTTACACACTTTAAGAAGGAATTTAAGGAAATAGACTAGGTTTGCTACGATTGATATGACTAGGAATGCCTAGGTATAAATCATAAATCGTTTTTATTACAAAATAACTAATGAGTAGATTCTACTTTTACTTTAATTTTTCTTTATAAAAAAAATTAAAAAATGCCTGTCTTGCATTTTAATTGATAAACTTTATAAACAAAGCATTATTAGCAATTAATTAAAATCACCATCATTAGTACTCTAAAATTTACTTATTTGGATCTTAAGAGCAAAATTCTGTTTCGTTGTATTATTTATTACACATGTGAGTAGCTTCATACTTAAAAATTATTAATACCTGACCTCTGTGATCAGATTTAGATTGCATACTGGGGAAAATGGCATATTTTAATGTCCAGTAAGTTACAGATTCATCTTGTAAATGGTAACCTTCGGCGTATGCCTTGACAGAGCTATATTATTTGATTCATATATTTAAACTAAGCGGAAATATTTATAAATACAAAAAAATCCTCATTCCAAACAAAAGTAGCTATTTCCTTTCGACACTATGATACTTTAACTTTTGGGTATTCTTCACCATCATTAACTTTATTTTTTCTTCTGGACTGAGCATGTAAACTCCTATTCATTATCGTATAACAAGTTTATACTTCCCAAAGAAAAACTATCAAGTTTTACAAAAGTCAATTTTATTCTAGCAGGCTTTAGATCTCTATGGTAACAATATTATTTTTTGTAATATTTAATGTAGTAATTACAAGAAGTACGAAAACACATTAATAAGCTTTAACTAAAAAACAATAAAAAATTTGGAATATTAAACAAAATGCTGTTCATTTTTTGTA
Source organism: Kuschelorhynchus macadamiae (assembly GCA_030620095.1). Taxonomy (NCBI): domain Eukaryota; kingdom Metazoa; phylum Arthropoda; class Insecta; order Coleoptera; family Curculionidae; genus Kuschelorhynchus; species Kuschelorhynchus macadamiae. Next base: position 379,317 of record JAUTXW010003222.1, read on the forward strand.
ACGCAAGCGCGACATTTTTCTAAAACAGTACTTGTCTCTCGTCGAGGTGTGTTTCTGTTAATATTAGCAAACAGTTCTCGAGCTCTCTCTTCGAGAACTGCCATCATCCCGGAGGGTTCAAATTAAAAAAAAAAAGAATAACGTGTCCCCACAAAAAGAACTCCAAGGGTCTAATATCTGGTGACCTAGCAGGCCATAATATAGGACAGCCATTAAAAATTAATTTGTCTCCAAAAGTTCTTAATAAATTCTTGACAGCCCTGGATTTGTGGGAGGGGAAGATATCCTGCTGAAACCACACATTATGAAATTCGTTTTGTGCTACATCTTTAATTGCTGGTAGAATTTGGTTTTCTAGCATATCTAAATATTGTTCTGGTAAAAAAATTGACCTATAAGTTGATTACCTGAAAAGACAAGATTTTGTTAAACCAGCTAATATGAAAAATTATTGTACCATAAATGCCATACCAAACATTCATGACAAATTGAGTTTGCAACCTACGCTGTGCCAGCAATCTGAGATTCTTTTTTGCCCATGATGAGGATTGTTTTTATTAAAGATTCAACAGTTCCCAAAATATATTTCGTCAGTCCATATAATGGCACTGCTAAAATGTATATGTTCCTGGCATTTGTTAATGTACCAGTTACAAAAGGTAAGTCTCTTAGCCTGTCGCCTTCAACAAGCCCTTGAACAATGGTCGGCTTATATGGGTGGTACTTATTTTTCAAATCATGTGTGTTATCTTAGGAATATTTAGTGATGTACAGCATATTCTTGTTTATGAAGTTGAGTTTTCGTTAAAGTAATTTATTACTTGATTGTCAAGATTCTTATTTTCCTTGTTATACTTCTTAGGCCGTGACTGTTCGAAACTTCCACACCTTCTTAAATTGGCCACAAGTTTTTAAAAATAGGTTTGGTTTGGCTCTTGCCTCTCTGGGTAAGTATCACCGTAATTGTTTAAAGCTGTATTCTCTTCGTTGGTATAATGCAAAGACATTTTAAAGCATTTAAAATTGGAAGTAACTAACAAATTGTGGAAATGTCAACAGTAAAAAAAAATTATATTGTTACCATATCGATTTCAAACCTACTAGATTAAAATCGACATTTGTAAAATTGTTATTTTTTCTTTAAGATGTATATATTGGTTACTCATCAATGAATAGAAGTTTTAATGCTTTGTTTAAAAAAGCAAAAATCGAATATGGCGTCCATAAGAAAACGTAAAGTTGATGATGATGAAGAATAGCTGTAACGTGGAAATAAAAATCTGATGCATTATATATATATACATGAGGGCATAGAGTCTGGAAACCTTGAGATATGCCAAAAACTATAGAAGTTGGGTAAAAAAGTTTCATATAAAAGTTGTATAGTTCCTTACGATTAATGATTCAAAAATGTCTTGAAATATACAGGGTGTTTTAAAATCAAGTTACACGCCAAAAGTTCAGAATCTCTAATGGAATACCCTGTATATTATTTCATTTTAAGAATCTACATGAAATTAAAAAATATTTTATTAAGCATACCCTATCCCTAAAGTCAACTGTTTTTGAGATAAAAAAATGAGAAAATGGAAATTTGGCTTTAAACAAAATTAACTCATTTCCCTATGCATAGTGAAACCTGGTGGATTATTTTAGAACTCCCATAGAAACTGTCTTGTACTGACAATAAATGTGTCAATTTTTAATATATTGTTGGAGAGTTACTTTTTTCCTGATAAAAATGCTTTCAGAAAGAGAAAGAATAGAGATTCTTATGATGTGTGGATGGGGAGATCGCCAAAGAAATCTTGACGAAGTATGTGAACTTTTTAATAATACGCATCCCGAGCGAGGACAAGCAATTGCCAAATCCACAGTTAGCAAAATTATCAAAAAATTTCGTGATGATGGTTGTGTAAAAGATCTTCCTAGGACAGGTAAGCCAAAACTAGATGATGATATGAAAGTGAATGTTTTACTCAGTTATAACGAAAATCCACATTTACCTACAAGTCAAGTAGCATTAGATTTAAACCTTAGTCAATCATCGGTAAAAAATATTCTGCGCACGGCAAAGTATCATCCCTACAAAATAAGATTAATCCGTGAATTAAATGAAGACGACTTTGACCGCCGACTTGAGTTTTGCGAAAGTATGCAAGAGCGGTGCAACCTGGATCCATTCTTTTGTAGAAATATTTTATTTTCCGATGAAGCCACCTTTTTTCTTAATGGTACTGTCAACCGACAAAACTGTAGATATTGGTCTACAGAGAATCCCCATTGGGCTCAAGTGGCTCATACGCAATATCCCGAGAAAATCAATGTTTGGGCTGGAATATTTCAAGATAGAATTATAGGTCCCTACTTTTTTTATGTAAATTTAACCGGCGAAATTTATCTTGATTTTTTACAATTCGAGTTGATTCCCGCCTTAGCTCAATTGTATCCAGGTAATGAGCTCGACATGCCTACTGCAGCAATGTGGTTCCAACAAGATGGAGCACCACCTCACTACGCGCTACCTGTTCGGCAGTATCTCATAGAAATATTTCCTAATATGTGGATAGGACGTCGTGGTCCCTACGAATGGCCGGCCAGGTCCCCGGACTTAACTCCCCTAGATTATTTTCTGTGGGGATATTTAAAGAGCAAAGTTTATTTGAACAGACCTCCTAATACCGATGCGCTGAAAAATCGTATAAGAGATGAAATCCGACAAATCCCACCTACTTTCACTCGAAATCTACAACAAGAGTCCATCAATCGATTAGGATATTGTCAGGAAGTGAACGGACAACAGTTCCAGCATTTATTACGTTAAAACGCATCATTTAGAATTTTAGACTATCGTTGTTAATCGTTATTAAAAAAATTTTGTAAAACTGTTTTCTCATTTTTTTTATCTCAAAAACAGTTGAGTTTAGGGATAGGGTATGCTTAATAAAATTTGATTATAATTTCATGTAGATTCTTAAAATGAAATAATATTTAGGGTGTTCCATTAGAGATTCTGAAGTTTTGGCGTGTAACTTGATTTTAAAACACCCTGTATATTTCAAGACATTTTTGAATCATAAATCGTAAGGAACTATACAACTTTTATATGAAACTTTTTTACCCAACTTGTATAGTTTTTGACATATCTCAAGGTTTCCAGACTTTATGCCCTCATATATATATATATATATATATATATATATATATATATATATATATATATATATATATATATATATATATATATATATATATATATATATATATATATATATATATATATATATATATATATATATATATATATATATATATATATATATATATATATATATATATATATATATATATATATATATATATATATATATATATATATATATATATATATATATATATATATAATATAATAAAATGTAAAATAAATAATTTTAAGCCTAAGTATTGTCATAGGTAATAAACATTTTTATGTATGGTATTTCGTCCGTCGTACATATGGAATAACTTTTCATAAGCGCTTTCAGATTCATGTTATGCTTTAATGCCATGTGTTTGTGCACTCAAGGACGTCTGCCTGAAAGGGCGGGGTCCTTTAAATAGAATTAATTATAATAAATAAACCCAAGCCTTCGAAAAATCAGCCCCTTTAAATGCTAGTCTCATTGAAAATGCATCCAGTGTCGGGCGCTAAGTTTACATGAGTGTAAGCATTGCATATTCCTATAGTCGATAGAATCAGTATGTTTGTTTGACTTTAATAATTTATAAATTTTGTATTATTTTCATAAGTATATTTTAAAAAATTTAATTACAGAAGCCGACATTAAATCATGTCAAATTAAAACTATTTTCCGACGCATGGTTAGTCTTTGTTTGTCAGTTGCACCTTCAGAATCGTCACTCGACGAGATTGAAACACTGAATACGTTTTGATGGCACCGTTCGGATATTTATAATTTTATATCTTGCCGTTTTTCAGTTCGTTTATAATATTCTTGGACTATTGTAGGGACTTCTTTTACATTAAACACGTGTCCTGGTGGGTGGTGGTATCAGGAACAGCATACTAAAATTCAGTTTTTATTGTAAATTTTATATTAGCTTGACAAGAACATCAATATTTAAACTATTACCATATAAAATCCCATGCGCGCTTCCAAGGTTTGCACATAAAAATCACAGGTTCCGAGTATTTATGAGACTGCCTTTTCGGTTAGCCCCCATCACATTTTGTGTTTTTACCACATGCGGAAGTTAAAAAAATACAAAACTACGTGTTTGGAATTTCAGTGCCAATAATATTAAAAGGTAACAAAACCCTGGGAGAAAATCTCACCAAACCCAAAAAATTCTTTTAGGTTAAAATTTGATTATTCTCACAAAGAATTAAAGTCAGTGCTAGTCTCTATTTGGCAGATTGGATTGATTCCCGTATATGGTATGTCATGAATAATCTGGGTCCCACAATGTTTAATAGACTGTAGAATGTTTCGCTCGACAATCTTAAATAATTAAAATACTTTTCACTGTCGGTTAATCGCATTTCATTTAATAAATTGTGGTTTCTTCTTATTACTAAAATAAGAGGTATAATGACAAAATATTATTTGAATTCCGAATATAGTTTGGGTTTATCTGATGACAGAAATTAGTCATATTACTGATTAGCGATTAATTATTATAAACTCTCATACAAAATAATTAACATATAAAAAAACAGTGAAAATAATTAAAACTAGAGCCTGGAAAGGAGCAAAAAAACAAAAATAAAGTCAAACAGAAAGTGAACTTAAAAATTTATATGAAATCGGAAAAAAGTAAACTCTACGACGTAATTAGGGTTGCGAACCGTCCTCCAGCCGAGAGGATAGTCCTCCTTTGGTCTAATGTATCCTCTGTCCTCCACAGCTACTGTTTAAAGTTTCGACATTTTATATTCTATATAATTCAATCAAAATCAAAATTAAAACTAATGAACATTGATAGATTTGTATTAATTTACTTAACACAACCAAAACAAAACTATTTTATATGGTTTGTAACGATACTCTTAAATATATAAAATAGAATAGCTTGACTTTTTATAAGAAAATTAAAAAAATACTTAGTATGTAATTGAATACATTTTTAAATCACGTAATGTGTTTTCAACTTCAACTCCACGTACACAGAAAAGGATAATGAATAAGAAAATCCTGACATTTTGACTGATTTTGACAGTGTGAGGAATATTTAAATTTCTAACACTAAAAAAATGAGATTTTAGAAGAATCTGGGAAGGCTTTTAATGCAATCATGGTGGGAATGCAATACTATTGTTTTAGGTTCTCTAAGCAAGGTAACACCTGAAGGACTTAGTGAATAAAGCTTGGGTTATAGATTAAAAAAGTTTGTGTCTTGCGTCCTCCGTTTAAGCTAAGTGTTTACATTGGTTCTTAGCCCGAGTTATAGATTGAAAACGTTTGCGCTTTGCGTTACCTGTGGAGCTAACCTTACTTTAATGTTTATATTTATCGCCTTTTTGTGTAATGCAATTTTGTCTTGCTTGTTTTTCACTTTATGTGTGTTTTTATAATTTGCTGAACATGGATAATCAAAAGCATAGTAATGATGCCAAGTAAAGACTAGGCATTGTGGATATATTAATGTGTACCGCAGCTGTAAAGTTGTTGAAGAGAAGGCGGCAAAGAAGATCGCGAATTCGGCCTGTTAAATGGGGTAGAAATACTCATAATTCCTACTAGTATTTTCTTAAACTTAAAGACAATGACTCCAAGCATAAATGGGTGAAGATGTTATGTGTATATATTAATTTCAAATTTATTACGAAGGACGAACGTTTTACAAGGTCCTCTAAAATCCAGCAATTTCATTGGTTGCAGGTTAAGACAAACGTCGATTTTTGCTAGCCGCTTCCGTCAAAGTTAAAGATCGCCATCTTTTAGACGGATAGCGGAAACCTAAACTATATATAACCATATTCATTGCTTTGCGTTAAGTTAACTTCAAGGACAGCGCCAACGGCGACGGAAGACGAAAACGTTTTCAATCTATAACCCAGGCTTAAATAATTAAAAATCGATTTCAGATAAAAATTAATTATCACATATTTTTTGGATTCCCTCTTTTAAATTCATTTTTTAAACATCAAAAAATAATAATTTTTAGCAGTTTATTGTAAATCTAGTTTGTGTCTTGTCAATTTTCAGATTTTTCTCTTGACATGTCAGTGGTAGAAGTTTAGTTATAGTTTCCCATCGTATTATCTCAGAAACTATCTAGTGGTAAAAGTTTAACTATAGTTTCCATCGACTTATCTTAGAAACTATCAATCACATTTAGGAAAAAATCAGACGCGGGACCATTTAGTCACTTGCATTCTAGTACTGCATTTTATACTGGTAATCACTCTCCGAGATTTTTTCATATCTTCACGGTTTAGGTTCCCTAGATGACGAAAAATATGTTTTCTCAATTCCGTCGGTCTGTCTGTTCGCAACGAAGCTAAAAAACTACTTATCCGGTTGACTTCAAATTTTGGTCAAAAATTAAGGGTCATATGGGGATGACTTGGTAACATTTTGATAAAAATCCAATTTAGCGAAACAAAATGGCGGTCTGGTGAAATGTTAAAAAAATTATTATTAAAAAACTACTCAATTTTGCAAAAATATTAACTATTATGTTGAAATCAAGTGGTAAAATTTTGGTAGGAATCCAAGATGGCGGCATAGTAAAATATTTAAAAATTAAGTCTGAAAAACTGCTCAGTGGTTTGATTTTCAAATATACGTCATAACTAATTGCGGTATAGAGATCAAGTAGTAAAATTGTGGTAGTAATTCAAGATGGCCGAACAAAATGGCGGCCAAATAAAATGTTTGTAATACGTGAAAAAATCACGCTCTCAGATTTTACATATCTTTAGGTTATAGCGTCGTTAGATGCCAAAAAATATGTTTTATCAATTTCGTCGGTCCGTTAGTCGGTCTGTCTGTCTGTATTTCAGATCGCGGCATAGCTTAAAGACTACTTACCCGATTTACTTCAAATTTTAGTAAAAAATTAAGGGCCGTATAGGGATGACCTGGTAACAAACAAAACAAAATGGCGGCGTAGTGAAGTCTAAAAAAAAATATTATTAAAAAAACTACTCCTCCAATTTATCTCAAATTTTGCAAAGCAACATCAGTTATTATATTGGAATTAACCAGTAATATTTTAGTACGAATCCAACATGGCGAAACAAAATGGCGGTATAATAAAATATTTTAAAAAATTCAGCCTGAAAAAACAACTTAATGGATTGAATTCAAATTGTGTGCCATAACTTATAGTATATATATATAGTAGTATAGGGCTCAACTAGTAAAACTGTGTTACTAATTCAAGATGGCGGAACAAGATAGTGGCCAAATAAAATTTTTGTAAGAAGATCACCCTCTCAGGATTTACATATCTTCATGTTTTAGCGTCCTTAGATGCCAAAAAACATGTTTTATCAATTCCGTCGGTCCGTCTGTTTGTCAGTTCGCGACATAGCTAAAATATTACTTAACCGAATGACTTCACCAAAAAACTGACCAAAAATGAAGGGTTCTATGGGGATGGCCTGATAATATTTTGGTAAAAATCCAATATGGCGGAACAATGTTAAAAAACGTTGGTTAGAGTGATGTATTATTTGGGGTTAAGATCCAGTAAAAAAAAACTAGTATTTTTTAAATTGGCGACGTTTCGTAACTTTATTGTTGCATCCTCAGGACACATATGGATCTTATATCCTGCTTGAAATCCATACTATCAGTACTTTTACTCCGTTGCTCCGCATATATTATCCAGATATTAAGTTTCTAAATGATTTTCGTTACAATCCTTTTGCTGTTATGTTAGAGTGGTGCATTATTTGGAGTTAGGATCCTGTAAAAAAAACAAAAGACTATTTTTAAATAGACGTTTCGCATCTTTATTGTTGCATCTTGAGGACACATATGTAGATTCTATATCCACCATGAAACCCATATTATCAGTCTTTACATATTCCGTTTCTCCGCAGATATTTCCCAGATATTAAAATTCTAAATGGTTTTCGTTAACGATCCTCTTCTTCTCATGTTAGAGTGGTGTATTATTTGGGGTTAGGATCCAGTAAAAAAATAAAAGACTTTTTTTTTAAATTGTCAACGTTTCGAAACTTTAATGTTGCATCCTTAGGATACATAAATGGATTCTATATCCTGCATGAAACACATATTTTCAGTCTTTACCTACTACGTTGGACAGCAGATATTTCCCAAATATTAAGTTTGTAAATGGTTTTCGTTAACGATCCTCTTGCTTTTAGGTTAGAGTGGTGTAAAAGTAAAAAAATGTGTTTTTTTAATTGTCGACGTTACGTTACTTTATTCTTGCATCCTCAGGATATATATATATATATATATATATATATATATATATATATATATATATATATATATATATATATATATATATATATATATATATATATATATATATATATATATATATATATATATATATATATATATATATATATATATATATATATATATATATATATATATATATATATATATATATATATATATATATATCCTGCATGAAACCCATATTATCAGTCTTTACCTACTATGATGGTCCGCAGATATGTCCCAGATATTAGGTTTCTAAATGGTTCTGTTTAACGATTCCCTTGTTTTTAAGTTAGAGTGGTGTATTATTCGGGGTTAGAATTCAGTAAAAAAAATAAAAGTTTTTTCTTTAAATTGTCTACGTTTTGCAACTTTATTGTTGCATCTTCAAGACACATTTAAATTTTATATTCTGCGTGATACGCATATTATCGTTTTTTTAAATTGTCGACGTTTCGCAACTTTATTGTTGCATCCTCAGGAGACATACATTTTATATCCTGCATGATACCCATATTATCAGTCTTTACCTACTTCGTTGGTTCGCAGATATTAAATTTCTAAATGGTTTTCGTTAACGATCTTCTTGTTGTTATGTTAGATTGGTGTATTACTTGGGGTTAGTAAATATCTGCGGACCGATGGAGTAGGTAAAGACTGATATGGGTTTCATGCAGGATATAAAATCTGTGTCCTGACGATGCAACAGTAAATTGGCGAATCCTCGGAAATTTAAAAAACGGTCTTTGTTTTTTTTACGGGATCCTAACCATTCAGAAACTTAATATCTGGGGTATCTGCGTACCAACGGAGTAGGCAAAGAGTGATAATATGGGTTTCAATTTAAGATGGCGAAACAAAATGACGGCCAAATAAAATTTTTAAAAAATCAACGCAAAAAATCTTGTTCAATTGATTTTAAATTTTGCATAAAAATTAAATGCGAATTTGGGATACTTATTGAATTTATTTTAAATTATTCCCAAAAGTCAAGTGTGGCATAGGTAGAAAGGAAATGGTAAACATATTGGTAGGAATCCAATATGATGGAACAAAATAATAATAAAAATGAAGAGATAGTATATGTCACACGTATATACTGTGACTATGTGCTGACCTAACTTGGATCACACTTCACTCTTCCCAATAAAAGTGATAATTCATAACGAGGGAAGTTCCTATTGTGCTGACATATTTTAGTGAAATTGCTAAAACCAAAAACTATTAAAACTATTAAAGTTAAAGTGGATATCTCCAATTTTTCGAAGTTATTGGCATTTTTAAAACGACAAAATCTAGAATATAAATCAAAAAGTCAAACACTTTCTCCAGTGAGAACATTCCGATGTTTCTTAAGTAATCGAATAAAATTGAAACATTTTCGTTATTCAATAAATATCGACATTTACTTGGGTGGAAAGTGATATTTACCCATGTCACTATTCATCCGGATAAATGCCAAAGTCAGAAATATGTTTCTATTTTCTTTTAAAATCAGAAATGTCAACATTACATACATAAATAAATATATTTTATTTCAATTTAAATTTCAATATAGTGCCCTTAGGATCCGGCACCTTCGTGTGTTGCACGATTTTGCATGCACATATGGACGCCGCGGGCCTGATTTATTATGCCTGTTACGAAAAAAGACCCTTTAGAATTCTACCTCGAAAAAACTGGGGAAACAAATGCATTGCTGTTGGGTAGTATTTTATATAATGTATATCCTTTGTATTACACTGTCATAAATATATAATAATAACATATTTTATTCCTGATGCCTCAATGCACCATGACTGGACTTCCTCAGGTAATAATGATATAATAATTTGCAAGTGACCTAGTTAAATTTAATTTTTACTACCGTAATAAGGTTTCAGTTTAGACCATATTCGAAATTGTTTTGCCTTTCGAGACCGTTGCATTTATTTGTCCAAGTGCCGTACGAAGCTGAAAACCAGCCAGAGTTCGCCTGTTGCGCTTCGCAGATGTCGTGTAGCACGTTTCTTCACTCTCTTCCTCTCTTGATCTTCGTGCAGTGGGCTGAAATCCTATAAATTAATAGTTTTATGATACTACTCGTTATTACTTCACTAATTTATTATTATATTTGGTGTTTTGAAAAAAGCTTTTGTGTGTAGGTTTTTTATATATAATTAAGACATTTTTTATAAATGTTAGTTCGCACCCCTTTCGTTTTTATTTCTCTGTAAAGGGAAGAAATCTTTTGAGATATTAAAAATACCTTCTTTAAACTAATTATCTAAATTTGGGTAATGTTATCAGATAGTGAAATGACATTTTATAAGATAATAATCTAAAATAATATCTCGCTGAATAAAGTCTAGCGGTTTTACTCTTTTGTTTTAAATCCTTAAAAATATGATATTTATAGGGGCTGCTTCTCAATCAACAAACTCGCTAGATGCAACTGTTTTCGAAATATTCTTAGTTTTAAATGTCGAGCATAAGGGTAAATGTGGGCAATTCGAAAATGAAGATTAGGAGTTTGGTGGCATATTTTTTCCATCAAAATAAGAGAGAAAGTTTTTGTTTATTTTTGGGATACTTTTGTGTCTTTGCTTCACTTAATTAATTTATTAAAGGCTCATGAAAAATAAGGATGTATCCAGAAACGAAGCGTTTGCGGACCCACGCTGACTGAATGAATGCGTTTCCATGAAAATGAATGGAGTTGGCAGTTTTAACAGTTTGGGTAGACAAAACTTCATATATTATTTCCCTCGTAAAAAGTGAAACTCCATGATAACGAATCAAATTCGCTATTTAACACGCAATTTGGTAGACAAAACTTTATATATTATTATATTAAATGGGAAGTATTGTAATCGTGAAAAATATCACCCTCCGAGATTTTTTTAGATCTTGACGTTTCGTTTCTAGTTGCCCAAAAACATGTTCCCTCGATTCCGTTGGTCTGTGGGGGTTTGTCTGTCGGTCTGTTTGTCTGTCTGTTCGAGGCATAGCTAAAAAACTACTTATCCGATTGACTTCAGATTTTGGTCAAAAATGAAGGGTCACCTGGGGATGGCCTGGTAATATTCTGGTAAAAATTCAATGTAGCAAAAAAGGCGGCCTAGTGAAATGTTAAAAAAATATTACTAAAAAACTACTTATCCAATTCAATTAAAATTTTGCACAAAAATTAAGAATTACATAAGAATTAACTGGTAAAATTTTGGATATTAGATTGGATGGCGAAATAAAATGGCTGCTTCGTAAAATATTTAAAAATTCAGCCTGATAAAGACTACTTATTAGATTGATTCGAGATTTTGTGCAAGAATTAATTGTGGTATATGAACTTGTGTAAAATCGTGGAACATATTAGAAGCTAAAAATATATTTTCTCGATTCCGTCGGTCTGTCTGTCGCAACGTAGCTAAAAAACTACTTATCCGACTGACTTCAAATTTTGGCCAAAAATTAAAATGCGGTAAAAATCCAATATGGCGGAACAAAATTGAGGCCTAGTGAATTGCTAAAAAAATTATTTCTAAAAAACAATTATGCGATTTATCTCAAATTTTACACACAAATAAAGTGTTACATAAGAATTAACTGGTAACATCTTGGTACGAATTCAAGATTGCAAAATAAAATGTATACTTATTAGATTGATTTCATATTTTCTACAAGTATTAAATGTAACATAGAGATAAACTGATAAAATCGTGGTACGAATTCAGAATGACGGCCAAATAAATTGACAACAATTGACCTCAAACTCTGCACAAAAATTAAATGTGACATAGGGATAAACTGGTACAAATTCAACCTGACATAACAAAAAAAATATTATTTAAATTGTGCCTAAATATCAAGTGAGGCATAGGTAGAAATCGGTAAAATGTGGGTACGAATCCAATATGGTGGAACAAAATGCCCAGTAAAAATGTTTGAAAAGACAGTGTATAATAATATGTTACTAAACGAGTATGTGCTGAACTAAATTGAGTCACACTTCAGTATTAAATTTCTATTTCATTTGTTTGTACTGGAGTATTTTAATAATAATATAAAGAAAGCGTTTTACGAGTGATCAATGTCAGTTTGAAAGTAAGTGGATCCTACCAATCCTACGCTTTGACTCTTATGGAAGCATATATATATATATATATATATATATATATATATATATATATATATATATATATATATATATATATATATATATATATATATATATATATATATATATATATATATATATATATATATATATATATATATATATATATATATATATATATATATATATATATATATATATATATATATATATATATATATATATATATATTATATTAGGTACTTCTTTTCTTGGGATGCGTGCTAATAAAAGTAAAAGGATTTTTTAATTATTTCTCATATTTAATTCCAATTTGACGTTTCGACAGGTAGTTCTATGTCTTTTTCAAAACTGTTTTTTTATTTTTCCTAAAACATGTTGCATAAAATAAACAATCTAAGATTTTAAAAAATTGAAAATTATCTTACCATGAGAGTAAATTAAAAAGTCAATAACAGCAAATAACATTAAAGCGAATTAAATACACGTAGCACATTGTCATTTTGTTAAACATAATATATATATATATATATATATATATATATATATATATATATATATATATATATATATATATATATATATATATATATATATATATATATATATATATATATATATATTATATGGAACTTCGTTTTGTTTAGTGGCAAACACGTTTTTCGAGAATTTTTTAACATTAAAGTAGAGGGGGCGTGAGTGAAAAAGATAGAAATATATTTTTATCATGAATAAAGAAAGAAATAGAGAAATATTTTGATTAATAGTCTGAAGGCACAACACAGAAGGATGATAGGTTGCCTATCTTACAGTAGTGTGTATACAATGCTCAACCTCATTGAATCTAATTGGTAAAAATATATATACAGCAATATATTTATTATATAATAATAATTAATTAGTGGGGATAAGCCTCAGAAAACCTTAAGTGTTTGATAATTGCCTCTGTAATAGTTGTAAATCAATTAATTATTAAAACAATAGCAAAGTAGAGCCAATATGGGAAATAATTTGGAGTAATAATACTAAGAGTAACAATAATATTAATAATATGGAATGTTATAAATTACTCATCGAGGGCGGGAGCGTCCAGACATTGAAATTTGTTTTTATGTACTGTAAAACTGTATATGGAACTGAGGTTCTGAGTGTCACTCTATTTATTATACAGATCTTGGAGGTTTATATGTATCATTTCTAAGAATGTGCGTTTATAGTAAGAGAAAGCCTTATCTATAATCTCAGCGCCACCCAGTTGAGAGAGTGGTTTTCTTTAATGAAGTGTTCAATCAACGCACAGGACGGAACGTCTGTCTCTCCGACAGTCACTCTTATGTGAGGCGATGCTGTCTTTACGGCTTCTAGAAGTTTGTCCAATATATGCTAACTCTCATTACATGATATTTTGTAAACTATATTGTAATTCTGTAGTAGTGAGGTGAGTTTTTTTTTTGGTGTTTTCCAGCATCTCCACTATCCTGAAGTTTTCAGGATAGTGGGGATTTTATATACACAGTACTAATTGGAAAACAACAACGCTCTAACGTTTAGAAATGTTTTTATAGTTGGAATTTTCTTTGTGGTAATGACAAATTAAACTTCCTACGCAACAAGCGGTTTTCTTTGAATCAAAACGCAATTGCAAATCTTTCCATCATTAAATAATATTATTGTCTTATATTGTTTTTTATTCAGTTTCTTAATAAATACATCTTCGTTTATTATTATGGACCACTGTGCAACGGAACGCTTTCGGTTACTCCTTGACCTCTCTCAAAGAAATTGTTAAGTTCACGTTTAGTTATTAAATTCCATGGCGATCATTTTGTGGGAAAATAAAGATTTAATAGATTCTTTCTGTCGGTTTTTAACGGGTTTATCGATAATTTGAACGGAATGTTGCAAAAATGGAATCACTTAAATGTAACTGTAATGCAGATTTTATGGCGATGTAATAAAAATAATGAAATTATACATGTCTCTTTAAGAAAAATGTGCAGTTTTAAATGTTGTATTTTACATTATTTGTTACTTTATCAAAACAAAATAAAAGATTTAATGGAATTGTCCCTTACTTTGTGACAGTACATTTTGACAAATAAATGAAAACACAAGTTTTACTTTGTTAATTGTCACATATCTTATTTGGGCACTTAGCTAGACTGCAGTTTCTTACTACTAATAGGTACATCTTCAAACGCAATGAGGATATTTACAATCAAGTTAGGTGTATATCCAGACACACTTTCTTAAGAGTATGAGTAAGGAAAACCAACTGTACATTTTGTAGGCTCAAAAGTTTTATTAAAACTTGTATGGTCATAAAGTTTTATTTTATTTAAACTTTTTGAGCATAAAAAATGTACAGTTGGTTTTAGTACTACGAAACTGAGGTCACGCCTAGTGCAAAAATAAAATAAGTGACAGTTAACAAAATAAAACTAGTGTTTTTATTTATTTGTTAAAACAAAATAAGTACATTTTTTAAAAATATATTATTGGGATCAGGTTTTGTTTTCAACTGTTGAAAAACCGAAAAGCAAATATTTAAAACAGCATTAACTTCGATCAAAATTTGCTGTGGAGTAAATTTTTAAGAAACAACCAATTTTTTAACAAATTTTACGAACAGTTTAATAACAAAAATATTAATGAATTAAATTACTATCATTTTAAAAATATTTAAACATATTTTAGTATTATATTTCGCCAAGTCATCCAAACACATTCTAATGAAATTGTGGCTCTACAGCTCAGATATTAATTTTTGATCCCTCGGATGTATTCGAAATATATTAAAGTGTTATTATGTGAGTCAGAGTTTTTGCGGGGGTGGCTTCAAAATCGTGTTACGGTTGGGGTGTGTCATTGCTTTTATAGGAACTTTCAGCCCCTGTCGTTAGCAATACGTATCTAAGCGTACTTACGAGGGAATCCTAAAATTGTTGTGTAAAATGAATAAAATGAGAAAATGTTTTATTGGAGGTTATAAGTTAATAATAACCAAATTCTTATTGATGATTGATTGAAATAATGAAGTTTATTAGAAAATTAAAGAAGGTATGCTACATACTTATTTAGTTTACAGATATAATAATTGTTATAAATTTATAAAAGTAGGTCTATATCTTTAAAAGACTAATTTTTTTGGTAAACACGAAAACAATTGCTTATCATAATATATCTTTTAATTCAATTTTAAACAATTTGAAAAATCGGGAAACTGGCTTTACTCAAATCTTCGTTAATAACGAAATAATACAAGATCCGCAAACGATTGCCGACAGTTTTGCGTACTTTTTCTCTCGGGCTTTTCAGGATGGTGGCGCGTCTTTGATTTCGGATAGCTTGCTGGAGGATAATCCAAGACTCTGTCAAGGTCCTACCTGTATTTTGACCTCTATTACGGAACAAGACATTGAAGACATTGTAAGTTAAAGCCTAATATAACTATGGGTCCCGATCTTGTTCCTGCATTCAAAATTAAAGATTGTCTTTCCGTATTTCTTAAACCACTAACTAAGATATTTAACGCGGTGATTTCAATGTCATGCTTTCCAGATTCTTGGAAAGCATCACATATTTGTCCGGTTTCTAAGAAGGGCGGCTGCAGCGATGTAGATAACTATAGACTAGTGGCTATTGTGTGCAATTTTAGCAAGCTAATCGAGACCGTGTTGCATAAATATATGGCTGCACTCACCTCAGGGATAATGTCTGATGAACAGCATGGTTTTATGCCCGGTAAATCCACAGTTACTAACCTTGTGTGTGCTATCCAATACATCTATGAGAAGCTTGACGAACAAAGCCAGGTAGATGTGATCTACACAGATTTTCCTAAGGCTTTTGACAGGGTTGTTCATGGAATTTTACTAAAGGAACTCTTAGCATTTGGTATTACAGATCCGTTGGTTCAATTAATAAAATACTATTTATCAAATAGGATTTGTACAGTCATCGGTGGTACCACAAGGGTCAGTGCTTGGACCAGTTTTCTTTAATATGTTTATTAATGACATTGCCTCTGGATTGGAGGTCAAATGTTTGCTGTATGCGGACGACCTTAAAAATGTTTCCCGAAATCTCGGGATCCCGGTGTATTTTGGTCTCGAAAATCCCGTGGTTATATCCCGAACATCTCGAAAAGTTTATATTTCAAATTAAAATCTGATTCAATTTATTTTCTTGACTCCCTATATACGAGCTCGTTTTACTTACGTCGTAAACGTACTCAAAACGATGAATTCGGTGGTTCCCTGAATGGAGCTCGGGGAATTACCATTCTTCATTCCTTTTCATATTGCTTTTTGTTTTCATTATTGTTTTAAGTCAAGGGCAAAGCATTGGGTTGAGTGGTTCTTTGTATTTTAATGTCGATCAGTATAATTGTATGACCAATTACGCAGAAATACAGTAAAATATTATATAGAAAGTGTTGTTAATAGATTTTTTTTTGTGATTTTTCAGATTTATTAAGATGTCTGACAATATAAAATTAGTGGTACATCCCAAAAAAAAATGACAAATCATCAAATTATGTCATTGGTGAGGATAAACAGTCTGCAAAGTGCAAGCACTGCGGTGCTATAATAGCAACTTGAGGATCTTCTACAAAGGGCCTACATGCTCATTTCAATTCAAAACATACAAGCTCTCTCGAGAAGGTAAATAAAGCATCGTCCTCAACTTCATCCTCAACAATAATTGTGAACGAGGAAGCGGGCCAACTAAGGGAGTTAGTCAAGATGCATCTGATCTAGAACCATCAGCGTCTAAAAGACAAAGACAAATTTTGGATTTTTTTGCGAATGAAATTCACCTAATGAAAATTCTTTGGATGCCGTCCTTTCCAGAATGACTTCTCTTGATGAATTACCACTTAGAGTTTTTGTTACGTCAATCGATCTAAGAAAAGCACTTATTGCTAGATGATTTCGTGTTATACCAAGTTCCCCAACAACAATTCGTGAAAGAGTTTTAGCATACAAAACCAAAATTGTTAATTACTTTACACTGTGGTTTGAAAAACTTAAAAAAGACGGACAGTATTTCAGCGTAAACGTTCATGGTTTGAATGAAAGAGTTTGGAATATTGGACTAATACGAATTTCGGGTTCCATCCTGCCGAAAAGTCCGTTAGTTTGTTGATACAAAGATTAGAGGATTTTAACATCAGTTTAGATATTGATATGGTTTCCATAACAACAGATGGTGCAAGTGTTATGAAAAAAGTGGGTAGTCTCGTAAAATGTAAGCAGCAACTATGTTTTGCACATGGAATTCATCTAGCTGTGTCGGATGTGTTGTATAATGCAGATACGCACAAAGTTTTGCAAGCTGGAGAGGAAGCTTCAATGGTGGAAACTTACGAGCCTGAAGCTAACGAGAGTGACAGCGACGGTGAAAATGATGACAGCGAAGAAGGTGGTATGGAGATATTGCACGAGTTAAAACCAGACGACGATAAATCACAATATTTATTCTATTATCAAAAAAGTTAAGATATTTCGCCGTTTACCTACAAAAAAATCCAATTCTACAAACCTATGTGAAGGAAAAGTATGGAAAAGAACTCAGTTTATTGTTAGATTGCAAAACCAGATGGAATAGCCTTGTTGACATGTTGGAACGTTTTGTTTTACTGAAAGAATGTATTCAGAAGAGCTTAATAGATTTAAACAGTTCGGTAGTTATTAATGACAGTGAATTTGAAGTAATAAGAGATATAATACGATGCTTGGAGTCGGTTAAACTTACGGTAGAAGCCATTTGTCGAAAAGATGCCAATTTATGTACTGCTGATGCTAGTTTTAAGTTTCTATTTTATGAACTTAAAAAAGTGAGTACACAACTAAGTAAAGAATTTGAGAAAGCACTTATAAATCGTATAAATCAACGACGAATTATACTGTCTGGAGTTATTGCATACCTTCAGAATCATAGCCCTCTTCATGAAGGTGATTTCTTTGAGCAACCCCATTCTGAAACTATTGCTCACTTTGCCAAAAATATAACGGACATGTTTGAAAAAAAATATACTCCTAGATTCTGAATCTGATGAAGATAATATGCCCCTATCGGAAATAGCGGATAAAACACCGTTAACCTTAAAGCAGAAACTTCAAGAGGCCATAAGTTCTGTGACTACTAAAACTATTTTACCAAGACCAGGGCAACCAAAAGGTAGACTTATTGTAATAAAAAAGGAAATGTCGATGGAAACTTTACGAAAACGGTGGATTGAGAGGCTTATATCTTCAAAGATGCTACCATTATTTAACGACCGTTCCACCCACAAGCGTGGAGTCTGAAAGAGTTTTTTCTTCGGCAGTCACATTTGCTACCAAACTTAGATCCCGGTTAAGAGACAAAATATTAGATAGTTTACTATTTTATTTACAGTAAACAAAACGAAAACATTTAAATAATATGTTTCAGTGTTTAGTCTAGGTTTTCTTTATTTTGTCTTAAGAAGTTACTTGTTTTTTTATTTTGTTATTATTTCGAATGTTTGTTTAATTCATTATATTAAAATTTATTTGGGTTGTAGGCGCATTTTTCTTATTTTTTAACAGAGTAGATTACATTTCTCATTATTCTATTTCGGGATCCCGGGATTATAGATTTGAATCCAGGGATTTAGAAACGGGATCTCGATCCCGAAAATTGGAAACCCTACTTGGCAGTATGCTTATTTTAATCAATGTTACGATATATTTCAGCTCGTGCGTTTCTTTCTATTATGTGCCTTCGATTCTTTTAATATCTTTGTCGCACTAGTAGTACTAGTACAAAAGCACTGCTTTTGGTTCTCGTAAAGTATTTAATGGTTATTGAATTTTGCTTGCTTATTGGTTGTTCTGGATTTTGTGGCGGAATTATTTTAGGTGGTTTGACACTTTCTTAAAAATTCTGATTTAATAGATGATTCATTTTATATTAAATTTATGGGAAAAGACCACAACAATTTAAAATAATTAAGAAAATTCTGACAAAATAGATTACCTAACCATTTTCATAGGGTAGGTAATGCTGTTTTGCTTATATTGTATGCACCCCATTGTTTACTGGGTATTAAGAATTTAATACCAGCCATGGAAATATGACTGTGACGGGCTTTATTACCTATCTCTCAGTAATGGTTATAAATGTATATTTTCTGCAGATATTACTGGTTCTATAATTAACTTGTTATCTATCAAGCTAAATGCATTTTCAACTTGTCGACCAAAAAGATAACAATGGGCCGAAGGCAGAAAGATAACCCACAACCAGCACGAACAATAACATTGTTATGTTGCACAGTCTATGGCGATTGCCATGACAAAGACTCTATTTAGATTTACAATTTACACGATAGCCAGGCTACGAAATATCCCGAGTGTTTTATTCTTCTTGTATAAAACAGTCTTTATGTTAATGTTAGAATAAGAATGTGCAAAGTACGAAGAGGGTTCTTTAAAAATAGGTTTTATGCAAGTAGGACCTAGAAGGTTTTATAAAACTTAACTAATCATCGGACTGTGATTTATAGCGAATCTTCTTCGGACAATGATAAAAGGGTTCTACTTCTATGTAAAAAGCTTCCTTAGATATAACGAATGAATGAAAGAACCTAATCAGTTGGAGAATACAAACATGTTTATAAAAATCGAGCAAATTTCCTTTACCCGGAACTTCCCTCGTTGTGAATCTTTTCTTTCATTAGGAATTGTGAAATGTGACCCAATTTAGTTCGGCACAATTATTTTATAACATATATACTGTTGAATTCGTACCAAAATTTTACCAGTTTGTTTCTATATCTCACTTAATTCTTGCGCAAAATTTGAAATCAATCTAAAAAGTGGTATCTTTCAGGTTGATTTTTTTAATTTTTTACTAGACCGCCATTTTGTTTAGCCATCTTGGAATCATATCAAAATGTTACCAGTTCGTTTGTATGTAAGATTTGAATTTTGTGGAAAATTTGAGGTAAATTGGATAATTAGTGTTTTAATAATAATTTTTTTACGTTTCCCTAGGCCTCCGTGTTGTTCCGCAATATTGGATTTGTATCAAAATGTTACCAAGTCATCCTCGTATAGCCATTAATTTTTTACCATAATTTAAAGTCAATTTCATAAGTTGTGTTTTAGCTATGCCGCGAACTGACAGAAAAACACATGAGAAAACATGTTTTTTTTGGCATTTGGGGACGCTAGAACGTGAAGAGCTGTAAAAATTTAAAATCTATCTAATAAGTAGTTTCAGGATGTTTTTTTATATTTTATTAAACCGCCATTTTGTTTCCCCATCTTGAATTCGTACCAAAATTTTACCAGTATATTACTACTTTATATTAGATTTTTGTGCAAAATTTTTTTATAATTTTTTTAATATATCATTAGACCCTTAATTTTTTACCAAAATTTGTAAGTAGTTAATTTGGTAATTATTTTTTATCTGTGTCGCGAACAGACAGACGGACCGACCGAATTGAGAAAACATGTTTTTCAGAATCTAGGGATCTTGAAACGTCAAGATCTGATAAAAATCGGATGGTGATTTTTTCACGATTGCAAAATTTTCCTTTTACGAGGGACATAAAAAATGTGTTTTGGCAAACATAGTATTTTCCCATATATATATATATATATATACAAGGCTAGGTAAAATTACCAGAACGGTCGATTATTTCAGAAGACACAGGAGTTATCGAAAAATATCTTATATAAAAGTGGTAAAGCTTTTAAAAATCTGCATATCTATTAAAAAATTGGAATATACAGGTTCCGCCCACAAAGTTGATTTAGAACAATTTTTATTAATTATACGTTTTACCTAAATTCATTAGTTTCCGAGATATTAAGACATTTTGATCAGTTCCAAAACACAAAATTAATTTAATATTATATATATATATATATATATATATATATATATATATATATATATATATATATATATAATGGTCTTACAGAGCTTGAGAAATTTCTGCCACTTCTGGTGACAAAACTGCATAACGGAAATTTCGAATACACCGTGTATAGAAAACCAACACAGACAGATATTTAAATGCAAGATCAAATCATCATCCAGCACACATTCGAGTTGTACTGTAATACCCAGAACCGTGAGATTAACTGAAACACAGACGAGACAAAACGAACTTAATATAATATCGAGTGCTGCGAGAATAATGGCTACACAAATCGCACTATAGAGAACGCTATTAATGCACAGGGAACAACAAAAATTATGAACCGGGAAAGCAACAAGTACTCTTGCCATATGTAAAAGGCCTAACAGACAAAATCGAGAGAATTCTTAGGAAACACAACATACAAATAATACACAATCCACAAACAACTATAGGTAAACTACTTAGAAGCCCAAAAGATAAAATCAAGTTAGAAAACCACGGAGTATACAGCATTCCGTGCCAGGACTGTGAAAAGATGTACGTGGGGCAAACTAACAGGCGAATATCAGCAAGAGTGGAAGAGTATAAAATCAGCATCAGAAACAAACAAACAGCTTCAGCTCTATTCCTACATCATCAGCCACCACCACAAAATAAATGTCGATGGGTTTAGGGAGATTGGACATAAGACCAGAATAATCCGAGAATCATTAAAACTACCGACAGTATGGAAGACAATAATCGACAAATCTAAAATCATAAAAAATCAAGCGCAACAACAACAAAACAACACCATCCGGAAAACATAAATAACGAGCAACTACCGCCCAGAAATAACGGCTCCGTGTGAGGGTGTGAAAGGAAGCGTCGCAGTCACCAACACTTCACTCTCTATTTGGACGCGAGAAAGAAAGCTTCGAAAATGCCAAATGTGATTTTGGCGAAACGTCAGCAAAACTATTCTTTTCAGAACGGTAGTAGTGAACGGATGTACACCCGGAATGAAAACTCATTATATATATATATATATATATATATATATATATATATATATACTCTAGAAGCTAAATACCTAGTATTATTTATATTTCTAAGAAAGTTGAAATTTGGCAATTTATTTGAACAAGTTTTGAGCATATTTTGTAAAACGTGTTTCTGGACAACTTGGTGAAGGTAGAAATACATTATTTTCGTATACGAAAACCTTTCTGAAAACCGCAACGCAGCGCCTAGTTGTGTTTAACTTTGCAGCGGTGAGAGAGCTCCAGATGCATAAAAAGTAAGAACGTTCTTTCCTGGCTTTCCAGTGATACTTGGCTCGACTATGAATTTAAAAACAGCAACTTCCAGTAAAAAAAATGCTTTGCCATAATATCAAATTATTGAATTCAATTGAATTCAATAAATTGAACAAAGACATAAGCGAAAATAACAATTATAACGATTAATATTATGCCAAAAATTGCTTACATAGTGGAAATTATAAAATTAAAAATAATCTGACGAATAGGTCTGCAGCACATGTAAGGACTCTCATGCGCTTGTTCTGGATACAAGCTAGGCAAAAATAAAAGTTTTATTGGGATAAGAAAAACACCAATGCAGTGCATGCAGGATTGCAGGTTTCGGTTTAAGTCTCAGTCTGAGTTAATAATCAACTAAATGCCTTAAATATATTATTATATAAATATGTATTAGGAATATGGACTTTAATTACAATTAAGCTACAAAGAAAGCTAATTCCGTGTAAAATTTCGCTAAGGCGCAATTTTGAATTTTTTTCTCCTAGAGAGTTCTTTAATATATTGCCTTGAATTGTTCTACTTTGATTGTAATTGTTGGATAAAACAACAATAATAATAATAATAATTAATTAATAGATTTACTTTTTTATTTTAAATGCAAATCTTCTTAAATTCTTTTTAAGAACCTCTATAAATTGCAATATTAAATTTCTCCCCTCTCGTAAAATTACTTCTCAATGTATCCTTGTAGTTTTCCATAAATTCATTTTACTGCTTCTGTCTTGTAACTATGTTAGTTCTCGAGAAATAACGGAAATACCCTTGAAATCTGAGCAAATAACAAGAATGTGCTGCTGTACGTAGTTTTAAGTTGAAAGGTTTACATGGCAGCTGTTGATGGGTAACATATGGAGGTAGCCAGTCTAGTAAATACGTGCTTTTAAAGTACTGTGTTAAAAAATAGAAAACCCGCACCAACCATTTCGATTCTGTTTAACTTAAGTATATAACTGTTTAAAAATTAAAGTTGACTTGGTTCAAGCTTCTTCCAGTTTATAAATAATGTAAATTTGGAAAACATCTCTAGGGCCAAAAAATGTCGGTTCCTCCTGGTAACCCATATTTAATTTAAAAATCTATATTTTTAAATAAAAATAATTTAATACAGAAACCGATATTAATATTATACAAAAAGTAAAAAAAATAAAAACAATGGACTTTTTAACAATAAATAAATAAGACATCTATTAACCGCTTTCATGGTACAATTTAGGAAACCTGTTCAAACTATTTTAATAATTAAATGTTTGCAATCGGTATTGTTTAACTCATTGTATTTCAAATGGACCACTTCTATAAATACTTAATAATGGAATACACAATTTTTATCACATATTTGACATTTTATCAAATTTCTGACCTTAAAAAAATAATATTTTGGGATCTAAGCAGTTTGACCTATTTGAAAACGAATTGCACATTTTTACCTTACTTTTCTTATAATTGTTGACTTTTAATCTAAGCAGAAGTAAAAGTTTTTCTAACGAAAAAAAAATCGGGAACGTCATGTTGAGTTGAAGAGCGATTACAACAATCAGGACAACTGAAATTTGCAATGGGTATTGCCTTAAGTCCAACCATTTAGATTTTATAGCCCCTCAATTGTCAATGTTCAGTTATATCTCTAAAACAATTTTGAAGATGGTATTGGGAATGCTACATAAAGAGAATTTTGCAGACATTTTAAATATGCAATAAAAATTAGAACATTCAATAAAAAAATACCACTAGTGGCACAGGATCTAAACGGATTACCCTGTTTATTTGGAATTAGTTAGTTAATTGTTTAGATTTTATTCAAATTTGTATTTTCATGGACGCACCGTACATTTCGAGTATATTTAGATGTAAGCTTTATGGTAGGCTCTTGTATTTTGTTGTTGTTTTTTGAGCTTAATTATCGTATTGTTTCTTTGCCCGCACACTGGACGTTGGATTTTGCATTTATTTTCTTCCCGCATTTTGTTAAACATTTTCCTCTAATTGTACAGGGTATCCTATTTTCGGCACTTTTGCGGGGTATCTCCCTTATTTTTAAAGATATGCTACTTTTTTGTGAAATTTGAAAATGTTAGATTTTTAGACACCCCTCGTATCCCAGCTGTCTGATAACTTATCAAAAAGGCGAAAACTGTTTCTTATATGACTTTCCATAAAATTCAGCCCTGCTTTCAGAATAAGTCTCGGAATAAGTATACGTCAGGTCAACAAGTTATCGTGCCCTATTTTATTTTTTTAAATAGGACATCCTGTATATTATATATAAAAATATATCACGTGTGCAGTTATTTTGAAAAAGAAGGTCAAAATTCGAGATTTTGTAAAATTATCTTTTAACAAAAAGCAAAATGTAAAAAACTTTGCGGTTTTGTCAGTTTTTGATTATTAATGAAATAGCCCCGTCCTAAAGCATACACCAAACAAGATTTTGTTACGAAGCGACGTCTTCATCTTCTTGCTAGCAAATAGAGGAAGCAACTGGTGTATCCAAGCCTGACGTGTATCCAAATCTGATGCTCAAAGAATTTTGCAAAAATATAAGTATCACCCATATAAATTCCACAGAGTTCAACATTTACACCTCGGCGATGCCGAGCGCCATATGTTGTTTTGCCAATGGTATTTAAAATAAATCCATAATGATGAACCTTTTGGCAGCCTCGTTATCTCGTCCCATGAATCCTATTTTTCAAGTGCGGGAATTTTCAACCGCTATACAAGAAACTGGTCTGCAGAAAAATCACCATTTCATTTTTGATAGGGCACAATAAGGTCATGTTCGGATTCGGGCCCCGTGTTTTATTTTTGGAAGATGCATAGTCTATAGAATTTTTGAGAGGTCTTACAGCACGACGGTACTTAGAAACCCTTGAGGAAATTATTCCAAAACTGATGGAAAATGTCCCATTGGCACTTTATAATGCCGTTTATCTTCAACAAGGCGATGCCCCAAGCCACAACTCTGCGCTTTTAAGGGCATTTTTAGACGATAACTGCTCTCAAAGGTGGATTGTTGATACCCACGGACCTGTAAGATGGCCCCCTCAATATTTTTTCTTATGAAGTTTTATGCAAAATAAAATATATAAAACACGATATCAGACTGTAGCGGAGCTTCGTGCGGCAATCGATATAACTTTCAGAAATTTGCAAAGGTCTATGATTCTTTTGGACGCTATTAGAAGAACAACGAAAATGTGCCAATTTTGCATACGGAAAAACAACTTTTAAAAACTCCTTGCTTTCTTAAAAATTTTGTTTCTTTTTTGTTTTTCCTAACTTAAGTTTTAAGTAAGATACCTAGGTAATTATTAATTTGTTTTGAGTAAAATCCAATAATTTTATCATAATTAAGTTAAAATGCTGTAATAAATAGTTAAGAGTTGAGAATTAAAAAAGATCTTTTGAATTAAGTTTGAAAGTATTACATATGGGACACGTGTTCTAAAAATGCTTAAACAATGACGGTGGTCATGTAAATAACTTATAATACAGATTTTATAAATGTTATTGTTATCTTTGTTTATCTACTAGCATTTATATTTGTTGTTTGTTAAATACATATATTATATTATATCAGAATAAACTAGTCGTTTTTTTATAACTTATAATAATATTTAATTTGCTATAAATATATAAATTTAACGTAAATAAAATATATAATTTCTATTAAAAAAGAATAGGTAATTTTGGTTTCATTTGACATTTCAAGGCTAGAGTGATATATGGCCGAATTGCTTCCAAGATGAATAGCTCAAAAACTACTTTTTTAAATATAGATATGTTATATATTTTTGAAAAGAGGAAAATCAGGCGCATCTAAAAATTTAAAAATATACAGGATGTTCCATTTAAAATAACAAAGTTCATGGTGATTTCTATAATTTCCGATAGTCATTTGATTTTGATTTTAGCGCCATGTAAATCTTCAGATGAAATCGTACAACTTTCGTATTAACCACTTTTTTGTATCTTTTAAAATAATAGATTTAAAGAGGTGGCAAATTATAACGAAAAACCCTGTACATATATCTAATTAACAAAAGTAAGACATTTGTTTATCTCAGATAATATATGGATCCGCAAATCGATAATAATAAACGAAATATAGTAAAGCGATTGAAAATGTAAGTAGTGATAACTTATATTTTAATTTAACGTGCTTTTTTCAGGTGTTGATTTGACGGCTAATCAAGAGGAAATATCGGACCATGAAACATTCCAGTTGGAATTTGATTGGAGCACAAAGAGATGGTACATTCGAACGATGCAAGATAAGTACTGGACCCTGGAAACTGGAGGTGGCATACAAGCTGCAGGAGACAAAAAGTAAGAAGATTCAGAAAATAACTAAAATAATACAAAAGAAATTACTCCAAAAAAAGCACTAAAAAGTAAAAAATAATATTTTATTCCACATTGAAAATTTGACTTCATGAAGTCTGCGTTAAACTAATTCTTAATCACTTAATCACAAACAGATATTTATATTGAGTGTCTATTAACAAATTTTCAATGTGGTATAAAATATTTTTTCTTTTTAGTACTTTCTTTTGAAGTCGGTTCTATTTTTTTTATCCTTTTTCGTTCTACTTATACAAAGTTTTAAGTTTTAAACTTAATGCTTTGCAGTGCGGCTTGTACTTTAAAATTTAGGGTCGGCAGAGGCTCAAGGCCAATCAAGGGCGGTTTTACGGTGAGGAGGTAATGAGGTAATTGCCCCCCCCACCCCACGCCCAAATGGTAATTTGCATATTTTTACGTGAAATTACGATTAAAAACTGGGATACGAAACATTATAGTACAAGAGCGACCTGTTGGATTGGGTCTCTTGCATATCCGTACGTAGAGTATTGACGTAAATATAAACAATGTAATTAATAAATTTGCTGCAGGGAAAAAATTGGACGTTATTCTATAACTATTTATTAGAGGCTGTTTTATTCATTTATGCCACAACAAATATGACAAAAAATATAGGTATTTATGTTTTTCTCATACCATTTACAATAAAATATATTAACAAACTTTTTTTCAAATTAACCCCCCCCTAGAAAGGTTTCCTGAAATCGCCCCTGACGCAAATGATGTATTAATTGGTGCCGCGTCCAAATATGGTCGAATACTAGTCTTTATTTTTTCCGTTTACTTCCTCAATTATAATTAGGTAGGTAGCAGCCTAATATATAGCAGATCTAGGTTAGAGTATACATTTAATAAATAAGAAAAAAATGTTAGTAAAACGCTCTAGTCAGTCAATTTAATTTTTTGATATTTTAATGTACCTTGCCTTAAGAGGAAAATAAAGTAGATGCCAAAAAAAGTGGAAGCTACATACACAACCAAAAAAGCATATTGTCCAGCAAGAACAACGATGCGGCCGGCCGACTTCTAAAACAAATTGCAAATGATATTTTAATATATTCACTTGCACTTATTTCGTCACCACGCAGTAAAAATTGCTAATATAATATATTAATAACGCTGGCCGACAAAAAATAGCAGAATAGCATAATCTAATAGAATGAACCTATCCAAATACGAAAATGACAAATAGAAAGTTGTAGCACGTAGGATTTTGTTGTTAGAGTTGTAGAACCATATCGAATGTTAGGATACTTAATATCTATAGAAAAAATGATTTCAGAAAATTCTTAACCCTGTTATTTATTAAACATAACATACATCTAAGAGAAAAGCAAACGAGAAAAATAATAACTTAAAACACTAATTAAACTTTATTTTTTCCGTTTATGAGGTGTCCTATCTTCTCTCTTCAAAAACCAACAGTAATCACCCATCATGGCTGGATCCCATCGTCCTTGGTACCGAATTTCCGTTGTTCTGATATCTTGGTGAAACCTTACACCCTGCTCGTCACTAACAGCTCCCAAATTTTTAGGAAAAAATGACAGATGGGAATGGAGAAAGTGAATTTTTAATGACATTCTGGCACCAAGCGCTTTATAGGCATCTAAGAGTTCATTAACTAATTGTTCATAATTTGTATCCATATTGTTGCCTAAAAATCCTCTTACTACATTAACAAATGACTTATATGCTCTGTGTTCCTGCCTAGTAAGCTTTTCCATAAAATTGACGTAGTCTAGCAATTTTCTGATTTGTGGCCCAATGAAAATGCCTTCTTTTAATTTGGCATCACTTAACTGGGAAAAGATTTGTCTTAGGTATCTAAATTCATCACCATCTTTATTCAAAGCCTTCACAAAGTTTTTCATCAGCCCAAGTTTAAGGTGAAGAGGAGGCAGAAGGACATTTTTGGGATCAACAAAAGGTGTAAATTTAACATTTTGAGGTCCCGGTTGAAATTCGCTTCTTTCTGGCCAAATTTTTGTGACATAATGCTGATTTATTGCACGACTGTCCCATAAACAAAGAAAACAGCAATATTTTGTAAATCCCCCCTGAAGTCCCACTAAAATCGCTATAACTTTTAAGTCCTCACATATCTGCCATTTATACCTATTGTAGTTTATTTTATCCAAAATCGTGCGCATATTTTCATAATTTTCTTTCATTGCAACTGAATGGGCAACTGGTATAGAGGGTTTTAAATTTCCATTATGCAATAACACAGCTTTTAAGCTATATTTAGATGAGTCTATGAATAGGCGCCACTCACGGAGAGAATGTTCAATATCAAGTTCCAGCATTAAACTGTCTATATCAGTACAGGGGCACAACGAATTTTCCATACTGTAGAATTCAGAAAACATAGTACTTCTTTTTCTGAAATTCGTAACTTTTGTTTCTTTGGCCAATAGGTTCCATTCCTTAAGACGGGGACCCAGAAGTCCTGACTGTTGCTTGGATAACCCCAAATCACGTACTAAATCATTTAATTCACTTTGAACAATCAAATGTGGCTCGCCGGGATTGAGATCTGTGGTAAAAGTGGGATCGGTGCACTGGTCTTCTGAGCTGCCTGATGATGCGTTATCTCCATTATCTCCCAAATCAATAGCTTGCCAATTTAAAGGCGCTTACTGGCAAATTTGCATTATGAGGAACAGGTCGTATGGCAGATTGCAAATTTGGATATTCTATATTGTGCTTTCCCTTTTTGGAATAACCTTCAGTCTTTGTCAGACAAAAATAACAATCGTCAGAATGATTGGTGGGTTCTCGCCATACCATTGGAACTACAAAAGCCATACTTTTTTTCTTTCCCTTCATCCACCGCACCAATGATACACTACAACTAACACAGCTCACATGGGGAGCCCACCACTTATGTTGATCTCCAATTAACATACCAAAATATTTAAAGTAGGCTTTTTTTACATTTTCGGAAAATGGTCTGGCTTGTGATTTCACCAGAAATTCTCCACAAATATAACAAAATTTGTCAGGAGAAATTTTGCAACTTCGGCGCGTTTGACTCGACATTCTCCACTTCACATACACCTGCTTATCGATACACAGAGAACCACTCAATTTGAAACTCAACAGAAGAGTGATGTTTAACGTTTATTTTATGTCTAATGTTGTAAATAACCCAGTCTAGGTAATTTTTCCGTTGTAAAATGGACCCATTTTAGTCGCCCTACAATAAAGTTGTTTACCTGCCAATATAAAAGATTCTTATTAGGCTATTAAAAATGGTAGGTATTAGGGCTTTCCGAATATTTTTTTTAATATTGGGAAGGTATTTCCATTGTGAAAATAATAAGCTGGCCTGTGAAAAATCTTAATCATTAGTTAGTATCATTTTATAATAATTACAATTAATACCTGTAAAATGGTAATATTCATTTGGGAAAATTTCCGGTGATACGGCCACATGGAGACGGGCCAGTGTTGGGTGATATAAGATACGACGAACGTTATAGCCGAGGTAATAGCATGGGATGTATGCGAAAGTACTACGTACCGCGTGATTTAGTAAATGAAATCTAGCATGTGAGATGATCGAATTGCCTGGCCGAGCCACCGTCTATAATAAATAAATGGTGGCCCGCGTATTGCTGTTAATGGCGTTATTTGTATGTTAGTCAAGCAATTATAATAGGGATACCTACCTATTTTGCTTTGTGCATTTAGGGTGTTAGAGAGGGAAGAGAGAGTTTTCCCTGTATATTTACTGGTACGGTCCAGCCGACCATGCCGCCCCTGAAGAGCCGTCACTGGTCCATTGCATATTAAATTTTCCATAATCACCGTATTAACATTATAAAAATGTTAAAAATATGAAATTTAGATACTATATTCACATGTATACTTTTTTCCCAGATGATGTTATGCATACCATATATATTGCCGCCGGGGCTCGCTTAAACAATTGAAAATCGCAACCATTCCGCCATTATTTACTTTTTTTAATACGCTTACTATGAAACCACTTCGGTAATATCATGAATATTCCCTGACAATTTCATCTAAATCGGTCAAACCATCGAGTAATCGATGTACCGGGTAATCTCTTATATTTTGCACCCCTCCCCCCCGTATCTCTGTTATTTATGAAGATAGCAAAAAATTTTAAATACAAAAGTTTTCGGTTTTTATGATATCAGAAAAAACAATTGAGCATAAAAAATCAGACTTATTTACCAAAATGCTGTTTTTTTCTTATGGAACACCCTGTATATTAATTTTTATTTTAAAAGAAAAATTTATTCCGATTATATATGTGTATGGTTTATACAGTTTATTTTCAAGAATTAGGCCAATAATTGCAAAAATAAAAAATATCTAGTAGGCTTATAATTCGCTTATGTTCAAAGGTAATACAAAAACATGAGTTTTATAACATTATATTTAAAATTTAGAGGTTCAAATAAAATAACGTATGAGGTAGTGGGAAAAATATAGTTATATGATCTAGAGTTCGTAATGACCTCCATTTGCCTCTATATACTTTTGATATCCTATTTTTAATTTTTCAGTGCTATTTGTTTTCCACTCTGGATTTTCATTATTTTATTTATCTCGAAAGATGATGAATTAAGTTTTTGCTCGATTTAAAATAGATTTTATTTTTTAAAGTTCCGCAAAGGGAGGTATCCAAGGGCGTCAAATCAGGGCTATTCAGGGGACATAACATAGGTATATATCTATCTATACACAATTGATAATTCGTATTAAGATACTCAGTTATTATAGCAACATTGTGCGGGGGAGCACCATCTTGTTGCTAAATTATTGAGTTAGCCTCGATCAACGGTAACCCGTCTAAATAGTTTTCAACTTGATGCAGAAGTTCCATAAGATGCGCCCTTAAGGTGGTTTTGGTAAAATATAGGACCAATAATCTTGTTTCCTAGTGTGCCGCACCAGACATATAAAGAACGCCTTCCAGATCTTTTAATTTCCAATATTGTGAGGATTCGCATCGGCCCAAAAATGCAATTTTTTCCTGAGGGGCAAAATGTCGACTCATCGGTCCATAAAATTCTTGAAAACAAATTTGGATTTTCATCTAGCCTCTCTATCCGGTTCTTTTTCTTCTCTTCAATGTTTTGGTAGTATGCAACATTTTTAAAAGTATTTAAGCTTGTAATTCTCCGATTTGGATTATTTCCGTATAGATTCATAAACTCTTGGCGTGCACAGTAACTGTTTTTATTGTTTTTTACATAAATCTCAAAGATTTCCAATTTTTCAGCCTCCGTGAACACCATTTTAGTAAAATACTGTAGATTTAGCAGCTAATTTTGCTAGTATATTGATAACTGTCAAGTATAAACCAATATATATCTGTAAGTCGTTTTTGTCTACCTAAGCCTACTAGATATTTTTTTATTTTTGCAATTATAGACCTAATTCTTCAAAATAAACTACATAAACCATACATATATGAAATCTGCGTAACATTCTCTTTTAAAATAAAAAATAATATACAAAGTGTTCCATAAGAAAAAACAACATTTTGGTAAATAAGTTTCTTATGCTCAATTGTTTTTTCTGAAATCATATTATTAAAATTGTGTAAAAAGCCTGAAACTTTTGTTTTAAAGTTTTTTGCTATCTTCATAAATAACAGACATACGTGGGGGGGGGGGTGCAAAATATCAGAGATTAGCCAGTACACAAATTGATGACTTCCTCCTTGTTTGAAATCGGTTAAAAATACAAAAAATTCCTTCAAAACTTTTTTATATTCGACAACAGTTTAATACAACATGTAAATTAGTGAAGTCAATTTACCAGACATTTTCCCCACGAGTTTTTTTTTATAAACATGCCGTTGCTGGGATGACAAAGGAAGGGAAGGTTTTGCATTATAGTATAACAACAGGAAACCATTATTTTTTTGGCATATGTAGGCGTTTTTGACTTTAAACAAAGTCATAAGTATAACCGCGCTTATTGGTCCGATCGGTGCCAAAAAATAAAACAATTTCTTTGTTTTAAAATTTCGTCAAAACACTACAAAACAACAAAAACCACATGACAAAGAATTTTCGAATTTTCTTTATAATTTTACTTTAATAACATTTACACAATACATTTTAATAACAATTTATAAAAAGGTATTTCAGGTTTTTACTATACTTTGGACTCCAAAAATCGACTATTTTTTATTGCATAAGAAATAATCACCTTTTGTTAACTTAACTCATGTAGATATTATAGTTTTTCGCCTTAAAAAATTCACAAACATTACCCTGGCTTTTGTACTTTTATAAAAAGTCTATACAACCATTATAAAACCATTTATAAAAAGTTTATAAAAACCATTAAAACGCTTCATATAAAACTACTCTTTTGTACTTAGGACAAGTTGTTTTAGGAAGATAGAATAAGCATACCAAATTTTAGGTCTTTGTATCTAATAGGCCGATTAAAAACTGCAGTTCCCTGTTATATAAATCCGTGATTAAAAATTATATAGCTTTTAATAAGTGATAATATTATTTTTAAATTACTACAATACCATGCTAGATAGAAAAAATAGCCTATATAACAGTCGAGATACAGTAAAAGGTCTAAGTTTTGTGTTACTTCTACAGGGTATCCGATTTTCGGCACTTTTGTGGGGTATCTCCCTTATTTTTAAAGATAGAGGATTGCGGTTTCGCGACAGTATACTACTTTTTTGTGAAATAAAAGATGGCGTCAGCAGAATTTTCATAGCTCTTTTGGTTTTAGAGATACAGAGAGTTTTTGAAAATGTTGCTTGCAGCTATCTAATAACTTATCAAAAAGGCGAAAATTGTTCCCTATATAACTTTTTCAGAATAAGTATATCGGATCAGGTCAAAAAGTTATCGGTCTCTACTTTATTTTTTAAAAGGGACATCCTGTATATTATTCTTTATGTTTATTAGGAATAATGTGGGCTTTCCAAGTACATATAAATGTATGCCGCTATTTTAAAAAACTAATTCAAAATTCCAGGTTTTCTTTTGTGTCCAATTGTAGTTTATGATTTATCTATAAACTATCATCTATATAAATTCCCCCGGCCGAGCGCCGAATGTTGTTTTGCCAATGGTATTTTCAATTCATCTGATCAATCTTTTGGCTGTCTCGTTATCTGGCCCGATGAGTTTTATTTTTCAAGTGCGGGAATTTTCAATCGCCATAATACTAGAAACTGGTCTGGAAAATCACCATCTAATTTTTGAGAGTGCACAACAAGGACGCTTTTGGGTTGGGGTCTCCTGTTTCATTTTTGAAAGATACATAGTCTATAGAATTTTTTTTTGAAGGAGGTCTCACAGCGCGTCGGTACCTAGAAAACCTTGAAGAAGTTATTCCACAACCGATTGAAAATGTTCCATTGGCACTTTATAATGCCGTTTATCTTCAACAAGACCGCGCCCCAAGCCACAACTCTGCTCTTTTAAGAGTATTTTTAGACAATAATAACTTTCCTTGAAGATGGATTGGGATCCACGGACCTGTAAGATGGTCCCTTCGATCTCCGGATCTTTCGCCATTAGATTTTTTCTTATGCAAAATAAAATATATGAAACAAGATGTCAGTCTGTAGCGGAGCTTCATGCGGCAATCGATTTAACTTTCCGAAATTTGCAAAGAAAGCCTATGATTCTTTTGAACGCTCTTAGAAGAATAACGAAAATGTGCCAATTTTGCATACGGGAAAATGACCGTCATTTTGAAAACCACCTTTGAAAACTCTTTGTTTTTTCAAAATTTTGTCTCCTCTTTGTTTTTCCAAACTTAAGTTTTAAGTAAGATAGGTAATTATTGCCTTGTTTTGAGTAAAATTCATTAATTTTATCAAAATTAAGTTAAAATGCTGTAATAAATAATTAGTTGAGAATTAAGAAAGATCTTTTGAATTAAGTTTGAAAGTATTACATCTTTAGTATAATAATTACTTACGTACATTTTATTTTGAACACGAATCTCGAAGCTTGTTTTTCAAAATAACTGCATACATGTGTAGATTTTTGGAAATCATACATTATTTCTAATAAGTATAAAGAATAATGTACAGGGTGTCATTTAAAAAACAAAGTAGGTTCCGATAAATTTTTGACTTGACCCCGTGTAGCTATTCACTGTATTCTACGGAAAAGTCATATAAGGAATAGTTTTCACCTTTTTTGATAAGTTATCAGTTAGCTGAGATACGAGGGATACCTGAAAATGCAACATTTTGAAAAACTCCCTGTATATCACAAACCAAAAAGGCTATGAAAATTCTGATGGTGCAATCTTTATAAAGAACAGTTTTCGCCTTTTTTAATAAGTTATCAGTTAGCTGAGATACGAGGGATACCTGAAAATGTAACATTTCCGAACAAGCCCTGTATATCACAAATCAAAAGGGCTATGAAAATTCTGATTGCACCGTCTTTAATTTCACAAAAAAATAACACAGTCGCGCAAATCGCTGCCTTCTATCTTTAAAAATAAGGGAGATTCTCTGTACTTTCAAAGGTGGCGTTAATTTTCAGAGGATTATATCAGGGAGCCACAACTATATTTTTAGGTTATAGTCATCGGATAGAAGTGAATTATATATAAATATTGATAATTTCTAGGTCATCCAACGCCTTATTTGATCTCATTTGGCAAAAAGATGGATCTGTCGCGTTTCGAGCCAATAATGGTCGTTACGTCATGACGAAACGAAGTGGGCATCTCTTTGCTAATAGTGATGTTATTGATGACGACACGTGCAAATACTACTTTTACCTTGTTAATCGACCCATCCTGGTGCTCAAGTGTGAACAAGGCTTTGTCGGTTATAAGACTGCTGGAAATCTCAAGTTGGAATGCAACAAAGCTACCTACGAAACTATACAGGTTGAAAGAGGAGATAAAGGCATCGTGTACTTCAAAGGTAATATTTTATTATTTTCTTATATTCTTGTTTTATTCTGAAATAAAACTAAAACCTAAAATTAGTGCAGTGTGTAAGGCAGTTTATACTGGATTTAATATTTATTTTGATTTATTTGGTTCAACTGACCAACAGTCAACAACTTATTAAAGCATGTTTTAAAACGTCGAAACACCTGTACTTTGAGATTAAATACAAATCTAGCAAACTAAAATTGCAACAACAAAAATATATAAAATAGTAAAAATCTTTTTAAAAATCCTTTAAAAAAAAGGAGATCACCTTTCTTTTAAAAAAGCCCGCCCCTCCATAATTTCTAAAATGTCAGTGTCAGTTTTGTATGTTGTATTTTAAGCTGCATTGAGTGGTGCAGCCAGGAAGAGGGCTGCGTCTCTCTCAAGCCATATTAAAAACAGCGGCTTTATATTATTCAAAAAAAAAAACATGGGCAGTTGGTAATTAAAAGAGTGCGTTTGCACTGTTACACCGTAAACTCTAATTAAAAAAAAATTGATGTTTTTGTAACGTAAAGGTGCACCCATCTCTATGTCAACCATCTTAGTTGAGTGACTCGGGCGCATTATAGTTAATTATTTTGTTTTTTTGTTTAGACAATTGTTTATATTTTGTATTTTTTGTTTTAATAAAGGTAATATATTAATGAGTAGGATAATGATGTTTATTTTTCGGAGTTTTAATTATATTTGAAGTTTGTAAAATCCTAAAATGTAGAATTGTTCTGGTGCCCCCCCCCAAATCTAATTTCTGGCTGCGCCACGTGCTACATTTTAAATATTTTACTAAGAACCTGCTAATTTTTTTTTCATGTTTTAATTGAACAACCGAACAAAGCGCCAGAAAAAAATTGTTCTTCTATATCGCAGATGAACGCGTTAAAAATAGAATAAAAGAGCCTAAGGTTTGCAGTGGCGAATTTAGAAGGCAGAGTTAAGGGTAGGGCTCTGAGCCCCAGATCCCTCCATACCCAGCTACCACTGAACTAGCTACAACTGTTTCCACTACTACTCTTCAAGAGTTTTTACGTATTTATTACTAATAATCCTACTATATATCAACATACACTTTGGGTTACACGTTTTTAAGTATTATGTATGTATTTGTTACTGCGAATAATTCTTTATAGTTTTTTCATTATATTATAACTACTGCTAAGCAACTACTTAAGGAATTGATTCCAAAATCGTCATTTTTTTCCGTGACATAATAGTAATTATTCAAAGTTACTGTTTCTAATCTGTTTACTAAATTTCAACTTTTAAGTATCAGTACCTTCATGAACCCTGCAGAGACTACTCCATTACGTTCAAAGTTACTCTTTTAACATATTACTATAAAGAAAAACAAGTCGTGACAGACTAGAAAAAGTTACCGTCTACTGTTACTTTAAACTGGCTATTACCACTCGTTATTCTTCTGTTGCAACTTAGAAGTAAGAATCACAGTAATTATAATTTACTACAAGTAAACTATTACCTCTTGTATTTGAGGTTCCGGATATAGGGGGCGCTGGTACGAGAATCAATCGGTTATTTTATAAGGACAGTGGCGGCATAGAGTAACCAATTTTTGATTGGTTCGGCCGTATTGCTGCTTAAATCGTTTTGTTTACTTTTCGCCTACGTGGGTTTCTTATGAGGTTTGTTGTTTTAGTGTCTCATTTTATTAGTTTTTGTG
Source organism: Kuschelorhynchus macadamiae (assembly GCA_030620095.1). Taxonomy (NCBI): domain Eukaryota; kingdom Metazoa; phylum Arthropoda; class Insecta; order Coleoptera; family Curculionidae; genus Kuschelorhynchus; species Kuschelorhynchus macadamiae. The sequence goes on from JAUTXW010003222.1 coordinate 417,037, forward strand.
ACTATTAAAATGAATATTGATTCAAACAAGAAGTTCTCAGCCATTGGCCATATGGACAAATGTATTTAAGCCTGGTTCACCTGTTTTTTGCTTGTAATTATAAAGTGTTTGTGATGAATGTGTAAATGACCGTAAATGTCTTAAGTTTAAGTTTACTCCAAGAAAAGTTATTAAATATTGCACATTATCATATTTTGGTTTTATTTTGCTGTAAAAGACAATATTGTTTTATGTCTTAGTGTATGTTTTACTTCATTCAGCACCTCATTTTGAGATGGAAACTCTCTAAGATTAGCATAAAAGAAACTTTATTTTGTAGGCCTTCTTCAGTATACATTACATTATAAAATTCACTTGGCAGACAACTCTCATTAATCGTTTGTACAAACATTGTTATTTGCTAAACATCTAAATGAAAAAGTAAGTTTGTACTAGATAGTTCGAATAGATTATTAAAATAAAACATTAACATAACCCTACAATGCCCTACATTTACAACTGACGCTGACAGAGGTGCCCCCATTTAAACCTTTAGAAATTTTGCATTAATTTGCCTAGTGGGCTTCTACTGTCGCTACTGTCTTTATAAAGTCATTGTAATTCGGTCTACAGCTATTAATTAGTTGTGTATGTGTTGTGTTATCGTCTACAAGCAGCAAGTTAAAATGGTTCACAGTGGCTTCATATACCATAAGAAAAAAAAGTTGCCAGGCACATTTTATAGAAAATTAAAAATATCACAACTTGGTTATGACAAAATGGCTAAAGCGGTATTTTAAGGAAACAAAAAATAAAAACGAAACAAAGGGTTATGGTTATGACAGACGGCAGAATTTTAGTAGTGATTCAACTACCGCAATTCTCCGCATGCTACGACACAACTCGTTAAATTTTAAAGAACCGGCGGAATGTTCGCAAATCGTAACGGCTTTGTATTAATATACAGTATAGGTTTAATGGAAACTTTGTAGATAACTTTATTCGTACCACCTTAGTGTTCCAGATTTCAGTGTAATTGGGTATAAGTGACAGTTGCGTATTTAAAGAATCCAAAACTGTAAAAGCGTATGGGAGCAATCGAAGGCACTTGATGTTAAATAATTTTCTCAGTAGAGAAATGCAGCCAACCTAGAATTAAAAGTCCAATAGAACGCCATTGATTATTTTCATCTCTTCTATAAATATTTAGCTAAGATGTTTGTTTTTGTAAGTATAAAGATTAAAAATGCATACAAATTAAACATTACGTTAAAAAAAGAATCACTCTTTATAATAAGATATTTAATGATAATTACTATTTAAACCAAAGTCCAAAATTACATTGTTGAGATTTAAATTGGCCAATATATTTCACCAAAATGTATTGAAAATTAACGAATTTTAAAGGCCCATAATTTTTTTACGACTATCATCAGCATATTCACTAGAAAAATTGCCTGTGTTTTAATTTTAGGTCCTTAGTGTAGCCAGAAAACTAAGTCAAACACATGTATCCTACCTCAAATAGCAATAACGTATTCTATACGCTCTACACTATATTCCCAATTTGAGTGTTTATAGCCACCATAACTGTTTTGTTTGTATTAAAACAAACTATACATATTTTTAAAACGGATTAAATAAAGAAATGAGGAAGTGACGAATAGGGTGAATTATTACTATTCAGCTACTTAAATGGAGCTACACAATTCCGTACTATCTACGTAATAGTCCAAGTCACAGTTACATATTATTCAGGAAATAGTTACGGTTAGTCCGGTTACTTCAATGAAAATACTTCTGATAACAATAACGCATTCATGACTAAAAGTGCTAGTTGGGGAGGCAGGGACCCCAGCACAATGCCGGTGCGAGGTTTTGCAGGAATTTATCGATGAATTGCCGTAGGGCTCAATGCTCACATGCCATATTCGGTGGAGGATCTGCGAGGCATGGTCAAGACTGAGGTTTTTTTTTTTTTAGTTATCAGTTATTTGTTAGTTGGGCTCGTCACGCCTCGCGAGACTCAGGGGTTGCCGAATACTTAAATTTCTAGAGTCCCATCGGCGAAGTACAAACCCAAGAACTTTTTTCTTTTCATTTTAAAAGTTGGCTAAAGGACCCCTAAATATTTAGAACCCTAGGACCTATAAGTCTTAAATCCGGGATTGTCGCTGGGCCCCGGTGCAAAACACGTTCAAGGACCTCCCTATGCTATATCTAAGCCTTTTTAGAGTTTCAGGTCAGGTCAGGTTTAGCCAACGCCTACAACATAGTAAACTAGTTAGGAAAACAAAACTGTCGGAAACTTCGCGCATAATCGTTTTAGTTGTTGCATTTTTCTAGTACATTTCGAGGTTTTAACAAGTCAAAGATATCAGAAAACCTTTGCTTTAGTCGATTGCAAGTAATACTATAATAATAAATATGAACCTTAAAGTAATTATATCTACTTTTAAACAAAGCTTTCCAAAGTGCTCATTAACTTTTCGTTGCCCTTTAGCTTTAAATTCTTGCTTTATACCTATCCCATTTCTTTGCCAGATCCATTACAACGTATTTTAAACTGTTAAGGCCTCCTCTTTTCTAAAACCGAAATGTTTTTGTTTCGAACTCTAAAAGTAATTGAAGTCATGATTACTTAACTTTAACTTTAAACAGAAACGGGGTGATAAAATAAATTTAAGATTCTTTTTTAAATTCGAAGCTTCTTAATCTTTTTCTTTTTTACATGATTTCAATTAATTTTCTGTGAGAGCCTTTAAAATGTCAAAATATCGAATTGTTACTGCTATAATTAATTGTACCTTTTCTGACTAACGAGTAGGGTTAAGCTTCTTTATTACTCCCGATTGGCCTGTAATTAAGCCTAGGAAGTCACCCGGTCAATATTAAGTACAAGGAAACTATAAATTATTTGTAGTGTAGATAAAAATGCTGTTACATGAGTGGAACACGACCAGGCTTTATAAATAACAAAATTAAATTATCATAGCAGACGCGGATTGATATTGTAAACCTTACGCGCCGGTTGCAGAAAGCTCAATTAAAGTTTAGAATGTTTAACGGAATGTCAAATTTGACAGCGAGTTCCTAGATTTCTGTAAGCAGCTTGTCAAATCCGAAAGCTTAATTAAATATTCTAAACAACAATTAAGTTTTGTGCAACCGGGGCTAAAAATTCTAAACAGCTTTCTCTAATTTTAGAGTTAATGGCAAAATCGTTTTCGTTTTTATTTGGACGGTTCTGACAAAAATACTTAATATGTCTTTTTTGGAATATCTTGAGTTGTGTCTAACACTAGAGAACAAAAAATAGCTGAGTTTATTTCAGACACAATTCATATTTTGCATTTCTGGGAATAAGCTAATTCTGTATTGCCTTACTTAAGTATCGCGTAGAGATCCAGTAAGCATTGTTAAAGTTTCCTTTAATATATTATCATATTGTGATAGATGCACGATAATTTATCATTTCCCAATGATTGGGAAATGATAAATTATTTTTGGCTTGTAATAAAATTATGCGAAATAATCGTTCTTTAAACTTTTTTACTTTAGAAAAATATGTGCTTTCAATCATAACTTTTAAATAGCAAAGCCACACTCGGGGAACTATACCTGTGGCTATAACCATATTGAGTTACATACGAGTAGTAGATTTCACTGAAGTTCGTATTGTTTTGTTTCAGATTTGTTGTTTTAGGAATAAGTGAATAGGAATTTGCTATGTAATCAGTTACCAATTTCGATTGATACCAATATATTTATTAAAAACATAAAAATAGTTTTTTTGGTCAAATAGTATTTGTCGTGTAATACAGATTTTAATGACTGAAAAAAAAAATAAATATAATAAGAAAGGATAGAAAAAGAGACGGGATTTTTCCAAATCGCTTTACTCTAGCATCGGAAGATGTTTTCAAGAGAATTGGGATGAAAGAGACATTAGGATAGAGCATTCAAGTTATCTGCACTTCGCTGATGATATCATTAATCTACAATGATATAGACGAACTAAAGGAAAAGAAAAATGAATGAAATACGTCCTCCGAATGAATCATGATAAAACAAAAATTATGACTCCTGATGATTCTTGTGGAATAAATAGTAGGAATCACGAGACGAATTAGGTTCAACTGTGCTGTCTTTAGGAAACTAGATTATGTGTTGAGAAACAAAATTAATGAACTATTATGAAAAAAATAATGCATGTTGAATTATTCCTAATCTTTATGCGCCGGGGCCTTATTTCACGACTTCATACATCTGGTCCTATTATTCTTAGAGAATTCATGAAAGTCGCATTTTTTAGTTTAATTTTACGTTTTGTCGCCCGAACCACCGGGAAGGATCGCACAAGCATATATGAAGTTTAAAAAGACACTAGCGATACCACAAGGCCAACTATTCTAAATAACCTTAATATATCAGTAAACGGTAAAAAAATTGAATTTTAAGAATCTGCTAGAAATTTGGGACTTATTATGGATGGTAATCTAAGATTCAGGGATCACATAACCTCAAAATTAAAAATAGCGTATGGTACTTTCAAAATACTCTTTTCGCACAGACATTCTTTAAATCAAGATACAAAAAAAAATGCTCTGTGATTCTTTAGTCCTTTCATTGCTTAACTTTTGCGATTCTGTGTATGGTCCTTGTTTGGACAGCATGGACCTGTGAAGAATTCAAAAACTACAGAACTCATGTTTGCGTTTCATTTTTGGTATCCGGAGGAGACGGGGTGTTACTCACAAATTAAAAGAAATTAACTGGCTTAATATTCAAAATCGCCGAATTGTGCATTATTTGTGTTTTGCTTATAAAATTCTAAAATATAAATCTCCCCAATATTTGCTTCGAAGGCTAACATTTCGAACAGATATTCATAGACTAAGTATTCGACGCACCTCTATATTGACTATTCCTAAGCATAAAAAACAAATATTTAAAACATCATTTTCTTATTGCGTAGTATTCTTTATAAATAAATATAAAATTTACAACTTCTCTGAAAGTCGTCTTACTTTTAAAAATAGAATAAGAAATGAGTTTCTTGCCTGAGTAGCATTGATAATTTTGTTGTTTTATTGACTATTTACATTTTGATCATGCATTTTATGTGTGTTTTCCTCTCTCTCTCTCTCTGCTTATTTCTTATCTTTTTACTTCTCTCTTCTTTGCCTTCTTTTGGTCTATTCATTTCTAATGATTATCTTCCTCTTTAGCTTACCTTACATTGTTTTACTTGAATATATTACTTTTATTGGAAATTACTTCTTTTTATATTTACTTTGTTTTCTGTTTTGTTATATTAATTAAGTTGTTTAGTTGTAGGAGAGCCTCAACAGCTTCCGAACCTAGGTTTGGAAAACTGACAATAAGGCCTTTTAGTCTTAAATTAAAATTATAAAAATGTAAAAGATTTTGTATCACACATTTGTAGTATTTGAGACTAATAAACGTCTTATTATTATTATTAATGTATAAAAAATAACATTTTTTCAGGAAATGTTTCCATAGTTTCCCGTCATCGGATTTTAAGACCAGTCATTTTCTTTGTTATTAAATAAATTTTGGCTTACACGTGGAACTAATAGACATAATATAAGAGAATACTTTACGTGAGTGAACGCTAAATATTAGAAAGGGTTACTTCTCTGCATTTTGTTACATTCTGTCTGTATCTATTGGTCGTTTATGCTAAATAACAAACAAAAATACCGACCATCTAACTATTATGGAATGTTTTATCTTATTAAATTTGTGTATTTGGTACATAAGTCAAATATGGTAATGTCAGCAAGAAATTAAATGTGTTAATACAGACGTTGCATTATTTTAATCACTTTTTCCAATTTGCACCTTGGTGTATTGTTGCCAGTGATAAAAGAAGTTTTTCGAAAATAAAAATTATTAAACACTACTCAAAAACACAAATCAATCATGGGGCAGCGCAGACTTACAGAGTTGTCTATTTGTAGTATAAAAAATAAATTTTATAGCTATAAAAATGCCGTACATTTTAATTGCCTATTTTGCTTTAAAGAAAACATGAAAGAAATTATGAAGTTCAGGTTTTTTTATAATACAAAAATTAGCGTATATTTTAGTTCTGTAATTATTATTGTTATTTTTGCTTAAATATTTAGGGAGTAAATATTTTCTGTCTTTTTATAAGAAATGCAATATATAAAACAATAACCACCCGTAGGAATTATATATTTCATTTTTAAGGTAAATATATATATATTTACTTTTCATTTTTCTATAAAAAACTGTGGACAGGGTTTTTTTAACAAAATATTTAAAATTATAAATATGCATAGGCAACTCAAATCTAGTATGTAAAAATTGCGATTTGAAAGAGGTTAAAACAGTGTATAATTTTGAAATTTATACAATTAATAGGGGATTCTAAAATATTTCTTGCGCGTGGGCGGCTTAATTTCTAAACCTAATGGACTTGTAAATGACAAAGTTCCTGTTGGCCAGGAATCGCTGTATTATTGGAGGTGAGCAGAATATAGAGTTTGTTTATTTTCAGACAAGTCAGCTTGGTATAGTGGATCAATGGTGGCCATTAACTCGGAGAGCTGCGATTTATTCCCCGTGTCTTGGCACTTTCTTTTATTTTAAAAAAATTAAAACCCTTAATTTTGTAAATAATATTTTAGTTATCGGATTGCATTTTTGGTTAGCCCATGTTATACCTCTTTTCTCGACTGCAAATCTAAAGGAGGATAATGTATGTAAGAAAAAAAATATTTTTAATTTATTTTATTTTGAAGAAGGACTACTTAATTAACAACCAAAGGTTAATTAAAATTAACTTGTACTTCTGTAGGTTACTGATCTTTTAAGTTAATGTACTTAGTTCCTTGTGAACTTGCATAGTTTATAAACAAATATAATATATATTTGCTTTTGAAGAGTTTGGAAAGGTGACAAGAAATTAAAATGTGTAAACTTAAGGCATTATTTTGGTAAATTGTAAATATCTTGTTCTATTTAATTTCAATTCAATGTTAAAAACACTTATTACAGATAATATAGTATAGTCAATCAACAATTCTGTTAATTAATGTGAATAAAACAACGCTTTTGTTGTCCTTTAAGAATAACATTTTGTCTCCCTTTGTAATGCAGTCAGTTTACTACGCATGTAGCACTAGCAGGCAAAACTTTGCATTAGGCCTAAGAAAAGGAATTCACTCCTTTGGAATTATATTTCACTGATATTTGATAACAAAAATTAATTTGCCTTTATTTGGCTAAAAAGCCACTTTGTTTAGATTCTACTTGAATCTTATTGTCGATAACTGAAAATAATAGACCTTAAATAACTTGGACAGAAATGTAAGACGGAATTTTGTTTTCTATCACGTTTTAACTAGTGCAATGCATGTAAATATTACACTAAATTGAAAAATTGCGCAGTACCAAATTACTCATGTGGTACCCAGTGAACTTCAATTTGTACTGTTAACTAGAAACTGTATTAGTAGCAATAATAATCGATTTCGTAGTTACGAAAGATGCGGAGGCATAACTAGCCGAGCGACGAGTTTAATGGTTAAAACTGAACTATAAACTGTACTGTTTTTTTTTTAACCAAACAGGGAAAGATATTACTTTGACTTGTCAGACAGGGTTATTTTATTTGCTGTGCCTGTAGCAAAAAAAATGTATGTATATATTTTTGTTACAAAACATATTTTTACATGTCAAGAAATTGGGTAAAATCGAGTTTGAAAAGACATTTTCATAAGACGGACTTTTTAATCCGATGTGTCCAGAAACTTGCAAATATCACCTCAAATGCTTTTAAAGGCGGTAGAAGGATCGAAAAGGATAATAAATGATACGGACAATAACCAAATTTTATAAGTTCTGACATATTTCGTTTCGAATTTTGTTTATCAAATGAATGTAATTATAATAAAAATAATAAGTAGGTTAGTGTTGACATTGAAAGAGATTCTTTCTTCGCTATACGTGGGATTCAGTAGTAGTACTATATTTTTTCTGCTTATATATATATATATATATATATATATATATATATATATATATATATATATATATATATATATATATATATATATATATATATATATATAAAGCTTTGCAGTGCCATGTAGGATTGATTTGGCGGACTTAAATGAAATTTGATCACATTAAACTATAAATTTTGAGATTTTTAATTTAGTTTCAACCTATTTGAGTTAAGTTAGAGAACTGAGAAATATATTTTTTTTTAATTTCAGGTCAAAACAATAAGTACTGGCACTGTGATAACGAAAGTGTTACCGAAGATTCAGACACTCCAGAAGGCCTTTATTTAGAACTTCGAGAACCTACACGACTTTGCATAAAAAACACCTCAGGGAACTACTTAACTGCTAGCAAAAATGGCTGTTTCAGAATGGGCGATACTTCTATAGAAAATGCTACCCAATGGGAGTACTAAGATAAGAAAAGCTTCCATGTTTGGATTTGGTCTTATTTTCATAAATTTGTCGGTCCATTTATTAATATCAGTTAGAGGCGCGTAAACATGTTCTTATTTTTGTTATTTTAATATGCCTCGGTCCAAATTTTAATGTTTGCAGGTTAAATTGATTAATTTACATACTTAGACATATACTGATGGACTTTCAGGTCCTGAATTTAAGGCTGTAACATTTTTAACTGTAGTCTCCTTTTCGTAAAGATTCGTATTCCGATAGTAAGTAATTTTATAGCTGATTTAAGCGATACAACTCGTGACTGTTTAAACGTCTATCTAATATAATAATACTGAGCTTTACATACGTTCAAGAAAAGTGTGTTCTGATTTGCAATATACAATATTTTGAGACATTCAGTGCCGGAATGCCAAATAGTTATATAAACGCTTTATTTTTTATTGATAAATTATATTTTTAATATTCTATATTTATTCTATATTTTTATTATTTATTTAAGGTTAAGTTTCAAGTGTCCTATTTGCTATATGTCGATTTACTTATAAACATATATTGTTTTACTATTAAATTAAATTAAATGTTTCTAGCATATGTTTTGGTTTTGATTTACCAAATGAAACGTCTATAAGTTAACTTATCACATTCTTATATTGGGGATCACAGCAATTTTTGCCATACAATGCTTTTCTTGAGATTAATGAATTTTATGAAATCTCAAGATTTTATCTGTTAAAAAAATGTTATAATAAATTTCCGTCACGCATCACCTAGCTCATATAAGTCCTTGTTTATTTGTAACTTTGTATGTACCTTCTAAAACCTAAAACGTGAGCCAACTGCCAAAAACTGCCCTTATTAGGCATTTTTATATAATCCTATTAGAATTGTATTTTGAAATTAGAACTTGTAAAAGTTGGCAATAAAAATATATTTAATAGACGAAAAAGTGACTTTAGAAGTCATTTACTATTATTGTTGTACTGTAAAACTATCTTATTTTATTGTTTTCTATATTGATTTGTTTCGACCCCGAAGGATTTGAAAAAAAAACGAGACTAAAAAGCATATTCAGGGCCTTCTAACAAGTCTGTATTCTTTGAAGGGAGTGGTTCTTAAATACAGCTACTGTAAATTCATAATTATCAATAAGTGCTGATAATTATGCGTATTTAGATAGGTTAGTTTTTTCGAGAACGCCTGTCCCGAATCTTGTTTCTTCCACTAGGAGTGTGCACATTAATTATTTTCCCATTCTCAGGGCGGGAAGTAAATTAAAATAAATCTCTTTCATTTTTTGTAAAACAGTCGTTTAATATTCGTCCGTTAAGCCTAACTCCTGCGGGAAGATGAAGATTTTGTATTTCTTAGGTAAACAGCTGTTATTGTTCAAAAGGAAGGGTGCTTACTTAAATAGGTAGTAAACAATTTGATAAAATATTTAAGACAAATCGAATGCTGTACTAGCTAAAATCGAGTGGCAATAAAAAATCGTCCTGTTTCGGAATGAAAATTTACCATATGTATAGAAAATAGACCTAGAAGTATGTATGCATTTAATCTCAAAATGGAGAAGTAATGTACGTTACAAGATTGTCTTGTAAGTAATCCGTTTTCCGTTTTTAAAGAATTTTAAGCTTTAACTGCTGGTTTAAGTTTAAAATTAGATGGTGTTGAAACAATTGAACATCTTGACAATACGATAGCATTAGAACAAGTTAAAAATATTTCATTTTCATTGACTTTTAATTCAAAATTCGTAATGGCCCCTCATTTCTCAAAATCCGATTTTTTTTTAATTGAAGAATTTTACCTCGAAAAAAATTGTATGGGTAAAATAATGGTTCAAACATCGCTTTACAAAATACAATTATATTCTCATTCTTGGACGAGCAAGGTTGACATTTTCCGAGGATACTTCAGAACCGGCAATTTGTCGCGTTAAAGCTGAAATAGCGTATTACGTAATAAACGCATATTCAACTGTGCATTTTGTTTACGGTGGCCGTGTGCTTAGTTTACGGTGGCTCTGCGTTGGGTTTACGGTGACCATGAGATTTTTTTACCCTGTGTTATAAGTTATTTACTGAGCCTGTAGGTCATGTGTTTTTGTTTATTTTCTATAGTGGTTGTAGGTAAGATAATAAAAATGCTCGCCTAACGACAGATCTTCCTTACTTTGAATGTGCCACACCATGATTGCGCTTTCCTATGTCAACGCCTGATAACTTTCACTTTAAACAAAAGTGATTTGGATATTGAGTGAGAGCATTATTTAATTGCTTACATAAATTACATAGTTACATTATTTAATTGCCAAATTTATTTTTAAGTAATTCCAACACTAATACAGAAGGTAACGTTGCAGCTCCCGAGAGATTTACTCGCTGCGCTTTGCGCCGTATGTTGACTTTTTCAGTCTGCGCGGCAAAGTATTACTTTGAGCTTTTAATATAAAAATAGTTATTGCATGGAGTTTTAAAACAAGCTCTGAACTGTTTCTACTGTTATTAATGCTAAAAAAACCTTAAATTAAAATGGGAAAGAAGGGAACCATTTCCGAAGTTCCAAAGCGTTGCGATACAACTGTGCAGATCTGAGCCTACTAGGGCTAAACCAAAACTAAAAGCTGGCTCTCTACAAGAATCATCCAACAGGATCCGTTAAGTAGCTCCCGATTTGCCTCTGGAGCAGGAACATTTTTGTTGTATCTTTTCTGCTCTTAATTATAAACTATATATATATATATATATATATATATATATATATATATATATATATATATATATATTAATTAGAATTAACACCCTTTAATTATGTTTCCTGTAACTCGGTTAAAATTTGGAATTGATACTTTATACCTGTCAAGACTATTAATTGTTAAAACAGGACGAAATTTTTTTATCGCCGCTCGGTATATTAGTTAAAACTTTTGTTCCGGATGATACTAAATATATCAAGAATTTGGTTGCTAAAGAGAATTAGGTTCATATTTTGGGACTTTTATCCATTTTAGAATAAAACATTTTGTATTTCTATTTAATTTTTTCTTGTGGTTTTTGTATGTATTTAAATAATTTATGAAAAAAAATCACTACGGTGAACTGTCAGCACACATAATATCTGTTTTTTCGATTTTTCTTATACATTTTTCTAAATAATTACCAGTTAGTACAGGTACTTTCGAAAAGATTTAAATTATTTTGCAAAATTATCAACTAGTTTATTTATTTATATTTAGTATATTAAAGTGCTAGTTACATAAGACAAAACAAACAACAACAACAAAATTATCAACTAGTTTATTTATTTATATTTAGTATATTAAAGTGCTAGTTACATAAGACAAAATTTTATCACACTGTTTGATATATAAATGTGCTATAACGAGGTCTTGATAGAGTTTTATTTGTTTGGCCTTTTTGTATTCAAAATTGAGAATATAAATTTAAATGTTAAAAAACCCTCATCATGCAAATGCAATACATCATGGAAATCTTCAAGTAGGTGGTTATGAAACGACACAAGCTGTCTGTCCATAATAAATAACGAAAAACGCCTTACATAATAGTGTGTTTATAAAATAAATATAAAAGAGTTATTATGAACGCCAAAAAGACAAACAATATTACAATGTGTATTTATTATAATCATATTTCACGTCAGTGTTTATTATTTATATACCAGCCCTATATAAATATGTTTTCAGAGAATACCTTTTTTTATGAAAGTTCAAAATTTACTTTTACTAATATTACCATCCTATACAAGATTTACTTTGTACAGAAAGTTTTACAGGAATGGAAATAGAATCTATGGAGCAGTTAAGTTAGTTTAGCACAACAATTAAACAATACCAACCTATAAACAATATGAATACCAATACAAATATGCCCAATAGTCCTTTTACAAGTTCTATATATTCAGCCAGAACTGTACTTGCTAATAAAAACGGTTCTATTGACGAACCATGGTTTAGGTATACTGCTATGTTAAGGTATAAACTTTTATTGTATATAATTTTACGTACAGGATAATTCCAAGATATTGGCCCATATCTCAATAACTTTATTCTAAGAGTTATAAAAAACATAAATATAAAAGTTTCAGGACGTTATCTAAATTCTTAGAATTCATAATGCCAAAAACCATTTAAAATTAGCAAATTATATACGGATATATAAGGTTACATGAGACTTTTATACGCTTTATATGATAAATAAAACTAATAACTACATTTTGTAGTTTCCGGTACAACTGAGTCTCTCTTTTGAGAACTTTTCCTTTTAATTATGGAAGAGTTATTAAAGATAAACCTATTAAACCCTGTATCCATGAATTCCTTACAAAAAACGTTTATGCAGGTTAGGTTAGTCTCATTACAGTTCAATTGAAATGGTGCAAACATTCTTTATTTCTGTTTTAATTTTTTTACTAATAAAGTATTTTAAAAAGATGAATGAAACCGTAAAATTTTATATTTATTTTTTTTATATCTTTTTCAAATAGTTCTGTGGGCTATGGGTGAATAAATGAGTGAATGGCCTAGTACCTAGAGATTTGAGTTGATATTTTAGAAATATGTTTAAAATTCTAGAATATAATTACCAAACATAAACTTATATGTATATTTTAAACATTTATAACTTTTTCATTTTACTGATATACATTGATTATATCATCTGCAGTAAATTTATAGTATATAGAAAAAAGACTGCTTCCTGAAAACATAAATTATTTTTCCTTTTTCACGTATAGTAAGATTCGCAGTAAATGATTATTGTGTAGGTTTTAATAAATAAATCAAGACAGCAGAAAATGTTTCCAACAAATTAATTTTATATAGAATTTTTTTAGAACCGTACCTTTAGATTTAGAATAATTCACTTTTAACATCTAAAATAATGTTTGACATATATTTAAAATAAACTCAATCCTCTTTACTATTTCTGTTTATCGATAATTCTGTAAAAAAATAAAGGGGTGTGTAAATTGTATAGGCTTTATAACAGTACCTTAGCGCATACAATTAAAATTTCATTTTGAATTTTCGAATTATCCAATTACCTGGAAACCACTTACTATTAGCACATCCCTTATTTGAATCGTCACTACCAGATAATGTGCATTTGTTGTACCTATTTAGCTCAAATTTATACTTTTTTACATATATCATATTGAAGTATTATATGGGCGAGATATCTATAGGGTTTTAAGTATTTTCATATATTATGCGTGGGTATGTAATAAAGCGTTTTTATATGATAAGCTTGTAGTGAGTTGCATTAAATATACTCCGTCATGATATAGAACGGTTGGTTTTTATTTCCTAATTAGATCATGCCTTTCATCAAAATCAAATTGCATTTGATGAGTTAATACATTTACAGAGGCGGCTGCTCCATAACGCCGCGTGGCCGCGCGTCCCTCCTGAAAAGTGTTAACATAACACAATTTCAATTTTACAAATATAATATTAATATAAGATTAAGCCTCGTTGACTCGTGAGAATTCTCAAACGTATGTTTCAGGCGCAGTCTCTACAGCCGGTATTACTAGCTCCATCGGCATCACGGAGAACAGCACGAAGTGACCCGAATACATCGTTCGGTTCGCTGCCTTTTCGGCGCGGATTACTCGCGCCGGCGCACAGAAGGCAAAAATCCAAAATTAGAAAATAAAAAGTCAAATATTGAACATTACGTTTTTTGTCCCTCAAATGCATCATTGAATGCTTAATATGTCCCTACAAACATATTTGTTTGTTTTGAATTTTTCGGGTAACTTATTTTATAGTAGGCTCTGGAAAAATAGTAAGTATATTAAACGTCAAATAGTTTCTATTATTTGTTGATAATTAACGTCAAAATCAGGTTCTTGTTTTGTGAGCTTAGAAAGTAATTTAGTTTTTGCAACAATAGTATGGTAAATATGCAAGATAAAAAAATATTTTTTTTCAAAACTTTACCATTGACCCTGTATTTTGGAAACGAACCATTTGCGGACAGTTTTATTATCGGTCAGTTCTATAAAACTTTGCAAAAACCACATTTTTTAAAATTCGTAATGTGCGCTCCTAAATACGCATTTGTACCAATTTTGAACGAACATGTCTATACTCGTGTTTATATGTTACCCCTCTCCACCCACTTAGAGGGGGAGTTGTCAACTTCATGACATCATAATATTGTTATGTCCCAAAACTATATCTACCACGCAACGCGAGGTTGGATTCCGCTTGTGACGTCACGCGTGTTGCAAGCTTAGACAAGGAATTCCTTGTCTAAGGTTGCAAGCGTTTGCCTTTTGTTATGTATTTAAATGGAAAACACGATTGAATATTGAGTTTAAATTTATTTTATTGTCGTAATTTTATAAATATCTGTATTTTAAGCTTTATAAAGTCTACAGATGGTTAAAATAATATTTAAAACATTTAAAGTTACCTTAAAAGCTTTATGAATAAAATAATCAAGATGCCCTTGCCTGCCGTGTCACACGCGTGACGTAAGCAGCTGACATACCTTGTATTTATTGTATCATGCCACATACCACATTTAAAGGTAATCGGGTAAGTACGTAAAAGTTGGTCAAATGTTAATTAAAACTTGTCCAAAGCATATACGTCAACATTGTCAAGTTAAATAAAAGGTTATAAAAACAGCATTTATTGCAATTTGTTGCAGCTGATTTTAGTGTGATTTGATTAACCGAATATATCTCAACAGTATACCGGTCGATTTAACTGTAATTGAGTGTAATTTGACAATAATATGCTTTACCAACTTAAACATATAACAAAAATACTATACTTCCCATCCTGAAGGGATGTGGAAGTAAAATATATAACAAACGTTTGGTTATATAAAAAATACTAGATAATAAAATGTACTTACCTTGCATATTTACCATACTATTGTTGCAAAAACTAAATTACTTTCTAAGCTCACAAAACAAGAACCTGATTTTGACGTTAATTATCAACAAATAATAGAAACTATTTGACGTTTAATATACTTACTATTTTTCCAGAGCCTACAGGTTGCTCGTTTTTTGGGATATTTTAGTTTATTTACTATAAAATAAGTTACCCGAAAAATTCAAAACAAACAAATATGTTTGTAGGGACATATTAAGCATTCAATGATGCATTTGAAGGACAAAAAACGTAATGTTCAATATTTGACTTTTTATTTTCTAATTTTGGATTTTTGCCTTCTGTGCGGCGCCGGGACCTGGACCTCTTATTTTAATTTAGTTCATGGATGGTGGATATGCTCTGGACGTTAAGCCACGCATGATTGTCGGTCGCGTCCTTTGAAAATCCGATATCGAGAGTGTGTATGTCTAACTATAATAATTAAAGATGTGTCAATATGAATCTTTTACAAAAAAAATTCTACTCATTAGAGAACAAGTTAAAAATTAAAAAGCTTGACAGGCCTTTGCCCGATCTAAATTTAACACAAGTTTGTGAACGAAAGGCCGAAAGCAGGTCTTTTACACGACGAAATAGGCTTATAAAAAAATAACAACTAGATATGTGAATATGAAATAAACAATGTATTGTACCGTTTCCCGTGCTTGCTGTTTTATAAAGCCGACTCTAGAATTTTAGGGCAAGGAAAAGAATAAACGATTTACACCACCTTCCTGAAAAAATTAATTCTTGCATAGCTTTTGCTATTATGATATTCTAGACAACATGCTACAAGTGTGTAGGGAAGAAATTTCTAACCAAATTGAAACGGCAGATTTTCTATGAATTCAAGCCGATGAAACCACCGATGTATCAAATTATTGTCAAGTTGTTATAAAAACTAAGATATTTTTATAAAGGATCAATCCGTGAAAATGTTTGGGGATTTATAAGGGTTAAAGATAAAACAGCAGCAGTGTTAAAAACTTGCATTGAAAATTAAATTGACCCCCTAGTTTTAAAGACTCTCTCAAGAATTTAGTGCACGGAATTAACAATTTTGAGGAGAAAGTTATGGAAAAATTTATTTCTTCCGAGCGGATTTCAATTTTTTAAATTGACGTTCATTTGTGTATATATTTATTGCTCGGTTTATTGCTTTTGCTTCCTTAGACAGTAAGACAGTTACTAGTGAAATGGCCTTTATTGACCATAAAAATATTTATATTCCTGCCCTATGAAGGTTTTGAACCTCATTTTGGAGCAGATTGTAATTTTAAAAATGTATATTATATTTGTGTATATATTATGCTGGCTTTTTTTGACCTAATTAAGTGACTTTAACTTAGTAGGTGAGCTAGTGAGTACTCGTGAGCTAATATTTATAATAATACACCAATTTTTATAATATTGCGCGAGTGCGCCCCTCTAAAGTCAAACCCCACGAGCCGCCACTGCACATTTAACTAGATAATAGGTTAGTAACGTTTTTTCTCTAATTTACCAACCCAGCCTAATATTATATATTACTAAGTACAGCAAAGTTTATTATAACGTTTTTACTTCCCTCTATTGTGATCGTGAAAAAATCTCCCTCCGAGATTATTTCAGATCTTTACGTTTCAGGGTCACTAGATGCCGAAAAACATTGTTTTCTCAATTCCGTCGATCTGTGGGTCAATCTGTTCGCGCCAAAGTACTTATCCAATTTATCTCAAATTTTCAAAATTAAGTATTATATAGGAATCAACTGGTAAAATTTTAATCCGAGTCCACGATGGCGGAACAAAATAGCTACTTAATAAAATATTAAAAAATTCAGCCTGAAATAACTACTAATTTCAAATTATGTGCCATAACTAATTGTGGTATAGAGATGAACTAGTAAAAATTGTGGTACTAATTTAAGATGGCGGAATAAAATGGCCGTAAACTAAAATGTTTGTAATCTTGAAATAATCACCCCTCAGGTTTTACATATCGTCGCGTTTTAGCTTTCCTAGATGCTACTTTTTTCCAATAACTATCTATTGGAAAAAAGTAGTAACTACATAGAGCTATAGAAAACTGTTTAAAAAAATTATTCTTTGTTGTAATTAACATGGTAGATAACCGAAAATTGGCAATTATAGGTATTATCAACTAAATTGGGAGCATTTTGATGGTTAGCCTTTTTGGTGGTGGCAATTATGTTGACACTTTTTTTTCTTAACTTGTCATATTGGTGCGGATTCACTCATCCATTGCAGTGGCGCCTTGTGGATTTAAGAACGCGTGAAGCGCAACGTAGCTAGGTGCACAGCGCCGCAGGCAAAAATAACGGAACAGGCGGAAAATTTTCGAGGTGCCACGCCCAAAATAGCTGTTTTTTTAGCCTTTTTATGATGTTAATTATCCATAGCTTTGGAGCGTTTTTTAATACTAAATAAATAATATGAATTTATAAGATTTTTAAATATATTTTTTTGTTCTTAAAACAGATATGTACCTATATCTTAAAGCTAATGTCGATTCGATTCGATAGATGTAAAACTGCTTCCGCCTCCGATGATCCGAACGCACTAATTTACATTAACAGCATGCAACAGCAGTTTTATGCCGCTCCCATCTATTCACCATTGCGTTGCCATAGCAACTGCCGTAAACAAATCTAAACGCGAAAGCCGGCGTGCGGTTGGAGTTTGATGTTACTGCTGATTGTGATTCCTCAACGGCTCGCTCTTATGAAAAGGTGTTCAGCGCGCTACGTTTTTAAATCATTATTATTTTTTGAGTATATAACGTACTAGTTGTGATAAAAAATAATGGTATAATTAAGTAAATAATGTGAATTTATATAAAACATACTATATTTTTATAATAAAAATGTAGATTATAAAATGTTTAATATTTTAAAAATATTTTTATTTTTAAGTAAATTGATTGGAAAATCTAGATGAAGCGGCGCTTCGCTTCGCTTATTTATTGTATTAAGTAGGTTTTTACAAAATGCTTATTATTTTTATTGCCAATGTCAGGAAATATTAAATGTAAATCGTGCAACATTGTAATGTGTTCAGGCTCGCATATAAATAGACGCCATCTTTTATAATAAAGGAGTTGCCAACTAGACTCGTCGTTTGTCGTTTCATTTCATTGTCCTCATCCCACACCCGCTCCCAGCAGTAACACAGCCAAAACACATAAGTTCGGATTTTTCGGGGCTTAAAAGTAAATTATGTTCAAATGAAAAAAAACTATTTATTATTATTGTAATAATTTTATCTATTACTGGTTCATATAAATTATTAATATAAAAGAAAATAAATATATTTTAGAGATGCAATTTTACAATAGTTTAAAGATGTTAATATATCAATTTAGATAACAAAATTGGTTATTGTCACTATTTGTTATCATTTTTGCGCCGGCGCCGCCGGATTATAGGGTAAAATGTCACAAATATTGTTGATAGAAAGTTTTTTTGTAAAATAGTTAAATATTATATTTTGTGATTGAAACAAGCTTTAATTTGCAAAAGCAGTAATAGGTAACTATTTTATTAAATAAACTACTAAGTTATCAATAATTTATGGTTTTTTTTTAATTATATAATATGTATACACTTTGAAAATTAAGTAAAACTGTGCATTTACTAATAACAAAAGGTATATATTCAAATAAACTGTTTTTAATTCGAATTAATACTAGTATTATACTAGAATTATGTGTTTTTTCTTTATACAGTGTGTCTGCTTAGTTCTCGCCATATGGAAAACTTTCTTATTATTTATTTTACGGAAAATAGTTATTCTTTATAAAAAGTTCTGCATGGAGTTAAAGCTAAAGTTCAACCATCAATATTAATTTTTCAGTCATATACAATGTTTTTCAAAAAGTATCAATTTGGTCATACGTAAAGTTCCTTTATTTGTAACAATATCGAAAATTGTTATTGAGAAAAATTGATCGTCTAAAAACCATTTTGAATATGCAATGCGAACTTAAGAAACATACGATACAGGGTGATTCAAATATAAAACATATTATTATCAGAAACAATATACAACATTTTATTTAGAACAATATCAAAATCTAAGTAAGCAGCTGACATACCTTGTATTTATTAATCATGCCAAATACTACATTTAAAGGTAATCCATTAAGTACATAAAAGTTGGTCAAATGTTAATTAAAATTTGTCCAAAGCATATACGTCAACATTGTCAAGTTAAATAAAAGGTTATAAAAACAGCATTTATTGCAATTTGTTGCAGCTGATTTTAGTGTGATTTGATTAACCGAATATATCTCAACAGATATCGGTCGATTTAACTGTAATTAGTTAATTTTTATTTTACCAATTAAACATATAAGAAAAATAATTATACTGAATCCCATCCATGAAGGGAACAAAGTAAAATATATAACAAACGTTTGGTTATATAAAAAATACTAGATAATAAAATGTACTTACCTTGCATATTTACCATACTATTGTTGCAAAAACTAAATTACTTTTAAGCTCACAAAACAAGAACCTGATTTTGACGTTAATTATCAACAAATAATAGAAACTATTTGACGTTTAATATACTTACTATTTTTCCAGAGCCTACTATAAAATAAAAGCCGAAAAATTCATATACAAACAAATATGCATTTGAAGGACAAAAAACGTAATGTTCAATATTTGACTTTTTATTTTCTAATTTTGGATTTTTGCCTTCTGTGCGCCGTCGCGATTGCCTCGTTTAATTTTATGGTTTTATATACCTTGTAACAAGGATCCAAGTTAAGCCAGGTAAACTTTGTCGGCTCTACCTGTGCCCAGGTCTAGCGTAAGTAAAGATAAGCACAACATTAAAAAATTAGACTTTAGCACAAATAAATTTTAAGCAAACTATGATCTATTAGTATTTTTGAAACTCTAGTACCTTTTTACTAAACAATCTATTCCTTTAAATCAAATCGCTGTAGCTGTGGTAACACTGATGACTGATTGTTTTGTTCTTCAGTATTAAACGGGATCAGGGGCGGATGGGACCCCTCGGACCGGCGCGGGAAGTCAATTGAATTGGTACAGCAAAAAAATTAAATGGCATATTGTTATTTTTTCATCAACTTACTCAATTTTTTTACAATAACTCATAAATTAAAAAAAAACTAATTTTTTACATTGACATAATAATTTATTATTTGCATAAAAACATAAATAAGTAAGGAACTTCTTATTGTATTAACATAAACATCACAAATAAAAAAGGAACTATTTATTCTTAAGAGTACAAACACAGGACTAGGAACAAGGAACTATTATTAACATAAATAATGCATAAATAAAAAAAGGAACTATCAATTCTTAGCATAAGAAAAATCACAAAACTAAAAAAGGCAAGAAGAAACTCTTAAACCAAAATTTTTTATTCAAAATAGCAATTTCTTGGAAAATAAATTGCTAGATCTTCCCAATTCGTCAATGACATCATCATTTTCTAATCTATTTAAAATATCGTTTTCGAAACTCATTAGCATAAAAGCATCTAATCGATTTTGACTAAGAGTACTCCTTAGCCTGTTCTTCAAGTACTTCAGTTTGGAAAAACTTCTCTTGCAGGCTACTTCTGTGATTGGAATCGTCAGCAAATATTTATATGCTAATGCCAACATGGGGTAAGCCTCTTTATACATATTATATTTACATATTATGGAATAACAACACAGTGAGCAATTTCTGCAACTCTTGCATTGCATGTTGTTTTCTTTATTACCGTCGTCGGCGTCGTTCTCATCATCAGATGATAATTCCCTTTCAAAATGAAAAGTATAAAATTGTTCAATGTTGAGTTTTAGAGTGTCCCAATTGGCCCTAAAATTCTCTAGCTCATCTTGAAGTTTTTCGGAGGTCGCAAGGGGATTTATTTGCATTAGCTTTGCCGATAGAGTCTCCAAACTGTTCCGGGGAATTTTGCCTTTTAATTCGTTAAAATTTCGGGGATCTAAAATATTAAAATCTTTACAAATACTGAAATTTTTGGTGAATCTTTCCTCCATAGATTGAATTATTGTATCTAGAATTATATTTAAGGTTTCGGTTCTATATCTGTCATTTTTATTACTCGACTTTTCATTCTTCTCCAGGCATTTTTTTATTTTTCTTGCTCTTACTTCTGGTAGACTGGTTTCAATGCTAATATCGTCAACTTCTTCATCGCAATCAATAGTCTCTAATTTTGCTATTGCCCAATTAACAAATGTATCGCTGGTTTCTTGTATATTTGTAAAATCTCGTTGAATTTCTTTAATTACCCTAAGGCTGTTTGTGCCATATTGTTCGCTTTGAGCAAATCTAACCCTTTGGTTTGTAAGTACCTCGATAACGGACCTGTTATTGAGAAAAGTTTTAAAAATATATGGGCAGTTAAAATAATCTCATATTTCTGCAAAGGTTCCCGCAAAGACTTAGCTGAAGCACGAACATCAGGATTCATATTATTTGCATTTTCAATAGTTTTTAAGGCCACAAGAAGTTCAACATACATTGCAGATTTTGTACACCCATATGTACCAAATATTTTTGCGAGAGCTGACTCCTTTGCCTACCAACGGGTCTCATAAATTGTTTGTAGTTTCTTATTTTTATTATCATCTATGTTAGTTTTTTTCCAGACGCCCATGCGTTTATGAGATTCTTTGAAAAATACTGCTATTTTGTTAATAAGATTAAATACGGTCGATGCTTTCAGACTCACTTTCATAAGATCTCCTATCACTAGATTTAATATGTGACTGTAACACCATATATGTACGTGTTCATTGTTTTCTTTTTTCATTATAGCAACGTATCCTTTATATATACATATGCATATTTGCAGCTCCATCGGTTGAGTCACCTATGCAGTTTTTTTTGTTTAAATTATTTGAGTCTAATTCGTGTGTTATTAAATTATGTATTCCTGCTCCTGTAGAGTCATGGCAGCTTACAAACGAAAGTAATCTCTCATGAACAACTCCTTGTAATACATATCTGATAATAAAACCAACTGGTCTATGGTAGATACATCTTGTGTTGTATCTATTTCGATGGAATATATTTCAGCTTCACGAATTTCTTCTGAAATAATTCTTTTCATTCTCTTGGAGATAATGTCAATAATATAATTAATTGTAGTTTTAGACAAAAACGAAGTAAAATCACCCAAGATCCTCTTTATTCCCTTTTCTTGCATTTTTTTACTTTCGGGGATAACTTTATCTAAGTGAACTTTCAATACTAAATCATAATTGGACAGCAACAGAATGACTTCTAGAAAATTTCCATGATCCACGTTCTTATTTTCTAATGTATAACACGCTTCATTACATTTTCCTCGATAACTCAGGCATCTTTTTCCGATCATTTTTATAACATTAATAACACGATCTAAAATTTGTCTATTATGACTAATATTTTTTTGTCTCAGTGTCATCTGATTTTTAAATAACAGTTTGTTTATAGAAGCATCACTGCAAAATCGAAAATATGCTGAAGTTATTTTCGTGCAACAAAGAATTGCTATGTTCATCAATGCGTTGATACACATGCTTCCAGTTAGACATACCGTCAATAAAAACATTGGTATCTGTTGTTTTGCTAAAACCCAAACATACGCTGCAGAATAATGCATCTTTTGAGGGACTATATGTCAGCCATTGCCGTGGGGTTTTATTCTTTTTAAATTTTTTATGATTCAGGGGAACATTGGGGTGATATTGAAAAAAATTATTTCTCTCATGTTGTGAAAGCCTTTTGAAGAAATAATCATGTTCTTGTTCTTGAATAAGGCCAGCTTGTGATTTTGATTCTAACGTAGGCTCGAGAATAATTGGGTCAATGATAATATTTGGATCACTTACCACTGGCTCTTCTGTGTTATGTGATGGCTGATTTGGGATCTCGATTTCCATATCGTATTCATTCTGTGTCTCTAAATTATGCAGCGTAGGCTCGGAAGTTACTTGGACATTTTCTTCTTAAGGTCCCTATTCATTATATATTTCACTTGAATTATTCTCTTGTTCTTTCTCGAGTTCTTTCTTTAAAAACATTGATTTTAAATTTTGACATTTTTTTGCTTCCTCGGCTAAACGACTTTTTTTCTTTTCCCTCTGCAGTTCCGCACCACCTTTCTTCTTCCTTCTCAGATTTTCAGTATTCATTTTGCTATAAAAAAAGTGAATTCATCAATTGACGTTTGTAAAAAAATATCTTATGTACCTACCTCCTACCTATTATATTATAAAGAAATACTAATAGGAATAGCGCCTGCTCTCTATTTCCCTATTTACACATAAAGCCAAATCTATCGAATGATTTTAAATTTAATTAAAATTATAAAATATAATATATTATTATCCGTAATATTTATGAACTTCCAAGCAAACCGACGCCGACGGTAATATAACTGCATAAACAGAAACTCATTAAGATGTGTGTTGGCTTCACAAGCGAATCAAGCCATCGACTCCACCGACAATATCCATCTTTATCTGTTTTACCTTGGATTTGGAAACTATCCTACAAAGTCGCGGAGCAGCACCACTTGCAAGCGAATTCAAATAGATCTAAAGCTATTGCGAGACATAACATATTTGTGTTACTGTCGCACTTATAAGAATATAAGATTAAATAAAGATAGACATATACGGCCGTCTTATTGCTTGTTGTCTACCCCTCGCGCATTTACTCTGAATTGAAATTACAAAAGTGCAGCAAATTAAGGCTTTGCGTTTGTTTCTATAGTGAAGATAAATTATTATAAAAACAAAATATATTTCTTAAATATTGTTAAGTTATAAACTGCGTCCGTAAAGTATAAAGTAAGAAAAAAAGAATAAGTTTGAAAAATCGCGGCGGCGCCTGAGGAACCGGCGCACCGGGAAATCTCCCGGTGGGCCCATCCACCCCTGAACGGGATAATAGATATTATTGATTTTGTTATATTTATATATATCCTACAAAGTCGCGGAGCAGCACCACTTGCAAGCGAATTCAAATAGATCTAAAGCTATTGCGAGACATAACATATTTGTGTTACTGTCGCACTTATAAGAATATAAGATTAAATAAAGATAGACATATACGGCCGTCTTATTGCTTGTTGTTTACCCCTCGCGCATTTACTCTGAATTGAAATTACAAAAGTGCAGCAAATTAAGGCTTTGCGTTTGTTTCTATAGTGAAGATAAATTATTATAAAAACAAAATATATTTCTTAAATATTGTTAAGTTATAAACTGCGTCCGTAAAGTATAAAGTAAGAAAAAAAGAATAAGTTTGAAAAATCGCGGCGGCGCCTGAGGAACCGGCGCACCGGGAAATCTCCCGGTGGGCCCATCCACCCCTGAACGGGATAATAGATATTATTTATTTTGTTATATTTAGGGAAAAGAATCGGTTTTTGATACGTTTATAAGTATTTTATATCCTTTCAAAATACATTAAAGATGTTGTGTTGTGAAGGTAATTACCCGAACGGTCCAACAGTGCGAGTGTTTCGTTTTCCGAAAACTGAAGAACGCCGATTAATTAGCAGATATCCCAGCAGAACTCCAAAACGGGTGAGATCGTTTCTGCAAACTTAAATATACGAATATTGAAAGAACACAGCGTACCAACTAAATTTCCTAATTGTCCAAAATACTTATCGAAAACTATAACGCATCGAAAAAGCAGGGAACTCTCTTTCAGAATTGCTAAAAATTTAAAAGTAGACGATGCTAGCGCGGAAGTATTACAATTTATTTCGGAGCAAATAAAATTAAGAACTTTGCCAAAAGTACGATACCGATATTCATGTACAACTATAGTATTATGTTCAATCGTATATATAATTAGTCCTCATGCCTACAAATATTTAAGAAGTCATTGGCCAATAATTTTATCCTATCCTGATACTATCAAGGACACCCTTGTAATAATTTTTTAACCAATCCCCATATTAATGAGAAAAGAATATTTTTGACTTATGATCAAAATATTTTGAAATATTTAAATGACCAAGACAAATATATTTCTCTGTTAATGGATGAAATTCATATAGGTCCTTATCTTGACGATAAGGGTGGAAATGTGGTTGGGGCATCAGTGAACAATGAATCATTAGCAACAATGGCATATGCGTTCATGATTACAAGTGTATGTTCAGATATTAAAGAAGTTGTTCACATTGCCCCTATATCAAAAATTAATCATGAATTGCTTTTCTATTTTGTCAAAACGATAATTACTCGTTTAGAGGCTACAGGATATAGAGTCTTTTGTGTACTCAGTGACAACAATTCAATTAATGGAAAAGCAATGTCTAATTTTTCCCCAAAAAAAGAACTTCATATAGTGTATCCACATTCTGTAGATCTAAAAAGGCCATTATTCTATTTGTTTGATTCTGTACACCGTTTAAAATGCATTTTCAATAACTGGCTAAACTCAAAACCTGATCAGACAATTATATATCCGGACTTTTGCAGCGGCGAAAAAAAAACTGCTTGTTTTTCAGCTCTCAAAAAAATGTATGACTTGCATTGAAAATTTTAAATACTTTTGTAATTGAAGAACCGCGAAATTTTGAAAAAGATATTTCTAATGCCCAAGATACAGCCGATTTTTTAAGAATAATACTCAAGTGATAGAACATAATAAAAGATAAAGACACCTTTAAAAGGAAAACGTTTGCGTGACATTTTTCAGGAACATATTGTAAAAGGCAAGGGTTCCAAAACTTGAGTTTTTAGAATAAATGTTAACTTGGTTGGATACCTGGAATTCGGAAGAATTTTTTAAAAAATTAACAAGTCAAACTGAAGAAGCTCTATACCATACTATTGATGGTATGCTAGAAATAGTTAAATATTGTTTTGATGAATTACACTTAAATTATGTTTTATTAGGAAAATTGCAAACTGATCCCTTAGAAAATCGCTTTAGGAAAGTACAGACAGTTGGCGGGGGGACCTTACCATATCTCAATTAGACAACTTTAAGAGCCTAAAAAAAGACTTTGGATTCAATTAATACTGACACTAAAATCTTGTAAATTTGGGGATTTATCTATAGAGAAATCCTATAAATTACCTGAATGTGACGAACAGGGCAGGGTTGAAGACTGTTCTAGTGAAATTGACGGAATATTAAAAAATAACTTTATTGAAAAATCTGATATTGACAACTTAAAACCCGAAATGCCGGTGATAACTTATCTGGGAGGCTATTGTAGCTACATTGCTTTAAAGAGTCTAAAATGCAATTATTGCAAAACTTCTTTGATATATTTTTTATGATAATTTTAATCTCATAACTAACCTAAGCAGAGGGACACTACAACATCCTCGAGATTCTGTATTTGAAATAGTCCAGTCCCACTTTTGTGGGGGTAATGTCGGTTAAAACTCAAACTACAGACCGCATCAGTCTGCTGCAATAGAAAAACAGAAAAACGCCTCTGCGTTCCGAAACAAGTGCGGCGTTTCCTTTGTTGTTACTGATAAGCCGCTGGGATGTCGAAAAAATTGACCCTAAATTCTGGTTTTATTTCTTTTGAGGCGTTTTGAGGATATGTCCAGAGTAATAACCTAGTCTCAACCATGGAATTTGATCGACTTGTTTGAATGGTCAAAAACAAATGTATGAAGATTTTATACCTTCTAAAATAATTTTTATGTATTTCTTAACAGGCACGTAGGTAGCTAGGATGAGGCCTGGGCTTCTGGACCCGCCCCCAGAAACTTTCAAAATATTTTGGCATAGGCATGCTTCTTAGTAATTTTTCTGATGTTTGGCCATTACGAAGAGCCCCCAATAGCATGAAGAGAATGCGTACCCTATTGACTTAGCAAATGTATATACGAGTGGGATAATATAGTTTTAACTTGTTTTTTAAAGACCGACTCCCGTATTCACTAGTAAGTTTTAAGAGTTAGACCAGATCTAATTGCCCTGACAACTGAAACATGACAATTATTACTTAATGTTATTTTTAACCTACAACTGTCAAATTAGACCTGGTCTAAATTTAAACCTTTATACGGGTGTGAGTGTTTCAGTTCTACCGTGTAGTCTACGTTTACCCAAGTTAGAATATTTCACAGTCACCGTAGCATGATAATATGACTAAGAAGGTGCTATACAAATTACAGTATTTCTTTATTATTTTAAATTAGAAATCAGTGCCAAAGGCGGTAGGTACAAATCGGTAAATCTCCTTTACTAGGCAATTCCCTCGTTATAAATCTTCCCTTTTATTAGTGAATTTAGTTCAGTACATAGTCATTTAATAACACATATATACTATTTTTTTATTCCATCATATTGGATTCCTACCAGTATTTTACTAGTTTCTACCTATGTCACAGTTGATTTTTGGGCTTAATTTAAAATAAATTTCTTAAGTTTTTACATGGACACACACCGCTATTTTGTATTCGTACAAATTTGTGCCTATATCACATTTAAACTTTTTGCAACATTTGAAGTCAATTGAATAAGATGTGAAACAATCTTTTCAATTATTGATTAAAAAATATATTTGGCAGCCATTTTGTTCCGCCATCTTGAATTCGTACTATCTCTATATCACACTTAATCCTTGCACAAAATTTGAAATTAATCTAATGAGAAGTTTTTCTGGGCCGATTTTTTAAATATTTTATTATTTAAACTGTTACCAGTTCATTCCTATGGTACACTTCATTCTTGTAAAAATTTTTTTTAACAGAATATTACTGGGTTTAATTTTTGACTAAAATTTGAAGTCACTTTGATGAGCAGTTTTTAAGCTGAGCCGCGCACTGACAGACAGACGGACCAACCGAATTGATAAAAATATTTTTTGAATATTTATCTAGGGAGGCTAAAACCTGAAAATGTGTAAAACCAGAGAGATTATTTTTTTCACGATTACAAATATTTTATTTCACCGCCATTTTGTTCCGCCATCTTGAGTTAATACCACAGTTTTACTAATTCATCGCTATACCACAATTAGTTATGGAACACAATTTGAAATCAGTCCATTAAGTTGTTTTTTCAGGCTGAATTTATAAACATTCTATTAAGCAACCATTTTGTTCCGTCATCTTAGATTCGTACCAAAATTTTACCAGTTTACTGCTACATAATGCTTGATTTTTGTGCAAAATTTGAGATAAATTGGATAAGCAATTTTTTAGGAATATTTTTTTTAAGATTTCACTAGGCCGCCATTTTGTTTTGCCATTTTGGATTTTTAGCAAAATATTACCAGGTCATCCCTATATGACCCTTAATTTTTGGCCAAAATTTGAAGTTAATTGAATAAGGACTTTTTTAGCTATGCCGCGAACAGACAGATCGACGGAGAAAAAATGTTTTTCCGAATATAGGTACCCTGAGATGTAAAAGTCTCAAAACATCTCGGAGGGTGTTTTTTTCCACGATTACAATGCTTCCCATTAACGAGGAAAGTAAAAATTGGCCGCCATTTTCTTCCACCATCTTGGATTCGTACCACTTTACCATTTAATCTCTGTATGGCACTTAATGCTTGCACAAAATTTGAAATTATTATAATGGGTAGTTTCTTTCAGGCCGATTTTTTTAAATATTTTATTGGGCCTCCATTTTATTTTGCTCTTTTATATTCATACTAAAATGTTACCAGTTCATTTCTACGTAACACTCAAATTTTGTGCAAAATTTGAGGAAATTGGATAATTAGTTTTTTAGTATTAATTTTTTTAACGGTTCACTATGCCGCCATCTTGTTCAGGCATATTGGATTTCTACCAAAATATTACCTGGTAATCCCCATGTGATGCTTAATTCTTGATTAAAATTTGAAGTAAATCTGATGATTACTTTCTAGGCTATGCTATAACGGGACCGACTGAATTGATAAAAACATTTTTTTTTGCTTCTGGTGACGCTAAAACCCGAGAAAGTTTTTTTTTTACGATTACAAATATGTTAGTACAGGTTTACTAGTTCATCTCTACACCACAAATAGTTATGGCACACAATTTGAAATCAGTTCATTTAGTTTTTTCAGTCTGAATTTTCAAATGTTTGATTAAGACGCCATTTTGTTCCGCCATCTTGGATTCGTACCAAAATTTTACCATTTGATTCCTACATAATACTTCATTTTTGTTCGAAATTTGAGATAAATTGGATAAGTAGTTTTTTAGTAATATTTTTTTTACTTTTCACTAGGCTGCCTATTTGTTTTGCCATAATGACTTTTTACCAAAATGTTATTTCTGACCAAAATTTCAAATCTATTGGGTACGTAGTTTTTTAGTTATGCCGCGAACAGACAGACCGATAGTCCGACAGACAGACAGACCGACGGAATTGAGAAAACATGTTTTTCGGTATTTAGGGACCCTGAAACGTAAGGCTCTGAGAAAATTTCGGAGGGTGTTTTTTCACGATTACAATACTTTCCTTTTATGAGGGAGGTATGAATCTATGAACGAAAAGTCACTTGTTTTAGATTTATTGGATTTTTAAAAGATCAAGAAAAAACATTATTTAACGAACTCAATATGTGCCATTTGGTGTACATTTATTTAATTATAGCAAACATATATTTACTCTCTTCTTTCTTACAAACGTTACGCTACTGAGGATAAATGAAAAGCTTTCCTTTTAGTGCCTAAGTTTTAGACAGACTCTGTTCATCATCATACGGGTACATGACTCCCTAATACTCTTACGAAAATGCCAAACAAACAAGCATCAAGGTAACTAAATCCAACATGGCGCCGCAGGTGTCGGATTAACTTCCTTGTAATTTATCTAGAAAGTTCCAGTTAGTCAAAGAAACTTTACCTGCTAGCGGGATATTTATTATCTTATAGGAATAATCTAGGAAAAGCAAAGACGCTCAATAAGATTCTGCAGACTAAGCAACTTAATGTCTTTTTAATATACTCTTGTTCTCTTAAAACTGTTAATTTAAGAAAAAAATTATTTTCTTCTCAATTTTCATTTTTAAAAAGATATAGCTCATCTGATTTTATAACACGTTCATAGTAGGAGGGAACGGCGCACACTAGCAGCTTACTGGATATTAGCTGCCACTCTGTGTAACCTGTTGACAAACTTGAAATAAGTGAGCTTTATTTAACATAGTTGCCAGGCAAATCGTTATGTAGGGTCTCAGAGTGTCTGCCAGAAACATGCGACCCTTACGCTACATTAGAAAGTTTTTTATTCATAACGTCATCTTTACCTCATTCTTCAATAAATACAGGAACATTAATAGGCGTACTATTAGGACGGCGAAACAGTCATATTACAGGCGTACAATTATGAACAGCATACAATAAACGGCGCATTGTTAATAATACCCGATTCAAAAATAGCTACAACAATGCTGAATCAAACTTAACGCCTAATGACCTTAATAGATTTTATTGTTTAATAGCAGCCAATGTGTCAAACACAATTGTGAGTATTGGTAATTTT
The DNA here is from genome assembly GCA_030620095.1 of Kuschelorhynchus macadamiae. Lineage (NCBI taxonomy): Eukaryota > Metazoa > Arthropoda > Insecta > Coleoptera > Curculionidae > Kuschelorhynchus > Kuschelorhynchus macadamiae. The sequence goes on from JAUTXW010003222.1 coordinate 447,872, forward strand.
TGTGACTTTATGACAAACATTAGCATTCGTAAATCGGTGATCACGAAAACCCTTCAAATTTTCGACCGATTACCTTACTACCAACACTCGCAAAAATTATAGAAAAGCTTGTCAAAAAACGTATATTAACTTTTCTAGAATCACAACAAATTTCAAGTCATGCGCAGTTCGGATTTCAAAGCAAAAAAAGCACTAACGATGCTATATTTTTTTTTAGATAGGCTTTATATAAAACTGAACGATAAAGAATCAGCTGGGGCGGTTTTTTGTGATCTTTCTAAGGTGTTCGATTGCGTTAATTTCTATATTTTATTAGAAAAACTAGAACTGTGACGTTGGACTGGTTTAGAACGTATCTAACTGGGAGACAATAAAGTGTTTGTTTCAATGGCCAAACATCGGATGGTCTTAAAGTTGAATATGGAGTACTTCAGGGCTCGGTTTTGGGGTCCCATACTCTTTCTATTGTATATCAATGACCTGTCATCGGTAAAAATATCGGGTACGGTTACTCTGTTTGCCGATGATGCCACTGTCCTCTGGCATAGTAATAATGTGACTGTTTTGAATGCTTTGGTAATAGAGACTTACTTACTAAAGAGGTGGTGTGACGCGAACCATCTTACATTAAATACAAAAAAAACTTGTGTAATGTCGTTTAAATGTGACTTTAATGAAGTATCCGTTGATAGAGAATACATTTCTGGGTATTTATATCGATATTATTATCGATAAAAGGTTAAAATTTGAGAGTCAAATTGAAAAGTTAAGCAAAAAATTGTTTTCCAACTGCTATGCATTGAACGTGATTAGTAACGAGCTAGATTATGTCATATCTAAAAACACATACTTTGCTTTAATCGACTCTTACCTTAGGTACGGAATTTGTTTTTGGGGAACCTGTTCGAGGCAACTATTCAACTGAATTTTTATTCTTCAGAAAAGAACGGTTCGATACATTCTTTACATATTATTTCTCTTCCTATCCCTTCGTCGGCTCAAGCCCCAAGTTCAATTATTTACAATAGTAAGAGAGTTTTTAATCATCTTCCTCTAGATTTAAGACAAGAACAAAGTAAGAGGGTATTTAGAAAAAAAATAAAGTCGCTTCTTATTACGCGACAGTCTTATGACTTGAACGATTTCTTTCGAGACGGACTTGTGGTATTGAAATATTTATTTGTTTATCTCTTAATTTCTTATCGCCTTTTACATTTACGTTTCTATGTTGTCAGTCAACTGTTAATACGTTTTTATACCTTTGATTTTTATTTTATTTTAAGGAATTAATTTAGTAGTTAAATTAAATTTAATAGTAGTATATTTATATGTATCTATGTATGTGTGTATGTATTTATGCGTCTGTAGGTGTGTATGCATGTGCGTATGTGTGCGTATCTATATGTATGTATATGTATGTATATGTGCATATATTTATTTTTTATATCATTTATTTATATTTTATGGGTATAATTAAGCTAAATTTTACACATTTTTTACGGCTTTGTTAACGAGATTTTTTCTTTAAACAATAAATCTTACTTTGACTTTGACTTTGATTGGATTGATGGGCATAGGGGGACATGGCTCTGTGTGCGCGAGCACTCAGATGAAATAAGTTTTGGGTGCGGAACAACCAGAGCAATTAATAGTTTACTTTGTGATAGTTGTGTTTTAAATAACCAATGTTATAAAAATATTTCTTTAGAGGACTTATTATCCCATTATTATAACTTCTAAACTTAAATACTACTCCATCAACAACGCGTAGGTGCCTAAGAAGTTTTTCTAACGCTCCTGCATGATCCTTCTGGAAAATGGATCTGAATGTAATTGGCTAGTTTTTTGGTATCAAAGTTCATAACATTTTGATCAAAAATTAACAAAACATACCGTCGCGCGTTGTCAAACACCGTGTGTGTTCTACATGCAGGATGTCAAAGTTTAACGTTTGACCTAATAGGTTTTTGTAGATTGAGGCATATAATCACTTAAAATTGTTGTATTTAAATCATTAAATTAATTTTATAAATAATAAATATTCGTATTGAAAGAAAAATTACAGAATAGATAGCGTCAATCAAGGTTTGTAATATAATAGAATGGAAACTCGAGGAATATCTAACACAAAAAATAATTTTGAAATTGTATGAAAACGTATTTAAATCTATGATATTCAAATATGGAAACTTTCTCTTCTTGAAGAAAAAGAGATATATTAGCTTTTTGAAGGATTTGTGCGACTGTTCGTAAGGCTCTTATTAAATCTTTAGGAATCATTGATTGGGTTTAATTTATCCGTTAGTTAATTGGTGTAAAGAGAAAATATTCAGTTAATTGATTACGGTTTTAATTTAATTAAGTATATCGAGTTTCGTCAAATATGTCATGAATAAGGGATTCACTTATTTTTATATTGTTTTTAAATTTTTCTTTGTCAAGTTGTAACCTTCTAAATGTTTTATTAAAATTTTTAATGATTGAAGTTTTAAGCATTATTTCTTTTTGCCTAAGTGCTAGGAGTAACTACTTGATGTTCGTTCTTTTCCATTTTATGCCATGCGTTCAAGTTACCTATTATACATTTTCAGATACTGCCGGATCCGTTTTCAATCCTGTCTTACGACGACTTAATAAATTTGTTGTAATAATCCTATGTGTGTATTTAGGTTTGTGTGCACATTGTTAATGTTTTTGGACTTGATATGTCTAGTAAACTGCTTCATATATTATCGTTCGCATCATAAGTTTCTCTAGTTTATTTACATCTTTATACACTAAAAAGCTCCATTTTTCATTTCATATATTAATTCTAGTTTCTTGTTGATAATAAATACCTACGTTATTTTCTAGTGTTTTCAAGTTATGTAGATAAGATCGTATTTCATTTTGTTGCGTTAAGGAGAACGCGAACGACAACAGCCTGAAACAAGGAAAACATTATTCAGTTATTATTTCCGACTTTTTATCTATGTAATTTTTATCGACCTAGTTTAATCCAATGTAGTAGGGTCTCATTCGTTTAAATTCACTTTAGAGGTATGCCCGTTTTCTAGATTTTTCGGTATTGCCTAATTTTTAAGAACTTTACCTCTTATATTGTAATTTGGGTATTGTTTTTTAGGAATACGTTTGTCAAATGTTTCTTTAGCTTACGTCAGTTGAAATTGTTTCTTTATCATTATAAAGTACTTCGGGAGGCCTACTCGGGGTATGTCCAAATATTAATACGTGCTATAATAATTTTGACAATATTGATTTTGTGAATTTGAAAATCTAGAAAAATTTGGAGATTGGTTTTGAAGTCTTGCGCGACATTCATTTATCGTATGACTATTCGTTTTACAGTAAGAACATGTTTTTATATTTTGGTTTGTTTTTTCATTATTTCGTTAGCTACTTAAACTTATGATTTTTTGAAATCTTTGACTTTTGGAATAAGAAAGTTCTAATTTTTTTTAATTCGAAATATAGCCTCAATTATGGTTAACAGGTCCCAGTGGCGGCTCCTGGATTTAAGAACGGGTGAAGCGCAGCGTAGCGAGGTGCACAGCGCCGCAGGTAAAAATAGCGTGGCAGGAGAAAAATTTCCGGGGTGCCACGCCCAAAATGGCTATTTTTTTAAACTTTTTATGAGTTTCACTGTCCATAGCTTTGGAGCGTTTTTTAATATTTATGGCAAATAATATGAATTTATAAGATTTAAAATATATTTTTTTGTTCCTAAAAAATAATTATGTAGCTATATCTTTAAGCTATTTTCTATTCGATTCGATCGATGCAAAACTGCTTCCGCCTCCGATGATCCGACCGCACTAATTTACATTAATTCTATATCAAGCGAACAAGCGCCAGCAGCCTGCCGCAGCAGTTTACGCCGCTCCCATCTCTATTTGGCTTACGGATATTCACCATTGCGTCGCCATAGCAACTGCCGTAAACAATTCTAAGATGTCGTGCTGGAGTAGTCTGATGCGGAATTTGTTACTGCTGATTGTGATTCCTCAACGGGTCGGTCTTATGAAAAGGTGTTCAGGGCGCTACGTTTTTAAGTCATTATTATTTTTTGAGTATATAACGCACTAGTTTTGATAGAAAATAATGGTATTATTAGGTAAATAATGTGAATTTATATAAAACATACTACATTTTTATAATAAAAATCTAGATTATAAAATGCTTAATATTTTTATTTTTAAGTAAATTGATTGTAAAATGTAGGTGAAGCGGCGCTTTACCCGCGATCCCTAGCGAGCCGCTGCTGCAGGTTCCTTGCTCCAAAATTTGATCTATTTTCGGATTCAATTCTGTTAGTAATGTATTTAAACACTCATTATTAATTAAAATAATTTGTGCGTTCTTCTATTCATGAGTAAGTGCTTGTTTAGCTACCCTGAATACATTTTTGCATTATTTGTAAATCTTGCCACATATTTAGGTCTCTAGAATTAATCAAGTGTGCAGCGCTTATTGTTAATTGATTTTAGTTTTAATTAGAAATAACAGTTTTTGGTTTTGAGTACACATTTCTTGTGTCTGCTGCAAGCATTTATAAATACTAGCGAATACCCGCGATTTTGTTCGCGTATAACGATAACGAAAAGGATATAAAGAGTTACTTAAATCGTC